>CM022762.1:23519377-23591877 GCA_012411365.1 Ameiurus melas | reverse complement strand
GGATCGAAAAAGTACGAGCCAATAACAATTTTTACTGAAATGAACACACCAAAACAATATTGAATATATTATTCTTCAGTTCTGTAACAATCAGACTGAACAGATTTATTATTTTTTAATCCAATTATCCAAATAATGTAAAGTCCTCGAACACTATTACGATATGCAAAACAGCAGCCAAGTAATGAACTAGGTCTCTATTCTGTTTACGTAAACGTATCTCCACATTAATTAAAGATTATTGTGCCAAACCGCAGCAATAGAACTAAATCCAACCTCGAACTGTAAACAACAGATGTAGCCTCAAGTCAAGAACAAAGAGTTTCAGGGCTACACGAATTTGAATGGGATTCCTATACACAGAGCAAACTGGCCTGTTTTTATTTAAGCAAAAGTAGCAGGTTTCTCTTCAAGAGCAAAAGTTGCTCAGCTTTCTGGCGGGAGAGACGGTTCCTCTTCTCATCACGGACGTGGGATGCTGCACCGATTGGCCTCTCACTCTCTGTGCTGGTGCTCGGGTGGATAAATACCTGCGCGCGGGTCCGGACTAGCATCGGAAGGCGTAGCTGCGCTTGTTGTGGCCCTCCCGTTTCTCTGGTACACTTTGCTCTGTGCTGCGAGTCGGTCCTTCAGCAGATGGGGTCATCACCTTTCATGTGCACGTGATTTTTTCTCTCTGCGTCAAACGAATGTTTTTTAAACTGCAGATCTAGTAGTGTTGCAATGAAACGATAACCGTGGGCTAGATCGAGAGTGAACTCTGAGCGCCAGGCTCTGAGGGCCAATATTTTCAGCCGTTTTTCCGGAAATTTTTGGCGGCCGAAATTTTGGTGCATTGCTAATCATCATCATCATCATCATCATCATCATCATTATTATTATTGTTATTATTAGATCACTATTGTTCTATTAGTCTATGGCAGCCCATAGAACCGCTTGTGGATAAGTTATGATATTTGGCACACAGATAGATGACACTCCGATCTGTTAATACAGCAAACGTGGCGTCTCCAACCCAATCCCTCTAGCGCCACCTATTGTCCAAAGTTGCACTCAGGTTTATGTTAATAACTTTTGAACCGTGAGTCCTAGAAACAAAATTCTTTGTTTCCTTGGCTTGTGAAAAATTTCCGCCATGTTGAATTTTCGGAAAAACCTATTTTTCCCCACACTCGTCCTGGCCAGTTAGTCTAATTTGCGCGAAAATTCTCATCCAGAGGCATAGAGTTATTCACAGAATTTTGAGAAACCATATAGTTTTCGAATGGCAACTCGACGGCAAACACGGCAAAATGGACGTGAGGATAAATCTCCGCAACGCTTTGAGGGATTGTGATGACACTTGGAATATCATTAGCATTAAACCAGGACTTTAGCTGCAGCGTCTCAGAACAGCACCACCTAGTGCTCATGAGATATTAAAAAAATGAACTTTTTTTGCTAATAACTTCTAAACAGTTTGTCATAAAAATCATCAAATTAGTCTCATTAGATTAAGTGGGGCAGATCGAGTCCAACGACATGAACAATTCCTATGTCGACCATTTTGAATGTCGGCCATTTTGAATTTAGACATAAAATGCTGTATGTTACAAACGACTTCGCATATCGTTATGGAATGCTGTACGTGTCTTTAGGACGATGCTCTGAAGGGACTCAAGTTTCAGGACAGCACCACCTTGTGGTCAAAAATTATAATGCTATATCTAAAAATGCTAAAGAAAAATAAAATAAAAACTAAAAAGATATGGATTCCTTTCGCCTACAGTCATGGGACTGGTCTAGATGGATTTAGTAGTTCAGACCGAGAACAAGATATCAATTATGTCATGGTTGAGCAAACTTCCTGTCCGCTATTTTTAAATGTTTTGAAAACCTACTTTTTCGAACTCCTTGTAGACTGTTTGTCCGATTTGCATGAAAATTGGCCTGCATCATCTAGATGTACTCATGAACAAACAGGTATTCACAGATTTTTGTTAAACCATACCACTTTCGAAAGGTGCCTCAATGAATTTGAAGAACGCGCGAAACAGAATTTGAGGCTGTATCTCCACAATGATTTGAGGGTTTGTGACGAAACTTGGTACCGGTCATCAACATTAGGGCCTGAGGTGACCTGTAGAGATTCGGCACACTGCCCCCTACTGGTCAGGAGATAGCAAAAAACATTTTTGCAGTTTTGGCTTATAAGTCTTCCGTCATCATGCGCATATACTACCTGAGCAGCACCACATACTGGACAAAATTTCTAAAAAGCTAAATTAAAACTTTAGTTATTTTTAAAATAAATGATTACTTTTTCTAACTCCTTATACACTGTTCACCGGACTCTAATGACAAACATGTCACAAAGCTCGTTTTGCTGCTCATGGTGCCAATAATTGGCTTGACCCCGGTATTGCTGCTTGCGGCTATATTTCTTCTTCTTCTTCTTCTTATTATTATTATTATTATTAACTAAATTCTAGCTAGTTTTATCCAGATACAGATTATCTGAGAAAAAAAAATTGTACCTCCATAATCACACTAAATTATTTCTTGTTGAAGAAAAAAGTAGTACACTTAAGTGCATGAGCCAAGCAAAATCTCCAAAGCCCAAGGGCTCTGCAAGTCGCTCCACACCTAATGCTCTGTTTATTAATACAGTGGCATGGGGCCCAGCCCTGATTAATTACCAATGACTATTCCACCCAGAGACAACACTAAATGAGCTGGTCCCTAATTAAAAAGGATGCACGGTATTACTAATGAACACTCATTAGTAACATTTCACATACGTAGCCAGCTGATACTGATGAGCTAGCCAAAAAGCCTGAATGGAGGAATGACCGATGGGTTCACGATTACCACTACATCCACTGAACTTGTTCCGGTTCTCCCGGATCTCTCGTGAAGCATGCAGTGATGTGGTGAGACAGTTTCGTTGTTGTGTAATCTCTTTGCTTCTGGGGTTGCCGGGAGCATCGTGACCCAACAGAGCACTACTGTCAATCCAGCACCACCACTCCCACCAACTCAAAACACACAGCTTATCTCTGTCAGTTTAAAATAGTATTGCAACATTTTCATATGCAGTTCATAATGAAGAAATAAACAATGTTGCTTGCCATATGATAATTCAAACAGGTTGTGTTTGCAAATATGCTGTTTAGAGAGAGAGAGAGAGAGAGAGAGAGAGAGAGAGTGAGAGAGAGAGAGAGAGATGATATTATAAGTAGAAAGTTAAGAGATGAATGTATGAATGGACAGACAGGTTTGAGGTGGATGGATAAATGAAAGGGTAAGATGGGTCTGATGCAAATGGATGGAAGAATGGATAGGTCTGATGTGGTGGATGGATGGTTCTGTTGTAGATGGACGGATGGATGGTTCTGCTGTGGGAAAAGGGATGGATGGATAAATCCAATGAGGGAAAAGGGATGGATGGATGGATGAATAAATAGTTCTGAGATGGATGGATTGGTCTGATATGGATGGATGAACAAATAATCCTGATATTACTGGATGGACATATGGATGGATAGACGAGTGGATGGTTGGATATGTCTGCTATGGATGGATCGAATGTGTCTGATGTGGACTGACAGACAGGCAGACAAACACAGAAGATGATGAAAAGAAGACAAGGGTTCTAGACACCAGACAGCATGTTTTGGAATGGATGGATGATGAACTCTGTGTATTCTGGCTCGCAGCGCAGTGCTGAAGCCATGGAGGATCACCAGTGATGGCACGTCAGCTGGCGCTCGAGAGCAAAAAAATAAAACCCAGCAACACACCAGCTGCGCAAGCCAACCTGCTCTCACACACTCTCTCCAATCTAAAGTCTCCACTGATTACACCAAACACAAACACTTTAGAAATGACAGAGATGTGTCTTCTTTCTCAGTACACTGTATCCTGCTGGGGAAATGATCACGCCAGTGTCATGATTATAAACGCATCCTTAAAGCAGCAACGTTAACAGCCTTATGCACTGTACATGTACACGGAGCAAAAAAAAAAAAAAACCCTTCAGCTTTATTTGTGGTTTTATAAAAGACCCAAGGAATAAACGCATGATCAATATGCTCTTCGGAGCAGGAAGAGCCTTCGATTGCTGAAGTGGTATCACACTGCATACAGAATAGGAGTACAGCACAAGGGAGTTGAAAACCGGAGAAATTAGGGAAACTGGAGAAAGAGATCGCAAGTTTGAATCCCGACGACGCCAAAGTCATCATGAGCGCCTCGGAGTCACAAAAGTGAAATCGGCAGCGCTTTCCGAGCGTGAGGGATAGTATCACTCGTGCTCCTCTGTCAATCACAGCGCCATGAACGTATTCTGGGTTTCTGTGAGATCGTGTATGGGAACCGTCGGTGCTTTCCTCCGAGCGTGTTCAGATTCCCCGAGATGCAAAAAACGAGCAGCTGTTCGAAAGAACGCGGTGGTGAACGATTTGATGTGTCTTTCAGTAAACGTGTTAGACTTCACCCTCCCTGGTTCATGGCCGTCGTGCGATAGCGGAGAGCTAAGGAGCGAGTGGGGACTGGCAAATGAGCAAACTTGGAGAAAATGGAGGAGAACGTGGTTTAAGTAAAGATGAATTAAACTCGTACTTACAGAAGATTCACATACCTGCAATATTCCATTCCTAATTACAGTACCAAGACCGCACTGAACAAATTATTCACTAGGCTGTATCTCTTTGATATCGGGGTTTGCATTTGAAGATATAAACCTTCAAACAATGGGTTTGATGAAATGGTGCTCTACATGTTCAGATCTTTTCTGAATGACTGCTATCAGATTGTAACTGTTAAATTTATATATAATTAAATATAAGATATATATACAGTGCCTTGCGAAAGTATTCGGCCTCCTTGAACTTTTCAACCTTTTGCCACATTTCAGGCTTCAAACATAAAGATATAAAATTTAAATTTTTTGTGAAGAATCACCAACAAGTGGGACACAATTGTGAAGTGGAACAAAATCTATTGGATATTTTAAACTTTTTTAGCAAACAAAAAACTGATAAGTGGTGCGTGCAAAATTATTCGGCCCCTTTACTTTCAGTGCAGCAAACTCACTCCAGAAGTTCAGCGAGGATCTCTGAATGGTCCAATGTTGTCCTAAATGACTGATGGTGATTAATAGAATCCACCTGTGTGTAATCAAGTCTCTGTATAAATGCACCTGCTCTGTGATAGTCTCAGGGTTCTGTTGAAAGCGCAGAGAGCATCATGAAGACCAAGGAACACACCAGGCAGGTCCGTAATACTGTTGTGGAGAAGTTTAAAGCCAGATTTGGATACAAAAAGATTTCCCAAGCTTTAAACATCCCAAGGAGCACTGTGCAAGCGATCATTTTGAAATGGAAGGAGTATCAGACCACTGCAAATGAGTGGCAAGAAGAAAGCCATTTCTTTAAATCTACATTTAAACATTCATTCATTCTTGTGAGTTTTAGGTTTTGCATGCGTACTGTTCGGTCCTATCAGCTTTCATCTTAATGATATTCCTCTATACGTTTTCATACATCTTATAGCTCCGTGTTTCGTTTTTGTAATTTCAGCTCGACCAGCAGATTGAATTGTTGCAGAATTATGTTTTTTTCTGACCTTTAGCGAGGAACGAATGAATAAATAAATGCACTGTGGGGTCTTTTTGTCTCGCATCCTTGGAATGGCAAAACGTGTTCGAGGTGTCTTCCCTGACACACTCCTTTACACGAGCAAACACGCTGGTTGCTTCTGGAAAACCAACATGTGTTAAACACTAGTAGACATGCCTCTGGTTTTTCTAAATTAATTAGTCCCTGAACGCTGTAGGTTGCTTTACGAATCGTGAAATGTGTGCCATTGCGGATTTTTGCATGAAACATGAATTAAACATGGCTTAAAGCCAAAAATAATTCCATTCATCACATGCTGGTTTTCTTTCAGTTACCATTTATAATGATCCAATAAATTCAACTAGGACACAATTTCAGATACTGAATACCCCCCCCCCGGGGTTGATTATGTTTGCACAAAGTAGGCACAATATTAAGGCTATACAATTATCAATTTGAATTATGCATTATTTGAATCGATAATGATAGAGTCTTTCTTGCATTACAGCACAGTGAAATTTTCTTCGCATACCTCAGCCTGTTAGGAAGCTGGGGTCAGAGCGCAGGGTCAGCCATGATACAGCGCCCCCTGGAGCAGAGAGGGTTAAGGGCCTTGCTCAAGGGCCCAACAGTGGCAGCTTGGTAGTGCTGGGGCTCGAACGCCCGACCTTCTGATCAGTAGCTCAGAGCCTTAATCACCAAGCCCCCACTGCCCCCACTAATTCATCTAGGGTATGAGAATTTCCTTAAGATAAAATCAAAACGATCAGGATCAATAATCAAATAAAGTATCAATAATAAAAATAAGTATGCAGTTGAAAGATACCAGTTACATTTGAATTCCTGAAAGTTATTCTGGGCCAAACTGCCAAGCCTGCAACCCGCTTTAAATATATCCTGCTTTAGATAGAATTCATTTAAAACAGTTTGGGACTGACACGACAGCTGACAAAAAAAAACACTTGTTTTCACACAACACATGACTTACGCTGCATTTGTAAAATAGGCTAGTGCTGAGTAGTTATCTTTGTATTCTGTTGTGTCTCATTGTGCATGTGTGTACCTCGACTGGCTTTGTCCACGTGTTGCAAGTCATCAACGAACTTGAGAACGTCAGGGAATTTCTCCTCACACACCTCAGCTAGGAAGTGAAGCAGCGTGGACAGCTGATCAGCTGACTTGGTGTCTTTCAACTGATGGAAAAGGGGGGGAAAAAAAAAAGTAAATACTCCCATCCTAAAACACAGATCGGTAGCATCATGTCACAAGAGAATTTGCAGCTTAAATTGAAAGGTTATGTTAATAGTTACACGGGGAGAGTTACACATGTTCATGACTAAACTGACCAAGCTTGCCGGAGTTTTTCTCGAGTAGAAGTGCCGGAGACTGGGCTTTTCACACGACTGCCTTTAAACGGCCTTCAAGATCAGAATCATCTGTAACTGAGACTCCGCGTTTAGTGCTGTAGTTCTACCTGAGGTCTGAATACCGGTTTCAGTATTAACTCCAAACTACATACAAGTAACTTAACTTTTTAACATGACTCTTAGGAAATTCACATTTCTCTTTTGTGTCTTGTTATTAAGACATGAGGTGCACATTTAAATAGATGATATACATGCACAGAGGGACAAACGCACTCAAATCATTAATCGCTCGCAGGAAATATTTACATCAACGATGAACCCGGATTGGCAGGAAGACGGAATAAGAAAGCAAGACACTGAAATAGAGAGAGAGAAGGGGGGGGCATGGATAAAGTACATCGCGCTGACAGCCTCCTTTTGTCTTTGACAAGTTAATTTGATAGCGCGCTCTGAAATTGCAGCCAGATTGAAAACACGAGATGTTTTCAATGTTAACCATGATTACCACTGAATGGATACAGAACTTTGTAGAGGCCGAAATGAGGGGAAAAATACAGAACAAAGTGATGGCACGAACGTTACAAAGCTCAGTGTGCTTTTCTGAAACTGGGAGGGTTCTTTACAGTATATCGGGGGGGGAGAAAAGTTTCAATAAAACCCACAATTCTTTCTCTAAATAGAAAACCGAGGGGACGAAAGAAAGAAAACACTCCGAAGGAAATCCTCACTAATCTACGTTCATTGGATAATAAAAGCGTTGTGCTCGCGCTCTCTTTTCACTTGTAGTGCAGTATTTTAGTGATCGCTATAGACGCTGACCTTGTGGGCATTCGGCGAACAGCAAGCTTTCGGAGTTAGACGGCAAATTTGAACACCTAAAAGAAAGCTAAAATGTTTCCTTGTGGGAAAAGTCACCTCGGCTACACTTTTGATGACTAAACATGCACCACGCACAACACAGAGGAAGTCGTGTCCCACGTAAACTTGCCTGAACAAACAAACGAGCAGAGGAACACAAGCAGAGGAAGAGAACATCAGGACGAGTCCTCAGGCAAGCAACATGAAAGGCGGGGAATGGCACGCTTTCTTTGTTACTCTCTGCCTGTCGGGAATGACACATCTGTCACTCTGCCTCTCTTTCTGCACTCGTTTGTCAGGGAAGACAAATCTCTCCATCACTTAGAAACTTAGGAGAGAGCTGCATTTGAGCCTTCTCCAATTGCTTGGCTCAACATGAAGGAAAAGTGGCAAGAGATACAGGTGGAATTTATTTTTAAAAAATAAATAAATAATAATACTAAAAAAAAGGTCAGAACTGTGCAGATTGTGTCTCGGGCTCACTGGCCACTCAGAGCTCTCTCTCATCACATCTTAACATTATCAGCTACTAGGAAGCAGATGTTCCTGTAGCAGTCCATCGGCTTCTGCTTCTAATAAAGTCCAGGCGATGAATGTGTTTGTCGGTGTGGGACTCCTTTGTCAGGTGCTATAAGAGATTTGATGAGCTGAGAGGCATTTCAATTCAGCCCGAGAGAAGGCTGGCCTGGTTACTCAGCTGTAATGTGGTAATGGCCATTTAGAGAAGAGGCAAGAGAAGGAAATAAAGAGAGAGAGAGAAAAGTAGAAAGAAAGAGTGAGGCAGGAAAAGAAGGAGAGGAACTGCAGAATGAGCAGCGGGTTGCCATGGCTGCGCAAAATAGGCTGGACTCGTAATTAAATTCATCTTATTTCATTTCTGTTTTCCCAACACCCCCCCCCCCCACATACACAAAAAAAGAGGTCGTAGACGAGCTATTCTACTTAACGAGCTTTAAAATCATCTAGCTCTGCACCTTCCACTCACACACGGAGAAAACGTGCCTCAAAGCTCTCGAGTGTTTACTTAAAAAATAATAATAATAATAATAATAAGAGGTGGCTCATTGGAAAGGTCAAGGTAGCCTCCTACTCCAAAACATGCACTAAATAAATAAAACAGAAGGGTTTGTTAACTTTTTACTTAATTCACATGATGAATTAAATACATGTATTAATTGAATTATTTATTTGGTGTTTTTTTTTTATTTATTTTAGCTCAACTAAAGAATTTGATGGATTTTAAAGGGACAAAGGGGTAAGAAAGGAAAAAAAAAAAAAGGAGTTTAGAGAACGTGGGAAGTAAAATTAAATAGTTTGCTCTTTCTTCTTTGCTTTTAAACATTCCTTTGAGAATTTCAGTCATTTGGGGCTACATCCTTGGGTCTTGGGTGCAGGCAGAAGATCAATATAGTAGAATATTATGATGCAAGTAAATGAATGAGCAATGGTGCGAGTTGAACACAAATAAACGCCACCACAAAGTCGCAATTACGAGTGGAGGAACTCGGGATTTTCTTTAAGCTCTGACTGTCGGAAAGAAAACACGGTGGAATCAACGGATGCGACGTCTGCAGCTGAAGTTAAATTTGCCGAAATTGAATGTTGACTCGTTTCAGAAGCTGATTTCAGTGATGACGTGCTCGGCATATGCAGCATGTAATTGTCAGGCTTTTGAATTTTTTTTTTTATTTACAATATTCACAAAGCATTGTACAATTAAAATATAACATGCAATGATAAAGTTTACAGCGGCCTCGTAAATCGATTAAAAAACTTTATAGATATAAAAAAAGAAAAAAAGAAGAAGAAGAAAAAATAAAGAAGCAACACACACTTGATGAGCATTCTTTGTTCTTAATTTTCTCGAAGTAGAGTTAAACCTTGCTGTATTTTCTGTATACTTAATTAAGAGAAGGTACACCGCCATCTTGCTCCGACCAACGTGACCTGAACGCACCTGACGTCGTAAATGCGACTTCCTAACTCGTAAATACGAACTTCCCAGGAAAACTTGAACGCAGAGTAAGTACATATGTACACGTTTAAGTAAGTTGGTGATTAAGAGGGATAATAGGTAAGTAAGGATCTGAGTGAATTACTACATGAGTAAGTTGATAATCAGTGAGTGTGTATATATATATGTAATTGTACATCATTAGGTATGTTAGTACAGGTGCGGTGTGTGCATACACACCTTACAGAGGGAGCTGAGGTCAAAGCCGTAGGACTGGGCATTGCGAGAGCCTGTGTTCATGTAGTTGCCCATGAGCAGCACAAGTTCCAGCAGCTTGCTGAAGGCTTTGCTCTTCCTCACGTCCTCGCACGCCGCGCTCACCGCCAGCATGTCCGGCCTCAGGTGACTCACCTGCTCCTCAAACTGCAGCTTAAACAGAATGGAGTTCAGCCTCGGCCGCAGGCGCTTTACAACACTCATCTGCAGAGAGAAAGGGATGCATGAAGACCTACAGTGCAGTGAAGAGATTTCACCGAACGTGTCAAGAGCGAGAAGATGATCAAAACAGGACTCTATGGATGAGGTAAGATTTCTGGACAGTCAGTACTATGAAAAACTCTTGGCACCCTAATTTGATGTGCATTTTATGACTTCTGCATCACTGAGTCAGATCCTCCAAGACGTTCAGTAAAACCTACCTGCCAATTTCCTTACAAGACTGCACAAAGTCTACGGACACATTCTTAGAAATATGGACTTCGTTTAGTTTATCACCGTTTACTGCTCTTCACACTACTCCCCCCCCATGTAGAAACATATCGTGTCATTTTTGATGGCAGCTTTGCAGCATTTCTGTTCATGTGCCTAAGCCTCTTGCACAGTACTATACTGTATATCTAAGGCATGAGACGATTCCAGACGTATCGTTTACAACTCGGTCAATACTTGGTTTTCATAAAAAGACACGAGACATAAGAGACAACATTTGCCGTTATACTGAAAGGGGGAGAAAAAAAAAAGTCCTTTTCCCACAGGATATAAAAGAACATGTCGATTCAGACGGGATACGAGTTCCTGGGACTAAAATCCTACGTCTTAATGTCACATCTGAATAGACATTAGGAGTTATCGGTACGCCATATATTCAATTCCCTTACACACAGAGTGACTGTTCATAATTCCCCGAGTATCCCCAGATTAAAGCTGTGTACACTGCAGCACGATGTTTCACACCGCACCTCACAAAGACGTCCAAACTGAAAACCTTTACTCAGCTTCGGCGCTGAGAGACTCCTCATTACGGCTTTCTGTTTGCTCCCCTCCGACTCGGTCTGAAATTACTTTCAGAGTTTCGCAATTTGCCTACTGCTTTCGGCCTGGCATTTTAAAAGCTATTTATGTGACGAAGGCCAGGGTTTTTGTGTTGCTAGGCAATCGTAATGGATGTTGGCAATGATGTGATCTAGGCTCCTTCTGCTGAAGTTAATTGGTGCGTGAGCGGCCGTGGGGGAGCGACCGGAGGGACGGACGGCATCGCACAACAGGCAGCGTCGAATTACGGGCGTTACACAATTATGTTAAATTGGGAAATATTGCGTTCTAAAAGCGGAGGCTCCGGGGCACCGGCAACGATGTTAGAACGCCCTGTGGACACGGGCAGGGCGGGGAGAAAATGTTCTCCGAGGCCATAATTATATATATCTGTGTGAGTGTTGTGTGAGAACTGCTGACAGACATTCAAAGAGCAGATGATATATTAAGGTTTTATTGAGGACCCGATAGCTTATTTGATTTCAAATTGTGTGTGTGTGTGTGTGTGTGTGTGTTTGTATAAGAATAGTAGGCGATCGAGGTGTAATTGATCACAAAGAAAACAGACTGGCAACAGTGCATAGATAAGTAACTCAATAAGGATGAACGATTAATACGTCTCGAGCCATTATCCACACGTAGAAATTATTGTCTTTACTGAATATCAAGCGTTCAAGCCAGCACTGAACAGAAGCAGATATTGAGAGAGACAACAAGTAAACAAATCACGCAAATCAAATATACTGTAATAAAAATCACATCTACGAAGACGCAAACCGCAATATTCTCGTTATTAAAATGCCATGCTTTTCTAGGCAGATGGGTGGACGGGATGAGACGAGGGGAGGGTCTGTGGTGCCGATTTCCACCGGACTCTTCGTCTTTACGCATGACATGAGACGAGAACGACAATCATTCAGAGCTAACGCTATTAAGGCGCAAACGTCACACGTATGCACACCTGCAGATAATCAAGACGCCCTTAGCACAAAGGACTGTTTTATCACGGCGACGTGAAGGCTGCAAGGGGTACAAAGAGGAGAAAGATGAAGTAATAGGAAATGGGTCAGTGAGAAATGTCTAATTTGTGTGGGTAAACACACGGAGAGCATCCCGTGTTCACGTCATACGCAATAAAATCTGCGATGAAACAGACTGCAATTCAAAGCTCTTAGAAGCATAAATATTTGAGCAGGATTAACCCAAAAAAAGAAGCAGTGCTCCTGCAAAGGTTGACATATAGAATTTTTTTTTCATCAGGGTGCCTCTTTGAAGATGGAAAAAAATAATAATTCTAATAAAAAAAAAAAAATAATAAAAAAAGCTGGTTTAGATTTTCACAAGTTCTGATCAAAATTGCTGGTGGAGTTAATGTCCTTCTGAATAACACTGTACTGGTGTAAAGGAATGTTTTTTCACAAGGGTATTTCAGCCATGTATCATTAAACTGCATAACTAGTATTTATTCACTTAATGCAGACAACTACACTGTTTTAACCGTGTAATATAGTAAAGCGATGTACAATACACGCATAGTCCTTCTTCCCTTGAATTAGTGCTTCTATTTTCGGCTTTTCCTGGTGGAGGCGGCAGAGGCAACAGGCAGAGAAGGTCAGCCAAGATATTTCTATCCCCAGCCACAGGTTCCAGCGCCTCCTGGGGGATTCACAGACGTTCTCAAGCCAACTGCGAGATATAATCTCTCCAGAGGGTCCTGGGGTTGCCCCGGATCTCTGACCAGGGGGTGTGCCTAATAAAGCTCAAAATCGTTTCTTTCTACTCAGCCCAAAAGATGCACACACTGCGAGTGCCACATGCTACACAGATAAACATACGGGATCCCCACAGTCCCCCTGTTTCATGTGATGTCACACTGTATAATCACTGAGGATACATGGATGGTACTGCTTCATTAAGAACATTAAATTCTCATTTGTACCGATGATCAAAAACTATAATAATATATAGGCGTCTGTGCTCGTAAATGTTTTGAGGCAGTCCAGAGCAGGGAGAGGGGTTGTGTAGGATGATTAGAGAAACACAAAATGTGGTCAAGTTTGTCTAAGTTTTATTCTGTTCTGAAGTAGTGAGTCATTTTAGCCCTCTTCCAGTTCTAGTTACACTTACGTTGTACAGAGAGGTCATCGCGACTGCAAGAGAAAACTCGTGTGACTGAAACACCGAAATAAAAACAGTATAAAATCAACTTGAGATGCGAGTCAACTGGCTATTATTCATTTTTTCCCAATTCTTACGTTGTGATTCACTTGGTAGCACACACCTCATGAAGGTAAACCTATGTACTGGTCCGCCAGGGCAGGGGAGTGTTTACCCCCATTTTCTAGCTCTCACCCTGAATATGCCATCACGGTTCTCTAACTTCGGCCATCACGGTACCCTAACTTCGGCCATCAGAGTTCCATAACTTAGGCCATCGCCGCTCTTTAACTTCAGCTGTCGCGGTACTCTAACATCGGCCGTCGCCGTCCGCTAACATCGGGTGTCGCGGTTCTCTAAGTTCGGCCATCAGAGTTCCCCAACTTCAGGCGTTGCGGTTCCCCAACGTCGGCCATCGCAGTACCCTAACTTCGGCCATCGCCGTACCTTAACTTCGGCCATCGGAGCTCCATAACTTCGGCCGTCGGAGTTCCCCAACTTCGGCCGTCGGAGTTCCCCAACTTCGGCCGTCGGAGTTCCCCAACTTCGGCCGTCACGGTTCCCCAACTTCGGCCGTCACGGTTCCCCAACTTCGGCCGTCACGGTTCCCCAACTTCGGCAGTCAGAGTTCCCCAACTTCGACCGTCAGAGTTCCCCAACTTCGGCTGTCATGGTTCTCTAACTTCGGCCATCTCAGTTCCCCAACTTCGACCATCGTGGTTCTCTTACTCCAGCCATCACAGTAAGTATGTTAACACTGTTCAAATCAAGACTGGTGGCATCACTATGTATGTATAGAGGACAAAGTCAGTCATTTACAAGCAGTCCACAAACATGAGGCTCATTACCATTAATTAAGTCACTCTGTCCTTCAGTGCAAATGCAGCAGCTTTGTTTATGTTCTGGTACATTAGAAAATCTTTTTAACATGACTGCAAAATAACTGAAAAAAACCCACAAGTACTGTACAATTGCTAGTCTGAACAGACACCCAGTGACTAATAAACAGATGGTCAGCTATTCATTAAGACCTGTAAATGCAGCGCACTGTAGAGCTTCACTTGATGATAAACAGAACTAAAGAACATTAAAATGGAAGGAGAAATCATTTATTAAATTTTGAGATAGGATACTAATTACTGAAATTAGTATTGGTTTACTATTGTAAGTAAATATTTTGAGAGTTTCTGGTTATTTGGTTTGGATAACATGATAAAAAACACAAAACTCGTTTAACTTAAAAGGCCGACTTGTAATTAAGCAATGTGAAATGAGCATATATGATCAGTTTCTGAAATGTTTAGCTCCTTAAAGTAGGCAGTATGAGTCCTTTAGGGTTTGATCGATTTGGTCAAAGCGGACACGTGACAAGCTGTAAATGAAATGAACATTAAAGTACACTAATACACCACAGGCTAAACCTGCACTTCCCGATGTTTTCTGTATTGAATATTTAGTTTGTGTATGTGAAATTGACAGCACTAAACTGCACTAAACCCACCAGCAAGATGCTTTTTATAAAAGCTATAAGATTTTTCTTTTCCAAAACAGAAAGGCTTTAATCACTTCTTTATGATTATTGAAATTAAGGTTCGGTTTAGGATTTGATGTAGAAAATCTATTTTAAACATAAGTAGTTAATGCATTTTGTGTAGAAGCTCTGCAAAAAAAAAAAAAAAAAAAGAACATAATGGAGTTATCACTCAAAAAAGTGCCAAAGACAGTCTTTTTCTCCCCAAGGCAATGATAGACGAGCCAACCAACCTCGGAATCTGGAATGATTTGTGCAGGTGTTAAACACTTCTTATGTTCAGTTCATCAATGTGTGTGTTTTCAACTTGGATAAAAAAAAAAAAGAAAAAAAAAAAGATATATTTAACATCAGTTTATAATTCCCTACATTTATACGGAGCTTTAAATAGTACGGGGTGAATCTCCTCAACCACCTCTAGTGTGTAGCATCCACCTGGATAATGCGAGGGCAGCCATAGAGCACCAGAACTACACCACACACCAGCTATTAGTGGAGAGGAGAGAGTGATGTAGCCAATTCAGAGATGGGGATGATTAGGGGGCCGTGATAGAGAAGGGCCAAAGGGGGAATTTCGGCAGGACACCGGGGTTACACCTCCACTCTTTTACGATAAGTGTCCTGGGATCTTATGTCCACAGAGACTCAGGACCTCAGTTTAACGTCTCATCCGAAAAACTGAGCTGGTTTTACAGTATAGTGTCCCATTAGACCCCACACAGACCACTAGGTGAGCGCCCCCTTCTGGCCTCACTAATACCACTTCCAGCAGTAACCTAAGTTTTCCCCAATAGGTCTCCAATCCGGGTATTGGCCAGCCTCAACCCTGCTTAGTTTCAGTGAGAAACCAGGTGAGAGCTGCAGTGAGATATGGCTCTGGCTATATATTATTATTATTATTATTATTATTATAACAATACTATCATATTATTACAACTATATTTATTAGGGATGTCTCAGAAATATTTGCGCTCTTTCAGTTTTGGTCGCAAAAACTTGAAAAGGGCAATGTATCTTGCCCCAAAATATTAAAATGGTCTGTAACAGAGTATCAAACCGAACACCAATAACGGTCATGAGAAGCATCAACGGAGAAAATGTTCTCTAAAAGGATTACATGGATGTGTGATTTTATCTTTCTGTGGTGGTGGTGTTTTTATTGTTTCCTAAATATTACTGCAGGAAAACTTGGTTAGAGTTTTTCTCTGATTCCCGACACAGTTCCCGACTGCACAGCCGTTAATATTATAATGGCCTCCACTATTCTCTTTAAACCTGAGATGGGGGGAAATGATCATTTTAATGTTTTTTTTTTTTTTAGGCTAACGGTTCTGGATGATTAAATCATTTATCAGGATGTTTTAAAATGGAAAATTATTTTAACATCAATACACAATGCACAAGCCTCGTAGTTACACACGCAAAAGATAAATATATATACACACACGTCTTTACAGAAAAAAATAAAAAAATAAATAAATAAACTCATCTATGATTCAATGTGTGGGTGTGTGTGTCTGTGTGTGTGTGTGTGTGTGTGTGTGTGTGTGTGTACACTTACCACAACCCCAAACTGTTCAGGTTCAGACAGACTGGCATACTCATGTTTATACTTGGCCAATGCAGTCAGATGTTCCTGCTCAGGAAGGTGCTTCACCAGATTCTAATGCAAAGACACAGATTCGGAGAAAGACAGAGTAAGGCAAGACGAGAGACGTAATATCAGCCAAACAACATGCCAAAATCTTTATTTACTGACGTGCTCGGCACTACACCCTGCCCTCACAAACTGCAAATCCAGCAGTGAGGCACCAAATACTAATCTCTTTTAATAGAACCTTCCCTTCAACCTTCTCTTTTACCCCCTGCATTACACATGCAGCCCATGCTCCTCCCAATGTGTGTGCATTTGCCAAAGTAATTCCACTCATTCCCCTTCATTCGCCCTCCAGTAAGTTCATTAAAGAGCAGATAAATGGTTTATCATTATGCAGTCCAGTCTCATTTAGCGAAAATAATCCCCACCGAATGCCATATATCAATATCGCCACAATAATCTGTCATCTAATGCAAAGGAAATCCATATCTCCTGGCTGCTAATGTTGATGGCCACAATATAAATTCAGATTTAATAACCAGGCCATCGACACACGGCTCAACAGCGGGCTGTTTGTTTCATCTGTTCAAGCCACACCATGAGGCCTTACGTTCGAGTTCATCACGTCCAATATTAAAAAGAACGCTGAACCAAGAGCGCGCATTACAGCTCGCTCTCAAACTACGTCCATAGCACGATCCTTCAACATATCAAATCAGTCAAATCAATAGTGTTTGTTAAATGGAGAAGGCTTCAGGCTCGGCGCTGGAGGCGGCGTGAGAAATATAGATAGGATGAGTAAAAGTATGTTTACAACAAAGCTGATAAAAGCAACACAGAAGCAGGGTGAAGGTGAAGGTACCTAAGCCCTCAGTGCATCTCCTTACACACATGTTCCTCTACAAGCCACTGGAGCAGAGCTGAGTGTGGTAATTACAGAACATGGGCTTGAGGGAGAAGCACGATGAAAACATCCCCACAAACAGTGGGGCCCACGCATCGTTCTTCCTGATGCTGTCCATGTCTAGGACCCTAACAAGTGAAAGCTAACAAGGGCAATACGGAGAAATGTCAGAAAGGCATGATGGCGAGACTGGGTTGATGTTTCTGTATTCCAGCAAACTCGACAGCACAAGCCGACTAAATAACCGCTGTCTGTTTATTTAATAGACACGGCGATGATCCTGGAACCAGGGTTGTTTCAGCGTAGCAACAAAAACCCATCCAGTCCAGACAGGTTTAAAGAATGGATTAGTCATTAGTGCGGTTGAGTATTGTAGCTACTCAAAGAAAATCTATTTAACAGAGGTGTAAAACCTCCAGACAATACAATACGATTTCTGCTCTTAAGGCCACGAGTCGATATTGGACTATACCACTGGATCTGCTGCGATACGATTCGATTTAGTAGCCTCTGACCGACTTTTCTGTTAATTCTCAAATGACATGATCTAAAATATAACTGTTTTTGTACAGCACTAGTTGTGTGTCCTTTTTCAATAATAATCGATTCATAATCAGTTCTATTCACGATTGTTGACTCGGTTGACTTCAGTACTTGCCTTTTACATCGACACATGGATCCAAATCTTCTGGACGTTCCGCCCCTAGTAATTAACATTCGCTTATTCGGTTTACTGCCAGTTGTCCCTTTTTGGCCCGGTGTACTGTACTGACTGCGATACTAACCTTGCATGGTACAGAATTAAACCTAAGCTCTAACACCCAACCAGCCAGGTAGAGCACAGCCAAAGTAAGGCATCAGCACCGTGTCAGTGGAAAAGCACAAGGAGCCATCGAACGCATGAATGTAGACGCTGACACAGAGTGATAAACGGTTGGGGAAGGATTTATAACCATGTCACTTCTTAAATCATTAACTGCGACTAACGCATACTAGAGGTGAAAGGATGCGTTACCTGGATCATTGGCTCTGTTAGCTGCTCCTCGTCTACCTCCACAATCATCCTCCTGATCTCCTCGTAAGGCAAACGGAAGGAACCCAGGAAAATGGCTGTGTGTGTGTGTGAGAGAGAGAGAGATGAGAATCTCATGAGTACACAACACCTTTAAACATATATATAAAAAAAAAAAAAAACATTCAGCATTATTTCTACATTTAGTAGAAAACTATGGAAACGCCGTCGATCACGTCGATGGTTTATTTTGTCTTTAAACGGAATGTGAGCGCGTCGGGTTTATTGGTCTTTGTCTAGAATCTGGATTTATATCAGACATTGACAACAGAGAGTAGAGTTGCATGACCTTTTCAGCACTACGACAAGGTAAACAGCTCGATTCTATAACATGAAGTACTTATTTAATAAGCCAACACTACACTCGGTGGCCTGAGTGGCAAGTGCACAGACAGAGCAAACAAGCTTCGCGTCTGCGACTCGTGGACAGGACGAGCTGAGGACAGGCACGGCAAAACTAGAACGTAAACGCCCGTATGTAAAAACCCGCCCGCCGCTAAACGGCCAACTTGGCGAGAAATCTGCCTGAGAATGAGCGCGGCCTCGGCGTCTAATTCAGCAGGTTAGACGGCTAAATGTTTGGAGTTTAATTCAGGCGTGTGATTAAACGCTTTTTCCTGTGCAGTGGTTCACGAGGCGTGTGACACTGAATTCTCATGACTGCCATCTCAAATGAATCGACCACTCCCCCCCTTCCGTGGCCTAGTTCACGTTGAAGGAGCATGATGAAAATACTGATGTTCAAAGCAGAGATAGGAGTAAAAACCATTATAATCTTTTACATTTTGTTGTAGTTTAACGGTGCGTGCAGGCTTCATGCGATGTGAGTGACTCCCTCTTCCCTTTGTGCCTTTACTCATGGATTATTAAATATTAAGTTCATTATTTGTTTTTACTTAAGAGCTTTGAATTCATAAAAAAATAAAAATAAAAGTACATTCTGATTTATGATCTGCATTTTTGGCCGTTCATTGACTTCAGCCTGTGTGTGTGTGTGTGTGTGTGTGTGTGTGTGTGTGTAAAGCTGGAACTATAAACTTGGCAGCATGTGTAAAGCAAAAAAAAAAAAAAAAAAAAGATTAAAATAGAGATGGTATGTTTATGCCTGAGGACCTGGTGCTGTTCTTCACATCAGTTCCAAGACTTTGTCCACATAACAAAGCAGCATCAGTGCAGCCTCAACCTCTCTTCACATGCACGGGAAGCACAACAGGCTCCTCCCGCACATCTATCACTTTCTGTAACTAAAACACGAAGGAAATTCCAGTGGCGTTAGAGCCGCTCTTTATCTCCCTGTTCCGTGCACATGTATGAACTACTGCACGCCTGCTCTATTTGTAGGATCTGACAGTAGCTCAGCCTGCCCTCTGCCACACTTTAATAAAGCAGGGAGAATCGCTGGGAGGTGGGTGCTTAGTGTTTTATGACAATAGCGCTTGAGTGAGAGATTTTAAAGAGTGTGATTTGACTCGAGGTGCTCAGACTGGCTCAATTATAGCATACATTATAGGATCCAGGTCACTTCCTCGATGTAATAAAGACTCATGGAAGAGTGAGTGAATGGGGCTCTGAACTTTGGAAAAGGCATGGGTAGGTGTGTCGCGACAGCGGGACAAACATTGCCCGAGACGTGACAAACAGGTGCAAGGAGAAACAGGAAATAAAAGAATGTGTGCGTGGAGACATCTGGTGCTGTGTATGACTTCAGGGTCTTGCATATAATTACACACAGAGTGAGAGAGAGAGAGAGAAAGTGGAAAAGTAAAAGAAGTGTTGTTTCTTGGTCCCAGGATCTCTGCATTTATACAGGAGAAGAGGAAACGGTGCCTAGAGCGGCACTTTAGTCACGGGTGGCCGAACGTATTAAGTATTAGAAACTTGATAACGGAGTGCTTCATTATACCAATCTCACTGTGAGCGCTGAATGGCTGAGGAGCGCAGCAGTCGTCGTTGAACCTTCCTGGACCCACAGGCTTATGCTAGCATATGGTTGGCAATTTGAACACACAATCCAGCAGTGTTCTACGCCATAACTCTGTTTAACATATCTGTAGCATGTACACAATGGTTTAAAAAAAAACCAACAACAACAGGGTACTAAGAAAACAGCAGTGTGAATCTGATCACGCATTGGATACCACAAAGGAGTTATTTTTAGTTGTATTTCCCCTGGTACTGGAACGTAAAGCACACTCTGGTAAAACATTTCCTCGTGTCTGTTTATATTTCACCTAGAACAGCAGAATGGTATTCGCCAGCCCCTCAACAGGAGAGCGGCATTTCCTCTCGAACCCACGACTAATGTAAGACGCATAAGGAGCTCAACGGTGTGTGAAATGAGGCTGGAAATGCAGATGAAGTGATGAGAGAGTGTGAAAATACACTTTTTGGCCAAAAGTATGTGTGCATCTGACCATCACACCCATAAGTGGGTCTTCCCAAACCTGTTGCCAAAGTGAGAAGCACTAAACTGTCTATTGTTCCCAAACCTCTTCCAGCACGGCAATTTCGAAGTGGAAGAACTCGAGGGTCCTGTACAGAGAGAGCCCTGACCTCAACATCACTGAACACCTTTGGGATGAACTGGACCGCCGATCGATCGCACCCCAGATCTCTTCATCCAACATCAGTGCCTGACCTCACCAACGCTCTTATAGCTGAATGATCACACATCCCCACAGCCATGCTCCAGAATCTAGTGGAAAGCCTTCCCAGAAGACTGGAGCTTATTATAAGAGGAAAGAAGGACTAAATCTGGAATGGGATGATGGTGGTCAGGTGTCACAACAAACCTTTGGCCATATCTCGTATACGGGAGGGAGTGGAGGAAAAACTCCAGGATGCGTACTTACACAGGTTCTGGGCGATCTTAGGATCCAGCACTTTCAGCTCTTTGATTCTCTTCTTAATGAATTTCTTCTCCTCGAGCTCCTCCTCATCTCGCCGGGCTGTAAAAGACCCGCAAACGTTAGTAACGGATAAACGACTTACATTCACATACGCTTAAACAGATTATCACGGGTGTACACTGGTACATGGATGTTTGTCTTGAGCAGCTACAGCGCACACTTAACGACAATAACATTATGATTCACAGAGAACAGTTGGCCGTGACACGAGCTTGAGCTGCTATGCATCACTTGAGAAGGTTGTCTGGTAAACACCATATAAGGACGGAAAATGGGAATGAAAAGAAACCCCCCTCCAAGAAACGGTACAGTGTTTAATTACAAAGTAGAACAAAATAGCACACGCACAGATGTGGAGACAAATAAAGCAACAAGGTTCTTAATGTGGACTAATGAGAGATTTGTTCTGAAACACAACACAAACCCAGCAATGTAGTTAATTGCACCACGAGTCAGTCAATCAGAGTCTGCTCAGCATAGACGCAAACAGACAAAACAACACTGAATAATGAAAGAAAACTGCCGCATGGGAGGTGCGGTCTACTTAATAAAGACTCATGGGGTTGACTGACGTGCTGACCTCCTAGGAGCAGATGATGACATCCTGTAAACACGTGTGTCTAGGGACAAGAGTTTACTATGTTGTGGCAGAGAGGTGTGTGGGGTAAGATCCTGTATTCCGGGTGTGTAGGACTAAGAAAGTGTTTGCCATGGTCACAGCGGGAGTGTAAAAGGATTGGTAATTGGCAAGACAGCCATGGAGAATGAGATGAGACTAAAAGCTGTGAGCTGAAGGAGGTCAGCATTCTCTCTCTCTCTCACACACACACACACACACACACACACACACACACACACACACACACACACAGAGCACACACATACAGAGCACACACATACAGAGGGGTCAGAAAATCTGAGACAACACTGAAAATACAGAATTTAAAAACAACAACAAAAACGCTTTAGATTTCCAAAAATTTCTAAACAACAGAAGGAAATATTGAATATCTCGAGTCATGATTCTGCACTATTTCTGGATCAATATTCAAATGTACGCGAATTCCGGGTGTGTTAAATGTACTACAAGTCCGAGTCTTATCCCTACCGTTGAAGCACACGATCGGACGATGCTCTGATGAATCTGATCTAACATGGCTTGTCAGGACCTGCAGGTCATGTACGCTGTCATGAAAGTAAACACTAAGAAAGCCTGAAATCCATGTCAATGTTTCTACTTTTCACCCTTTCACTCGGGTTCTTGCTTATGATACACATCCCGACTGTATACGCCAATCTGCACATCAAGTCCATACTAGCAAACCCACAATAGCGTCTCATTCTTCATACACACACAAGGAATTACGGAGCAATCCAAACCGTGGGGTTTTATCTAAACTGGCATCCAGCTTCAGTAATCTTGAAGATTTTGAACGAGATGTACGTTTTTGTGCGTTTCAAAATCAGGTAGATCCAATAACAGTATCCCCCCTTTAATTTAATTATAGAAGAAAACACGTCGGCACACTCATTCCGTCACGACCAATAAGAGAAGAGCTGGAGAATGGCGACAGGAACGAGCGGCCAGGAAAGCGAATTAGTGATTTTTAGAGTAAGTTTAATTGTTTAACGTGTCCGATTAAGAGAAATGCGAGTCCCGAGAGGAAGTCGGGTAAGTGTGCGCTAATTATCACGGCTGGCTAGTGACGGACTGAACGGCGAGGAATAAAACGCAGGGTTAATCTACGAATCTCAGTCTCGCTTCAACACAAACAGAGGAAAGGCAACCCTTCCTAAAACATACAAGCAATAAATGTGGTGGAACCAATCTCGCTCTGTGTGTGTGTGTGTGTGAGGAGAGAGAGAGAGAGAGAGAGAGAGAGAGAGAGAATGACAGTAAATGACTGTGAAACTTACGGTGGAACTGGGTGAGAACTTAAGCCTTGTTTATACTTCATCAGAACTGCTTCTGAAAGCCGTCCAAAAGAAACATCAGAAAGCTCGAGTTTTTGGATTCTTTAAAGACAGTAGCAGGATCTCATTGTTGTTCGATCCAAAACATTGTTGGCAATTTGACGGAGATGAGGATGCTACTGATTTTGCCGTTTGTCTAATGTGAGAAAGATTATAGTCTGAAGATTTTTCCGAGCACGAGTCGAGGATCTGGAACACCAGTATCGGTGCCAGCAGTGGGAGCCTTGTATGCGGCTTGTGGTACACACTTAGACTCTGGCTAAAGACCATTTTGATGCTTTAAACAAAACTCTTCTGCTCGTTTCGACACCATGATTCATTCATACATCCATGTTCATGAACGGCTTTTTCCTGGTCAGTGGATCGCCGTGTCCTGAGATGAACCACGTTCACATGCAGTCTTTCACAACTAGGGACAATGTTGAGTAGCCAATCCACCTACTGGCATGTTTTTGGGAGGTGGGAGGAAACCGGGGAACCCAGAGGAGACCCAGGCGGACACTGGAAAGACATGACCAGAGCTCAGGATGGAACCGGAGACCCTGGAGCTGTGAATAGGCAACACACCTTCCTTTCTATTACAAGAAGAAGCCTTTATTTGGTACAAATACTTTACAGCACAATGAAAATCTTTTTTTTTTTTTGTATATGGCAACTTGTTAGGTAGTTGGGGTCAGAGTTGCTGGGGCTTAAACCCCTTGATATTCTGATCAGGAAACCAGAGACTTAACCATTGAGCCCCCAATGCCCATGAAGGTATACCAATAACCCTAAGAAAGATTCACGAAGACAAATACTGCTGTGATAAATATGTTTTAAGAGGAGCATATCAGAAACAGTCAGAGCTCAGACGCTTTGGATTCAAAAGCGCGACTGATCTGAATTCGGTGCACGGCGCCCTGTCTGAAAGCCTGTTCAGCAGACCCCAAACCAGGCTTTGGCATCGTAAAGGACTTCACCTGACAGCCGTTCCTTTCATAATCGGCTGCTGTATCCTCTTCTCATAAGCCAAATCTGCGTCAGTAGCCAGCAACAGGCTTCAAGAAGACTGCCATGCTAGCCAGATGGAAAGAGTGTCTTTCTCGCAGTTACGCATACATCAATCCCTTCACTGGGAATCTGAGCACCAGCTGTGTCAAAATGACCAAAGCGTTCATCTCTAGTGTACACTTATCTCAAAATAGTGAAGGGCAAAAAAGAAAGAAAGAAATGAATTGGGGCAAAGCTAACGAAATCGACTGTTGCTCAAAGTATCAACTCCTCCAGCACGTTTATTTAGCTGACGTCATCACAATAAGGCGGGAAAGAGCAACCGGCAAGTGACTGAGCATAGCGTTAAAGAGTGGGATTCACGGAGCACAAAGGGGTACAGATCACTGCAAAACTAGCACAACTCGCACTCATTACACACTCACAGGGAGCAGGCAGCTCTTCCGGAGGCTCACACTCCTCACACACTTCAGGAAGACGAAGTAGAAAAAAAAAAGGAAGACTTCTATAACATTTCATTACTGATTGTTAACTATTGCAAAAAGGAGCTGTGGGGAAATGTGAATAATCTGTCAAGTCGTCCTCTGGAAGCTTGGCCATGAGAAAATAAAAGCCTTAATGATCTAATTGCAATCAGCAGGCCCGATGGCAGAACATTATTAAGAATTCATGCGCTCGGAATAACGGGAACAAATCGGCTGATTCGTGCTATATATAGCGAGCAAAAGGTACGGGCCACGTCTTTATCTCTTCCACACGCGCATACGTACACACACGGTCTTTTAGCTCACAGACGCGACAGAGACTCAAACGGAGTCGGGCTTCTCGTTAAGAGGCTCGTACAGCACTAAGAGACAAGACACAGTCGTGTAAATATGAATATTTGCCGAGAAACTAATCCGTAATTCAATATTTTTTAAATGATACCCGGTCCGACGCTCTAAAGCGTCCGAAAAGAAACGCGTTGGAAATTCAAACTGTTCAACATTTAATACAAGAACACAGCAGGGTGAGAGATCCACTGCATTATGCATTAACCCATCTCTACAACCCTTCAACCTTCTTCCTTCTACATAGTCCTCGACTTCCACGCAGAAATGATGAGAAACACACACTACAGCAAGCAGAATGACTATAAAGGTTCTCGGCGTGTGTGTGAGAGATAGAAACTGGCAGGATTAAGATATGCAGTATCGATCTGTTCATCATGACTACCAGTGGGCTGTCAAAACTGGCCCCACACATTCATTACACGCAGTGCAACACACCAGCAAACACATTACTGACACTCATTCGGCGTGCAATCATACTGACTGTGTATCCAAACCCCCACGTGACGGGCACGTCGTTCTCAGCAGGAACCCGAACTAATGCAAGACGACGGGAGATACTTTTGAAACCGTATAGAAAAATACCTGACGTGTTGTGAACGGACAAATAGAATATTACAACTTTGTGTCTACTGTATTAAAGTGAAGTTATCGGCTGTTCAATGGATCAAGACTTGAGTTTACATTGTCTACAGAAAGTGCAGCCTCTTAGGCTGTCCAAGAAAAAAAAAAAACATCCACAGCCATCTGTAGGGTAACCGTGCGGTACCATCAACAGCAATCTCACGGTGATCTTTAGGGTATCCATGCAAGCCATCCTCAGCAGCGGGGAGTGATTTTCAGGTGAAGAAGTAGCTAGGAGAGCTTGTTGGACATCCCATTGCAAAACCAAGGGCATTCATTTGGAGTTTGGGAGCGAGTCTGTAGGAATTTGTGCCCATTCAGTCAACAGAGCATTAGTGATGTAAGCCACTGGTGATGGAGGAGAAGTCCTAGCTCTCAACCGAATCCAATTCATCTGTGAATCATAAATTAGGGGAGGTGTCCACATAGTTTTGGCCATATAGTGTGTATCTTTAATGATAAAACCTGTGGAAAGCACAGCTAATGAATATTAGCAAACATAAATCAAGAGTCTGCAAACATGACTATTTTAATTTAAGCAAATGACAAGCCCAATACCTTTGTTATTTCATTAAAATTGCTATCAAGCAATCACAGAGCTCCTCAGAAAAAAACAAAAAACAAATCCTGAGCCATCACGCATTCTGACCACAAACTAAAGCCAAACAGATATTAAAGAGAAGTGAGACACATATCGCTCAGAGAAGGGAAGTAATTAAGCACACAATGTGGGTGGTAATTAGTAAAACATCCACTGACACACACTGCGATGCCTATCAGCTAATTAAAACTCAACCTCTAGCAAATCACTCACTCTCTCTCCTCGGATTGCTGGGAGAACTTCCGGGCGCTGGTTGTGCGGTGTGTGCGCTTCAGTATTTTTTGCGCCAACGTGCCTTTTAAGGTGTTTTCTTCATCTCCCCCCTCCCCCCATGAGCGAGACGTCTTTTTTAAATGAAGATGATTAGTTTGTGGAAGGCTTGTTCAACGGAGGAAGAGCGGCCTCGGCTTTGGCGTAGGGAGGAGTTTTGCCGGAGAGCGTGCCTGTGATGACCAGGGAGTTCCTGTTGGGGTTGCTGGTCCTGTCGGTCCCGCTTGGAATATTCCTGAAGAACTGACCCGGCCTTCTGAGAATGCCCGGGCCCACGTAGGAAACGTGGTAGACTTTGACACAGATCGAAGAGGGTTCCACGATTCACCCCGCTGCCTGGAATACCCTCAGGCATCGCCATAAACTGGACGAACTGCAGGCCAATGTGACTTTCATGCAGGAATACAGAAATATGCACATGATGGTGTTCACCGAAACTTGCCTGGATGACTCAATTGATGATAAGTTAGGGCTTTGGAGTATTTATCCAGCTGGACAGAGATAAACACACAAGAAGGAAAGAACGTGGTGGTGGGGTGTGAGTTTAGATCAAGGAAAGCTGGTGTAACACAGCAATAGTGTGATATAAGGTTTATAATTCAGACATTGCCGTTTCTGTACGTCCTTTTCATCTTCATCATGAGTTCCCTCAACTGTTTTTTATTGTAGTGTATATACACACACATCTCCACATGCTAAAGCTGACGTGGCATTAGAAACGCTAAAAAATACCCTGGATAAACTGGACAGTTCATCTCCAGACGTGCCTAAATTGACTTTAACCATTGGATCATGGAGAAATATTTAAAGGGTTACTACCAATATGTTACACGCGCTACTCGTGCTGATAAAATTTTAGATAGATGTTATGTCCCGATTCCTCGAGCTTAAATGTCTCTGTCTTTCCCTCCTCATGGTTCAGCTGATCAGAATATAGCGGTCTTCTGTATACACTCCGATTATAAAGTGAGTGAAGAGAGAAGTACAATATGGACCTGCTCTAATATTGATGTTTTAAAGGGTTGTTTTGATTGCACTGATTGCAAAAATGTTTTTCAATACATGTTTCTGGTTTGAATGAACAGGTGCTTACCGTTTCTAATGATATCACTTTCTGTGTTGATACGGTTATTCTTACAAAAAAAAAAAAAAAAATGATTTCTTTGTATCCTACTAATAAACCTTGGGTCACGAAGGAGATAAAGAGTATACCGAATATGAAGAAGAGTATTTCTCTCGGGGACTAATGAGGAGGGAAAAAAAAAACCCTAGATAAATAGGGAAGTTAAAAAGGCAATAAAAATTGCTAAAAGTAATTATAAAAATAAGATTGAGATGGTGTTTATGCAAGGTGGTAATCTTCGAGCTGCCTGGATGGGAATTAAGAGCATGTCTGCAGTGAATACACTGGTATCGACTCGGTATACATTAATGGAAAACTAGGACTCGAATGAGTTTCATTCATGTTTTGCCCATTTCGATAAACCTGCTACAGTTGAGGAGATGGTAGATTTTAAAGACGCATTGAGTTCTTCTAATAATTTTAAACGGAATGCTTTTAATATATCGAGGCAGTTGTAGGCCACAGCGCTGAATAAGGCCCCAGGTTCGGACGGTACTGAACAGCTTAGTGGAGTTCTCCATGTACTTTTTCCGTCTTCCGTAGATCTAGGGTTGGTACTATTGTTCCAATACCTTAAAAAGCTAAGCCAGATTCTTTTATTGACTATTATCCTATTGCCTTGACCTCTGTGGTCATGAAGGCTTTTGAAAAAGAGATCAAAGAGCATATGATGACAGTTACTGGTCCGGCTTTAGAGCCCATTGCAGTTTGCATATCGCGCTCAAAGAGAGGTGTAGATGATGCAAAACTGTTTTTGGTTAAATACTCCATCAACATCTGGAATATAGTGGGGAGTTTGCGCGGCTTTGTTCTTCCAGTCAGCGTTTAACACTCTGCAAGCAGTTGTTTTATTGAATCTTATTGGCGAGTTTAATTTTAATCATGGTTTAGTGTCATGGATTATGAACTTTTTAACAGATAGGCAACAAAGGGTTAGGGTTAATGGGGTTTTATCGGACACGTTACACACTTCTGTAGGTTCACCACAAGGCTGTGTACTTTCTCCAGTCTTATACACTAATGATCATCAGAGTACAAGGTAACAGTTATCTGCTAAAATAAGCAGATGATACTGCTGTTCTTTCCTTGCGTTCACAGTCAGACCGGGAATATGGTCCGATTTTATCTCCTGGCCTGACAGAATGAAACTAGACTTGAAAGTCTCAAAGACTAAAAAGATGGTTAGCAATTTTAGTAAGAAAACACTTCAACCAGTGACTATTAATGGTACACAAGTGAACGTAGCAGAGGAATACAAGTGTTTTGGGATCATTTTTGATAACGTGTTGAAGTTTGATTTAAAAATAAATAAATACTGATACCATTATTTAAAAAAAAAAGTGTGTTTAGGAAGCTTAACTCCTTTAATGTACAGTCTTTATAATGTCTTTTTTAATTCATTCATCAAAAGTGTTCTGTCTTTCTCTATTATATGTTGGTTTTCTTCACTGTCTATGAAGAACAAAAATCGCCTGCGAGGTATTTTAAACACGTGCTCAAAAATTATGGGTGTTCCTTTACGTAGTCTTACTTCTTATTACGAACAGCAAACGTTGAGGATGGCGCATAAAATAATGGGAGACACCTTTTGCACTTCTATTTGGAGTGGATGCCACTTGGGCGGCGTTTAAGGACAATCAGGGTGTTCTACAAACCATTACAAAATTACTTTTGTGCCTGAAGCAGTTCGTTACAATTAATTCTAGATTTTATTTATATATATATATATATATATATATATATATATATATATATATATATATATATATATATATATATATATATATATATACACACACACACACACACACACACACACACACACACACACACACACACAGTGAGATCACACACAGTTGATCCTCTGCTGATTTTGTACGTTTGTCCACTGACAGAAATGATGAGTCTATAATATTAATGGTAGATTTATTTGAACAGTGAGAGACAGAATAACAACAAAAAAATCCAGAAAAACGCATGTCAAAAATGTTGTAAATTGATTTGCATTTTAATGAGGGAAATAAGTATTTGACCCCTCTGCAAAATATGACTTAATACTTGGTGGCAAAACCCTTGTTGGTGATCACAGAGGTCAGACGTTTCTTGTAGTTGGTCACCAGGTTTGCACACATCTCAGGAGGGATTTTGTCCCACTCCTCTTTGCAGATCTTCTCCAAGTCATTAAGGTTTTGAGGCTGACGTTTGGCAACTCGAACCTTCAGCTCCCTCCATAGATTTTCTATGGGATTAAGGTCTGGAGACTGGCTAGGCCACTCCAGGACCTTAATGTCCTTCTTCTTGAGCCACTCCTTTGATACTTTGGCCATGTGTTTTGGGTCATTGTCATGCTGGAATACCCATCCACGACCATTTTCAATGCCCTGGCTGAGGGAAGGAGGTTCTCACCCAAGATTTGACGGTACATGGCCTCGTCCATCGTCCCTTGGATGTGGTGAAGCTGTCCTGTCGCCTTAGCAGAAAAACACCCCCAAAGCATAATGTTTCCACCTCCGTGTTTGATGGTGGGGATGGTGTTCTTGGGGTCATAGGCAGCATTCCTCCTCCTCCAAACACGGCGAGTTGAGTTGATGCCAAAGAGCTCCATTTTGGTCTCATCTGACCACAACACTTTCACCCACTTGTCCTCTGAATCATTCAGATGTTCATTGCAAACTTCAGATGGACATGTATATGTGCTTTCTTGAGCAGGGGGACCTTGCGGGCGTTGCAGGATTTCAGTCCTTCACGGTGTAGTGTGTTATCAATTGTTTTCTTGGTGACTATCGTCCCAGCTGCCTTGAGATCATTGACGAGATCCTCCCGTGTAGTTCTGGGCTGATTCCTCACTGGAGGAATCTTCCATTTCTTCCTTTCCGTTTCTTCCATTTGCGAATAATCGAACCAACTGTTGTCACCTTCTCACCAAGCTGCTTGGCAATGGTCTTGTAGCCCATTCCAGACTTGTGTAGGTCTACAATCTTGTTCCTGAAATCCTTGGAGAACTCTTTGGTCTTGGCCATGGTGGAGAGTTTGGAATCTGATTGATCGATTGCTTCTGTGGACAGGTGTCTTTTATACAGGTAACAAGCTGAGATTAGGAGCACTCCCTTTAAGAGTGTGCTCCTAATCTCAGCTCGTTACCTGTATAAAAGACACCTGGGAGCCAGAAATCTTTCTGATTGAGAGGGGGTCAAATACTTATTTCCCTCATTAAAATGCAAATCAATTAATAACATTTTTGACATGCGTTTTTCTGGATTTTTTTGTTGTTATTCTGTCTCTCACTGTTCAAATAAATCTACCATTAAAATTATAGACTGATCATTACTTTGATAGTGGGCAAACGTACAAAATCAGCAGGGGATCAAATACTTTTTTCCCCTCACTGTGTGTATGTGTATGTGTGTATATATATATATATATATATATATATATATATATATATATATATATATATATATATATATATATATACATACATATGAGAGAAGCACCATGACAGTCTGAACTAACTGCCCCATGGGGATTAATAAGGCTCTGAATTAATCTCTCTCTCTCTCTCTGTCTCTCTCTGTCTCTCTCTCTCAGCTGCATTGACTGGCCCCAGAGACAGTCACGATGAATTGGTTAATCAGTCAGGTGAGTATAGGTGGGGCTGATATAGCTCTGCATCACAACAGAGGAGTGGCACAAAGCAGCTAATGTAGAGAACATGGCCCTACTGCAATCAGCCTACTGTATCAGTGGCACAAGACACACACACACACACACACAAGAATCTTATAAGGACTTGTAATGGAAAGGAAGATCTGTTTACAGCCTCCCTAAACCAGGACTATGTCCTGATCTTGTGCATTTGCTTCAGCTACTTCCAGTGTGTATTACTGATAGCATGCAGGGACTGCGGATGAACTCTGAGTGAATTTAGTGTAGCACTATTGCTAATGTTGTTCTGTCTGTTTTCGCATTCAAATGATAGACACTTTAATATTTGAAAGTATTATAATGCATCAGCTGCCAAGCTTTTGCTACTTTGTGTAATCAGTTAAAATAATCAGTTTTTAAGTATCAGTTGCTCAGTTTTTGGTGTAACTTCAATCATGAAGGTACGTAGATATAAACGTACAAACAAACGTGTGAGTCGATCTCATACATGAGGCCACTGGATGAAAATTTCACACAGGTTCTCACAAGGTTATGGGCGTGTAAGGGGTAATAAGCATGGGCAAAGTGATTTATCGATAAAATGCTCTTTCATTACCATCACCTCTCAGCCGCAAGGGAACAAAACAGCTCCCAGACTTGAACCCGAACATCTACCATGCACGGTCCAGTAAGAAACCCTGCCACTGTAATTACACAACAAACGGTCAATTAATTACCCAGAAGAGCAGAAAGTGGCACACTCCTGATTTTGAAAAAAGCTCCACTTTATATAGTTTTCGGTCTCGCTCTCCCTAGATGATACATCTGTAGATGCCCAGGCTGTCAGAGCACTACTAAAGGGAATGGAAGATGAAATAAACATTGATTGAAAGAGAATGACTGATGGGCTACATAACAGGCCGGCAGTGGGACTGCCTCTAGTCTTTCAACAGCATGATCAAGAGACATTTAATCACGCCACAACATTAGCGCGACTTAAACATTGACGAGGAAATAAAACACTCGGATGACATATGCTACAGAAACCCATATCTTATAGCCTGCAAATGCAGGAGAAGAACATTAAAAATGAATATATTATATATATATCACATTTTGGTAAAAATAAAAATATGGGATTTTACATACACCAATCAGACATAACATTAAAACCGCTGACAGGTGAAGTGAATAACATTGATTACCTCATCATATACCCGTCAAGGGGTGGGATATATTAGGCCGCAAGTGAACAGTCAGCTCTCAAAGTTGATGGTCAACATGTTGGAAGCAGGAAAAATGGACAAATTGTGATGGCTAGATTACTGGGTCAGAACATCTCCAAAAACAACAGGTCTTGTGGGGGTGTTACTGGTATGCAGTGGTTAGTACCTACCAAAAGTGGTTCAAGGAAGGACAAACAGTGAACTGGTGACAGGGTCATGGGCGCCCAAGGCTCACTGATGCGCGTGGGGAACGAAGGCACTAATAGGTGAAAAAGTTCATGCTGGTTATGTCAGTGTATGGGGAAGTGGAGCTGCAGACCGGTCAGAGTGTCCATGCTGACCCCCATACACCACCGAAAACACCTACAACGGGCACGTAAGTATCAGAACTGGACCATGGAGCAATGAAAGAAGGTGGCCTGGTCTGATGAATCACATTTTCTTTTACATCATGTGGGCGACCGGGTGAGTGTGTGTGTCTGTGTGTGTGTTGTGTGTGTGTGTGTGTGTGTGTGTGTGTGTGTGTGTGTGTATGGTTACCTGGGGAAGAGACGGCAACAGGACGCACTATAGTAAGAAATCAAGCCGGCTGAGGCAGTCTGATTCTCTGGGCAATGTTCAGCTGGGAAACCCTGAGTCCTGGCATTCATGTGGATGTTACTTTAACACGTACCACCGACCTAAACACGGCTGCAGACCAAATACACCCCTACATCTTAACAGATTAATGCGCCCTGCCACACTACAAAAACTGTTCCAGAATGGTTTGAGGAACATGACAAAAAGATGTTGACCCTGCTTCAACAGGCTGGTGTTGTTTCGTCAGCACAAGGCGGAGGTTACAAGTGGTTAACTTTATTTGATTGAGACTACTGAATTGCTCAGTATATTTGTAAAGATATTTTTCCCCATATATTTTAATGCAGACTCCTGTTCATGCACATGCTACTTGTATATATATATATATATATATATTTTTTACACACACACACACACACACACTACATATTTAGCCTCAATGAATCGAAGTACAAGAGACCTGCAGTAGCTATCGTATGAGCTGTTGCTTTCACATGAAATACGTAAAGCCAGCAACGTTAAATCTCAACGCCAGCCGCATGTCGCCAGACGTGTAAGCTTTTAACACACGATTCGTGCTCTCAAGCGCAATCACACACAAAACTCATATTTGGTAGCGGGTGAGCAGACGAGGGAAAAGAGCAGCAAGCTTATCACCTTCCCTGCCTTTTTTTTTTTTCTTTGTCCCCCCTCCATCTTTCCATCATTACGATCCATAAGTGGATGAGAGGGAATACATGCCTATTATCAATTCCTCTATGTAAAAAAGGAGAAAGCCCAAGTGTGGAAGGAATCATTTTTAGCAAATAATATTCTGGCTGCAAATGTATTTTAAACGACGTGCCACATTACACTTCTGCTGTAGGAGCCACAGAAATCAAATAGTGAATACTTTGTGGTATAAGAAGAAAGACATTACACACACAAAAAAGGCAATCTGAACGGTTCATTTCTGAAGCATCAGTCAGGCCTAATTTAGGCAGATGCATAGATAAATGTAGGAAGAGAAGAATTATCATATTCACAAGGCCTCTCTGTTCGCCATTAAAGAGCACAAAATGGGCTTCGTTTAACACATTAATTTAATTGTCAATCTTATTCAAATATCAAAAGGCACAAATGTGGATGTGTCCAGGCTGGACATGTTCATGCTTTTCACCTCTGTAAAAAGCCACTGTTCAGCAAATAGCAGGATGGATGGATGGATGCTTGGAGGAATGGATGGATGGATGGATCTGATGTGGATGGGGTGGATGGGTCTGATGTGGATAAATAGTTCTGATATGGATGGGTATATGGATGTATGGATGGGTCTGATGTGGATAAATAGTTCTGATATGGATGGGTATATGGATGTATGGATGGGTCTGATGTGGATAAATAGTTCTGATATGGATGGGTATATGGATGTATGGATGGGTCTGATGTGGATAAATAGTTCTGATATGGATGGGTATATGGATGTATGGATGGGTCTGATGTGGATAAATAGTTCTGATATGGATGGGTATATGGATGTATGGATGGGTCTGATGTGGATAAATAGTTCTGATATGGATGGGTATATGGATGTATGGATGGGTCTGATGTGGACGGATGGGTCTTATTTAGATGGATGGATGGATGGATGGATGGTCTAATTTTGACAGATGGGTATGATGTGGGTGGATGGCCTGATTTGGATGGATGGATAGATCTGATTTGAATGGATGAATGGGTCTGGTGTGGATGGATATGTCTGATGTGGGTGGGTAGATGAATGGATGGATGGGTCTGATTTAGATGGATGCAAGGGTTTGATGTGGATGGATGGATATGCCTGATGTGGATGGAAGAATGGATGGATGCATGGGTTTGGTGTGGATAGGTGAATGGATGGGTCTGATTTGGATGAATGGGTCTGATTTAGATGGATGCAAGGGTTTGATGTGGATGGATGGATGGATATGTTTGATGTGGATTGAAGAATGGATGGATGCATGGGTTTGGTGTGGATGGATAAATAGATAATATGGACGGATGGATATTTGTAAACTCTTTTGTATCATCACCAACAGGATTTTTTTCCCCCCCGTTTGTTTGTTTGTTTTTAATAGACTGCGTGTTTCGGATTTGGCTCAGGTTACCTTCATATTTAAAAAAAAACTAAATGAAAACTGTCTGAAATCCCAAAGAAAGAGGAACACAAAAAAAGTTTCTTACAGTACATTCAACATATAAACTCAACCCTCTGTTTGTTTTGTTTGTCCAACATAAAATATACAGCAACTGCATCAAATATAAAATTGTTGCCTGTGTGTCTCCTTTGTCTTGTGTTGAAGAAGCAGGCGACTACACAACTACACCAGCAGGCCACTCCACAACTACACCAGCAGGCCACTCCACAACTACACCAGCAGGTCACTCCACAACCACACCAGCAGGTCACTCCACAACCACACCAGCAGGTCACTCCACAGCTACACCAGCAGGCGACTCCACAACTACACCAGCAGGCCACTACACAGCTACACCAGCAGGCCACTCCACAACTACACCAGCAGGTCACTCCACAACCACACCAGCAGGTCACTCCACAACCACACCAGCAGGTCACTACACAGCTACACCAGCAGGCGACTCCACAACTACACCAGCAGGCCACTCCACAACTACACCAGCAGGCCACTCCACAACTACACCAGCAGGTCACTACACAGCTACACCAGCAGGCGACTCCACAACTACACCAGCAGGCGACTCCACAACTACACCAGCAGGCGTCTACACAACTACACCAGCAGGCCACTACACAGCTACACCAGCCAGCAGCAGGCTGGAACATACATTTCCTTTTTTTAAGACTTGTTTAATGTTTGTTTCCTTAGATTATTCAAGTGTATCTTAAGCAGGAAGATTAAAGTTCAGAGCAGTAAAATTAGTTTTTCTTTTTGTGTACTGCGTCTAAGCGCAATAAAGCCGATTAAACCGTTCCCCTTTTGCCTCACGGAGCTGAAGCGCATGTGTTTAAACTGATGATAATTGCATTACTGACTGCGTGTAGAAACTGAAGCTAAAGGCATCCTCCGGCGTGACTGCAGTGACACTAAAGGCTCCTGCCCATGTTTCAATATTTTAATATGTGCTGGGAATACGAACGGGTTGAAACAAGCACGCTGTGATGGAAGTGTGAGTGGAACTCAACAGGGAACCGCTGATCGGATGTCAGGCCGATATAAACACCATGTACACAGTGTCTGTGCATCAGGCTGACATGAAAGACCTGCCCACAAGATACAGCGTAAACATCTTATTAAAAAAAGAATAATAATAATAAATTATTTTTAAAGGAGGGGGGGGATGTGTGAGTGTGCGAATGTCAGCTCCTATTACGATTCCTTTTGCTGTAATACCCAGCTTATCATCTTGTCTCCTAACAGACAGCTGTAAAAGACGACCCCGTCCTCTGCAGAGGAAAACTGTGTACCAGCTGTACAATACCCTCAACTCAGGTGAGATGTCTCCAGCTATGATGACAGCTGGCTGACTTTCCAAACGCTACGTAGCTTATTTGTAAATTGCAAAGCAGAAATGAGATGCGCACAGATTACAGAACACGTGAGATTGGACTTTAGGTAAAAGTCCTGCACTTACATAGTGCTTTTTGTTTTAACCTTAGCAGTTCTACAAAGCACTATTTTCTTCTTTTGCACACTGGCTCTCATTCACCCATTCACATAGATTTCCACCGGGAGCAACTTGGGGTTCAGTGTCTTGCCCAAGGACACTTCGGTATGAGGAGTCATGTGGGCCCGCTCTAGACGGCCCGCTCTACCACATGATAATCGCGATAATAATCAAAAATCCACGTTGATGCGATGTGTAAATGCGGCTTCAGTAGCACCATGAATCTAGAGCAGTGTTATTAAGCTTGCCGATATTACACAAGTCTATTCCAGCATTGTTTAATAGCATCTGTCACTATAAATAAACGTTTATTTATTTACCAAGGGCACTTTAGGCAAGGAAGGGCATAATAAGATGAGACTAATAAGACCCAAAGTATTAGATTAATAAAAAAAACACAAGAAAAGGCCGCCGCTCTCACACTGCACACAAGAGAAAGCTTTATGAAGAGCGCTGAATGGAGGCTTCATTTTCATAACACGCTACTCGCATATTCTCTGCTAATGATACAAACCCATGCAGGCTTTTAGCTCCTGCTTACACAACAGCTAATGGCTTTTGCTTATTATCTCTGCTGACATAATACATGGAAAAAGTATGTTTGCTGTGTGTGAGGCAATACGTGTGCCGTTTGTTTGAGAGCGTGGTTTGTGTAAAGGTGTCCTTATTATGGAGTAAATGAGCGGAGGGTGCATCTGTAACAGAAAAACACACGACTGGCCGTCCGTCTGCATGAAGTGCTTTTGCGAGGGCAGCAACTCGATTTGCTCGTGTGCCTGTGTGTGCACAGTTCTATACAAAAGAGCCAAAGTAGATTAAGGCTTTAGAGGTAATTCAGTTGGGCAACCACACCCAGCAATAAATGAGACAGATGCATCTTAATTCGATGTCAGAGAGCCTCTGGTACTAGCCTCTGAAAAACCTGCACATGTATTTAAATGTCGCCAATGCATGAACGCCATATGTCAAGAAAGTGCCAGTGCATCTCGTCACATATAGAATCTATATTTAGCTGCAGAGCTTCATGTTCTTTCCTCAGTGAAACAAGATTAAAGAGGTGAAGGAGAAGGAGTTTTCATAGTCCAAGCATTGGCTGCTGCAGAGAGGTCATGTTCTAGGTCATGAGTCTGAGATTTCTATAAGACTCCGTCATATGGAGATCAGCAGGCGTTCGTTCGCGAAGGCTGCGATGAAGCTGTTATGCATACAAATACGGTGATAAATAATTGCCGACGTGTGTTCGCACGTCAGTCGCTTTTGTCCCTTGAGCAGCATTGAAACGGCTCCTTCTGTCGCCACGGTGGCTAGGCGAAAGCAGAATTTTATGGAAATAAGGGAAAATGGTCTTTTCTAACGTCAGCGTAGATGAGAGAAAACATTACTCGACATATAATTGTTCGAGTGGTGTTGAGTTGATCCCGCTTCGTCATTTAGTCCACGTAACCTGATATAGCAAAGGCTTTCAGACAAAAATACCTTCGGATGCACAGTGGAATGTAATATGTTCATAGGGTGTAAATAAGAAGTGCCGGGAACATATCTAGTTGAGGAAAGTGGATTTTAAATGAGAAGCTAAATGTTTTGTACTGACCGTCAGATCAGTAAACAATAAGCCTGGTGCATGGTAAACTAAGGTACGGCAGAACAAAAAACAAAACAAAAAAAAGACTTATGCCAACGCTCAGTGGTATGGTAGGTATAATCTTCTTGAGCACTGTGAGCAGCTGTGATTCTGGACAATCGAGACTGCACAATACAGCTGACACATTGAACGCTGTGTTTCAAGCAATACAGCATGGACATCACTCTCGGCAAGCTGCGAAGCGTAAAATATCCTTGTGAGACTTAAATTGTCTTTAAGGTGATTGTAAGCTAAACGTTTGTGGACACCTGACCATCAAACTCGTACAGGACGTGGTATTTCCACAAACGTTCACCACGAAGTTGGAAGCACACAATTGTATAGAAAGTCTTCGTATGCTGTAGCGTTACAATTTCCCTTCACTGGAACTAAGAGGCCCAAACCTGCTCCAGCCCGTGTGCACAAAGCGAGCTCCATGAAGACTTGGTTTGCCAGTGGACCACCAAATGATGCCGATAGAACCTGACCTCATTAATGCACATTAGAGCTCAAATCCCCACAGCCACACTCCAAAATCTAGTGGAAAGCCTTCGCAGAAGAATAGAGGATATAATAACAGTAAAGGAGGAATAAATCTGTAATGATTTCTTCAACAAGCACATACGAGAGTGTCGTGATCAGGTGTCCACAAACCTTTAGCCATATAGTGCACCGAGTTTAATAAGTCGTTGTTGATAATGCAGGTATCTGAGCTTTTGTAAAACCGTATTGTTGTGCCTTGAATTTTGATAGCGGTTTTGTTTGTTGTTTAGAAATCTGTTCGAGACCATTTACCTATCCGATGGGAGGTAGCTACCTAACAAATATGGTTAGACTCTGCTGGCCACTGTTCATTCTGGGAGTCAAATAGTTTAATAGGATCTATTTGTACTGCTGCGAGTGAGTCCTAATTGTTCAGTCTGCCTGTCTCTGCAACACATCTCACACTACACTAATCCCTGCTGTGTTGGACAAACACCTTTGCTGCACTCCTCAGCCACCTGCTTCTACGTTTCTGTTTCAATGTCTCGCTCTAATTTTCCCCTGTTGCTCTTCCCTTTGACTCTACTCTGTTTCCATGGGGAAAATAAATGGCGGTGTTATTAACACCTGCATGTGTCTGCATTTTGAGCGGACGGGAGGAAATGGAGGAATTGGACATGGCTAGCAGTTCAGGTGCTCTTTTAGTGCCATGTGCCTTGGCGAGGCGGATCTGGGCAACACGGACAGGGTAATGTTGGACACACGCAAAGGTGAGAGAAGTAATGCAGGATGCTCAATCACAGCCCCATGTCCCTTCCACTGGACTACAGATATGAGTGGAACCTTCAGACCTTTCCGGAGAGGAAAATAAAGCGCTCGAGTGGCTGTAGACTGATCCTTCAATATGGCAGCTCCGTACACTGGGGATTCATAGAGACTTCATTACCCATCAGTCAGTGATGTGACGGCTCCCCGAGGCAGCTGTGGTCTTGCGGAACGTTCCGGCGCGTGGTGACAGAGTGTCGAGAATGTGTGGGAAGTGTTTTAAACCCTGCCCACTTGGGGGGGGATATATTGATCCAGACGTTAGTGTCTGACAGGCTGATTAATAAAGAGAATGTGAAAGGATGAACCTCATCACACATGAAACCTGCACAATACAGTAGAATCTCTCTCACACCCACATCCACATGTGCGGACATGGGGAAGGTTAATGAATTCACTAATTAAATGAGACAAAAAGTGTGTTTTTCTTCATAACATGCAATGGCTATAGAAAACAGCTACATGCCTGAACATAAGCATATCCACTGTTGTTGTTTAAAACAACCAGAGCTGTAATGAAGCTGTTTTGTTTTTGTTTTTTTACAGAAAATTGCCTGCCAATAAGCTACAACTGAGTTATGGTTGGATATTCCAGTGGGACATATGTCCAAATCCACACAAGAATGGTCCAATAACCACAAAATCAGGCTTTCTGACTAGGCTACCCCAGCCCCCTGACCTAATCCCAACTGTAAAGATGTGGTGTGAGCTGAAGAGTCGAATCCACATGAAAGGACCTAGAGGATCTGGAGAAATTCCGTCCCAGATTCCTTGCTCTGTATTCGCCAGTCTCATTACGCATAATAAACACACTCAGTGATGTTAAGGGAGGTTTCACAAATTTCTAAATATAGAGGTGCCAATAATTGTGACATGGTTTTGGTTAATAAAAAAAAAAAATTAATACTGTAAATACAATATTCAAATGCATGATACATTATAATACGTGATCTTGATAGACACAATGTTATTATAGAATGTTGAATTGTAATTTCGGTTATATTCTCGTAATAGGATAATTGTTATAATGTTTACATAATAGGTTTTTTTATGTAATAGATTTGAAAAACTATTCCATGAAACTGTGACATGAAACCTAGCTTTCAACAGAGCAAGATTCGCCCAAGTTCTTCTCTCATTCTGTGTGTGCGTGTGTGTACCCAGATCTGTTTTAAGCTGCCATTGTTCTCATCTAGATGGCTACGGCACCATGAGATTTGAACCTGAATCTACTGACAGAGCTGCATCAATAACATACTTTAAAGTCGCTTCTGTTTGAGAGTTTAGTGTTCGAGATTATATCATTATTATTATTATTATTATTTACAATTGGTTGTCGTTGCACAAGTGCCAACAGTGCGAACAAGAAAAACATGTAACTTCTAGGAGAACACAAAAACGGAATATGACCATTCGAAAAATAAATAAATAAATAAACAAACAAACAAACAGTTAGCTTGTTTGGATTTTATTCACATTTTGGCTGCTGCTTTAGCTCTAAGCGCTTCAAGGTGTCTCACGCTCATATTGAAAAGTTCTGCTCTTTAAAATGAACATTCTAAACATTTTAATTTTCAACTTACATTACAAGCAAGGTCAGGATTCATTCGGGAAGCGACGAAACTGACTTCAAAAATGATAAAATGTGTCAGATATAATCGGTTAATAACCCAATTCCGGCTAGCAGCGCGTCACACTGAACATTGGCTTTCTTTCTACAAAGACCATGTATAACCACGAGGATTAGACGATGAATCAAAAGTCTAAGCTCCAGAAACACAATCTAGGCTGATCATAATTTTCTGTGTTGGAAGAGAAAACTAGGCCTCCCACTATTCCCTGTCTCCAGCCCTCTGTTCTTTTTACGAGAGCAGTGTTGCGAGGATGAGGGATCATGTCCTAGTTGTCCGACCTGAATAACACATCTGTACACAATTAGCACTGCCACTAGACAAGAACGCAGTGCCATGAGACAAAAGACTAAAGGGAGGGGGAATGAAAACAGAGTGATGTAGAAGAGAGTGAGTAGATGGTGCTGATAATGGAGCGTGCCTTTCTCCACCATTAGGTGCACATTGCTTGATGGGAGGATATTGTGACAACGTGGCGCAGCCACTGAAGTGTTCATCAGTCTTAACTCATCTAATTAGCATGATAAGATCCATTATGTAGCGGCAGCATTAAAGGTGCGTTCACGGCCAGAGCAGCATCAAGACGCGTTGTGATGCTCCGGAGCATGTGTAATGGCTACTGCTGTCTTCAGCAGCACAAAAACATCAAGGTGACATCGTTGCAAAGGCAGGCATACCACGATAAAGACCACAAGATAGCAACATGTAAATGCAAGTAAAGATTATAGATTCAAACTCAGAAAGCGCTTTATCAATACGAGCACTTGGCAGGAATTCTGAGGCAGCCCACAAGGACATGAGAAGTAAGCGGGATCTTCTCTAAAACTCTAACGCGAATCTGTATCAGTCAACACCACAGTTAGTGAACACTCAGGGCTTCCCATGCATACATAGCTGAGAGACTTTTGATGCCAGAGGGGGGAGCAGGAGACCGAGAGAGAAGACAAGAAATAGAGAAGAGATAGAAGAGGCCTGCAGTACCCCAGTCTATTATGATCCATCACACCTACTTTGATCAAAAAATGCAGGTTCTTTATGAGTACCTAGAATAATAAAGACTAGAGCAGGAAGCAGATATTTCTCAGCGATGGAATGCCCTTCTTGTTACTGTTTCATTTTGTCAGGAATTTTATTCAAACACACTACAAGGCTAAAGGTTTTTGGACACATGACCATCACGCATATGTGCTTCTTGAGCATCCCATTCCAGAATGAATCCTCCTCCCCGCAATTGTTTTTTTTAATAACCTCCTTAAAATTATAACTCCGGGACCATTACTTCTAGTGAAAGGAAACAGCAATGCGGCAGTATTACAACGGAAACAATCGTGTGCAACTTTGTGGCAACAGTCTGGAAAAAGCCCTTATATATGGGTATGATGGTTAGGCATCCACAATCATGGCCAAAAATATAGTGTAGCGATTAGGTAAAAATGCAGACCTGGGGATTCACTGGCTTCATGGTGATTTGCCAAAACCATGTCTGCCCCTCATCTCCGACCACAGAATGGTAATCAGGTTACTTTGATTATCCAGGCACTTTTATGTATTCAGCTCTACAAAGTTGTGCCCCTCAATTCTTTTCATCTTTGTCTGTATTCTTTTCACTTGTGTGCATGACCTTGAGGGCCAGTACCGTAGGCTGAAGGTGGGGGGGGGAAGCCGGGGAGTTTAGACGAGTGCAAGATCTGATGCAGCATTTGGGATGCAGCTCCACAGCCAGCAAAGCCAAAGGGGAATAAAAAGCAGGAAGGCCATTCAACAGCATCCAATTTAAAGGCTACCTGGAGAATCGTAGAAGGAGGATGCGTCTTTAAACCCTTGCCCCCTTGGAAATCCATCTTTGTAGCGCCATCTAATAAACAATTCCATTACCTCGCATCCCCAGGTGAAATTAAATGTCATGGTTAAGTGGAACTCCGGAGTGGGGGAAATCGTCACCACTCGCTAGAAATTTCATAGTGCCCATTATCTGTGTGTGTCTATAAAATGGGCGGCAGGCACAAGAGAGGAGGGTCTCATGCCCTCGATAATGAGGCCTCTTACAATCAAATGCTTGATCTACACGCATTTACAGCAGAGTACGGTCAGTATTGATTTAAATAGTGTAATAAGGTTGGAAGGGAGGAAAAAAAAAACACGCAGAAAAAACCCCATGCGCTTTTAATACACAGTTTTCATGTAAATGCAGTAAACACATTTGAATGCAGTTTAGTTCGCAGTACATTGTAACTGATGGTTTAAGAGGTGAGCCAACATCAAACACACCATCACAGTGCTCATTCGGAGATATCCTTTCCCTCCCACTCCTTCAGAGGAGCGTCACCGTTTTACCGCTAAATGGTAAAAAAGCCAAAATGCGCTTAAGGGTAAGTGGGTTTAGCCATAGGCCAAGTTCTAAAGTTCCAAAATCCTCAGTGATATCCTTCAACTCCTATATATGCGTAGAGGACTGAATTATATTAAACAAGTTAAGCAGTTCTAAGCTCAAAGTCCCAGTTCCTTGAAGCTTCAATAGACATGTTTCTGTGATCTGTAGTATTGGATTTTAGGTGGAGCTTTTCTCTTCAGACCCTGCATGAAGGAGCGTTAGGTTTTAGTCCCATTATGTGATGTCCTGACATAGTAAGCTGTGGTAAGGAAGAAAAGCTTTAAGGACTGCAGTATGACAACAGCATGTTTGAAGACAGGCCTCTTGGGCTGCCAAATCTAAACCCACTGGCAAATACAGAGAATCACAATGTGTTCTCTCGACTGTTTTTCTGACTCCCTAATATCAACCGCACGCCACTAGGTGTTCTGCTTTGACTTAGTGACAAAAAATAAGCAAGTCCCCAAACTCAGTAAGACATCATAGCACTTTTCAGAATCTTCGAAGGTGAACTTTTATTCTCTTCAGGCTTACTGAAGGGAATGTTCATTTATTTCTGTGCGCACACGCCACATAGTCACTCTTTTTTCCATCAATCACTTCCACACACAAGGAGGGAACAGAGCGGGCATTAGATCCTCATCAACAGTGCCTTAATGAAGGGCACCGATGTACAGGGAAATTAGGTACTACATTGCCTTAAGTGGAAGCCATCATCTGCATGTATGCGACTCATTCAGTAAGTTTAAATGGACAATAACCCGAAATTAACCAGTTTTAGACGATACTCTGATTAAGAAGCTACCATGTAACCAGCCATTTTTTATTACCTTAATCCGACTAAAGTCATACTCGAAGTAAACACAAACGGAATTAACCCTCTTACCCCTTAGTTTCCACAGTGTTATGTCCCACAACCCTATATTCCCCATAGAAACAACACGCCAACCCTGAGTTCCCGGGCCAAAATTGGTCCCAAAATCAACATTTTAATTTGAACATTTTTAGGCCTTGAAACAACTTATCATAATGTATTTGGGTAATATTACTTTGGAAACGAAGCAGTTCAGTGTTTTTACTAAACTTGGAGCACAATTCTTAACTAGAGAAATGGCGAAAAAACGCTCGCTAAAATCCTTCTACTCATTTAGAAGTACCATACGAGCATCAGCGTGGTCAATGCCTTTGAATAAATTCAAGTAATAAATAAATAAATGCATTTTTGCGCCAAAGGTCAAGTTTCTGGTGATAATCAGACCAGCAGGTAGTGTTTTCACGAATGCACAGAGATGGTCACGTTATGACTCCGAACCCCTGCAGTGTCAGTCGCACTGGTTGATGCTGAAGATGAAGACGGATCAGGGTCTGAATCAGGAGAGTTTGGGTCACTATCAGTTTCAGTTTCAACATCGCCTGAACTTTCACTGCGGTCACTATCTAGAATCCTCGCTCTCGCCTGTGTAACTGTTTGTTTTCTTTCTTTTTTCCCACTGTTTTAGATGTACCTGTGTTCACTGTAGGTATAACTTCAGCTGGAACACGATTAGCTGTCCTCTTTGGCATTTTTAGTTAACCAAGTTAACTAACTTATCGGCCTTACGGGGATTTGGCATAGACGACCAAGCCGGTATATCATCCTTATGGGAATAGGTCAAAGACGGGCAAGGCGGTTTTTCGGCCTTACGGGTTAAGACGTGTGGAGTACTCCTGTTGTAGTCGCATTATGGACGTGTATTACAGACATGTACACACCTTAATCACACTATTAACGTCGTGTGGGAGTTTTCACCGCATTTTGAGACAGGACACGTTCACACACGGCAGCGCTCAACTGTTTTACGGTGAACAAGAGAGCACGGCTGTGTCCAAACCCGCGTACTTACCTACTACATAGTAGGAGAAATACATTTATCTCAGCTACTATAGACGGCAAGTACACGGTTTTGGACGCAGAACACGACTTCAAGCAGTCGTCTATTTGCACCTACAGCATGACAAAAATGTACATGTAGTCAAGGACAGCAGTAACCTAATTATTGACCTTATTCTGAATAAGACAACAACAGCACACGTCATTACGTCCCCGCGCCACGCTGTCCGACGTTTCCTCCAGAATTTCACGTATCAACATACGTGTCTTCGTTATGGTACCGTATACAGTTTTGGGTGTTTAATTTTGAATTATACAAAAGCTTCAAGTGCAGTTAATTAGTCATGACGTACGTGCAAATAGACGACTGCTTGAAGCCGTGGGCTGCGTCCCAAACCATGTCCTTACATACTATATAATAGTATATATCAGGATGCTGATATACGGGTATTTCAACTACTATATAGTAAGTACATACACGGTTTCGGACGCAGCCGTGCCCTCTTGTTTGCCGTCAGAAGGTTGACCACTGTTGTTTGTGAACGTGTCCTGTCGCACAATGTGGTGAAAACTCCGACCCAACGTTAATAGTGTGATAAAGGTGTGTACATGTCTGTCGATAACGCGACTAAAATAGGAATACTCCACACGTCTCGATTCGATTTGTGTTTACTTCGAGTATAGACAGGTTAAGGTGATCAATAATCTCTTTACATGCTAGTTTCTCAATCAGAGTATCGTCTTGATATCAGATTATTGATGTCCGTGTAAACGTACCGACTGACACAAAGCACTGTTGCAGTTTGTGTAGAATATGTATGGATTAGAGGAAAACATACATTGTTGGTTTGTGCGTGCAAACGATAGTACTTGTACATGGAGACAAACAAAGCAAAGGAAGACGATACACACAGACGCACAGAGACTAACCAATACACATTCACACGTGTTTGCCGTAGGCGTACATGGATACAGTTGCTTCCGAGACGGGACCAGTTCAAAAGAAGATATGTACACCAGGTCGGTGTGGTGTACGTGAACAAAAGGCTGACAGACATGCAGGGCAAACCATTCCCAGATTGGAGGACAATCTGGCACAGTTTGAGTGTAGCTCAAAGTCACTGGCACAGCAATTGGCACGGTGATCAACAGAAAGCATAAAGAGCGTTGATATGCCCATCATTACTATAACTGCCTACATGAGAAGCTCCATGCATTCCCCACTACTTGTATCTCGCTACAGATGCTTTGTGATCTGTGTGTGTGCGCACGCTTGTTGTGCTCCAGTCCTAACAATTGTTTGTCCGTGTCAAACTGTGCCCCTTGCTGATCCCTTTGCAAACTCCTTTTTTATAACCGCATGAGTGGAACTCATGTAAACAGATGGTTTTTCAGCACACTTCTTTCCATTCAAGACGAGCTACACAGACTTTTCTAACAAGGCATGCCCTGCCAGTTTGAATTAATGCATCTGCTCGCACAATTTCTCTCCCGCCCAGCCTTCTGTCATTGTCTTTCTGTAAGGGCACGCTGAGTTAGTTATTGCAAAATGAAAAGCTGCAATGCATTCATTTCATTGGGTTTTAATTAGAAACACAACTTCCTGTCTCTCCCAGTAACTCTACTGGACTTGACAGTTGTTAATATTTAATATGGGAGAAATTTTAAAACCGAAACTAATTAAAATGTGGAAACTAAGATCTCTAATTATGCCAAGATACAGCTGGTAATTTGGTCTTTAGCAAAGACTGACCAAATGCTTCAGGATCTTCTCTCCATCTTCGTAAATAGTAAAAGAAATCTCATCTGAGTGAACTAATTGTCTTCTGTTGATTCTGATCTATTGCAAAATGAGAAAATTATCTGCCCAGGCATGCAGTTAGGTGGAGATCAACAGTATTCTCAGCACGCTGTGGTAACCTTTCATTTACAATTCCCACCATCCAAAGGGGACAAAGGTTTCCTAGGTTTTAGTGTTAAGGCAGCGATGAGGATTGCATTGCAAGAGGAAACGAGTATTCTCACAAGTCATACAGTGGAAGGAGTCAGGGGGTCTCATTTGGCATATCAAACCATTAGGTTAAAGCTGTTGAGCGTATTTCATGTTCATACATAATGGAAGAAAGAAGGTGAACTTTGGAACGCAATCAGATCCCCTCAGTTTTTGCACAATTTAGTGTGGTATAGGTTTAATTTAAAATTTGACTGTTTTGGCCATCAATCTATACACAATGACCAAGTGAAAGATGAAATCTGTTTGAGCAAATTTATTAAAAATCAAAAACTGAAATCTCTAATTTACATAAGTATTCAGTACAGTTTATTTGGTACTGGCAGCAATAATGGTTTTGAACGTTTTGGGTAGGTTCCTACAAACTTTGCATACCTGGATTCTCCACATGGTCTAAAGAGTTCAATTCTGGCCTTTATCTCATCCACTCATAGCCATTCAGAGGCTTCTAACCAACCCGTTCCAACATCGTCTTGGTTGCACGCTTGCAGTCGATGTCGTGCCGAAAGGTGAACCTACGGTCCAGTATGAGGTTGCGTGAGGTTGTGTGATGCTGCCATCACCATGCTTCACTGTGGGGACGGTATTAGCCAGCTGATGAGCTGTACCTAGTTTTTGTGCATGTAGATATAGTGCTCAGAGTTCAACCTAAAACGATTTTTCCTCATGCTCTCAGAGGCTTTTAAGTGCCTGCTACATGTTTCCAGCAGGTTCTCACATCTCTCTGGAAGAGTTCTGATGCTCTGTTAGAGTAGCAATTGGGTTTATGGCCATCCAAACCCGATTACTGAGTTTGGTCAGTTGGCCAAAGGTCTAGGAAGTGTCCTGGTGGTACCAAACATCTTCCATTTCACGATGATGGGAGCCCAGTGGGCTCCTGGGAACATTCAAAGCTTTGGCTGGTTTTACACCCTTGCCCAGACGTGTGCGTGCATTACGACAACTTGCACTACCTCTCCTGACCTACAAGAGTCAGTACAGAGCGGTAAAGCAGATCTTCTAGTGTGAAGGACAACAATGAAAAACAACAACAACACGAACAACGCTTGTTCAATCTCTCGCCATGATTAGTGTATACAAATCCTTATACTCTTTAATGCTAGAATTATACACGAGTAATTTTTAACCTCCACTCGTTTCTGTCTCTTCTGTGTTTTCTTCGACTACCTTGAGAATCAATGGCCCTGGGTCACTGTCGCCACCTTGTGGAAGAACTAAACATTGCAAAAGAATTAAATGTGCATGTGCGATCAGTGTGTACGCGCGTACTCTGCTAATGACAAAATTTGCGTCACGCCAACTACACACTGTTCCTAGCGTACGTGTAAAAAGTGAAGCATATTTTCGAATGAAACCCTCAACTGCTCAGCCGTATGAATGAGATGAAAGCAAGTCACTCTGGATAAGTGTGTCTGCCAAATGCCATAAACGTAAGCTTAGGCTTGTGAGATTGTGTATAAAATGCCATCGCCCTTCTGTGCCCCCGAACTATCGCAGATTTTTTGCAGGGTAAAAGCAGCTCATTATAAAATGTAAATAAAATCTTGTAAACTGCACGTGCATGTGCTCTGCAGTGAACAGCAGAGGAGATACTTATTATTCGTATATAGTGACATCTCCCTGATGAACAACAGGTTGTGTCTGCTTTTTTTTTTTTTCTTCCCCATTTAAATCTTCGTTCTTGTTTTGCAAGCGGTCATTCACTGCTTTATCTGCTCGGCAGCATGGACAAGGGATGCGAAGACGCATCCGAGAAAGATGTTCTGTAGACAACACAGCTTATTAAAAGGTTCGCATAGGATACAAAATAGGAGAAAAGGAAGCCTATTACGAGATGCAGCACAATGTGTTGGTCGATCTTCAAGCTGCAGACACCATGTTTCCCAACAGACATTTAAATCATCTGACTCAACAGACATCAGGATAGTTATAATCTATCTACCCTCAAGCTCACCAAGCACAGTGTACAGGAATTTTCAACAGTGTGAATTTAATTTATGAAGTGTATGTTTGTTTTTAATGTATGTGAAGAGAATGGGGGGGGACACAAGACATGCGTCTTAATTTAGATCAGAGCCGGTCCCTTGACAGTTAGAGGCAAGCCTACAGAGTTCGTCAGCGTCCTCCTCGTAAATACAACTGGTACATACTTACCCGCAGGGTAAGACAAAACGGAGATCAGGTAGGAGAATGCTTCGCCAAATGAACTCTATGAGTGTTCGTGTCTGTGTGTGTCTCTGTTCGTCTGTGTGTCTATGCTTAAAAAGAAAAGGAAGACTCAAAAACTGGAGAGACGGCCAGAGGACAAAGAAGGAGAGGAAGTAGGCAGACTGACCTTTTGGTTCTGTTCCAGAAAGCACACAACAGGTGCATACAGCGCGAGAGGGAGAGATGAGAGACAGTGTGTTAGCTGGTTAGTTGCAGGTAGCCATATGGACAATCATGCATAATAGTGAAATGAAGACGCTCCATGCTGTGTGCTAAGTGAGTTAGTCAGTGGACTGTCTGCAGCCTGAGATCTAGTTAAAACACCATTATAAGCCTTAATCGACTAGGCAAATAAATACAGCCGATTCACAAACTGTGTCTCAATCTGTGTCGTCCATGCACCTGTTGCATACATGAAAAATGATATACAGCTTCTCCGGTGCACACAAAACATGGCACAATAGTGTAGGTCGTGCAAGAAAATTGGTCGGGAGTGCGCGGTACTTCTCGGTAAACACGCAATGTGTTTTCACAGCCTGTAAATGCTGCACGTATTATAGTTGTAAATAAAACATTTCCTTTCAGTAAACGGGGTCAAGTTTGCTGTTTTCAGACAACATGGAGGACAAGGTATCTCATCTGAATCACGAACGCTGCCTGCAGTGTCCCTGTGTCCGGGTGGGTCTTTTATATATAAAAATAAATAAATAAATAAGAAATAAAAATGCCCTTGATCTTAGGCAGGACTGTTTTTATACGATTCCTTTACTTTTGGGGGCAATCGCTTAGGAATGACAAATCGGCTAAACAAATACGGCCTACCCGAATGCTGCACGGAGGAGTGATCATCGGTTTTCCTATGCCTTGTGTTCTCTCACCACATGGTGCATGTGTGCCCCACACACAAAAAAAAAAGGGTTTAAAACACAGACACACACACACACTCAAACAACCCCCCCTCTCCCGCCCCTCACCCTCATGTCTGTATGCTCCTGCCTATATCTTTCTTCTCATTTCTTCTCCTGATTTTCAAGGAGCTCTCAACGGGAGACAATTTCACCACTCACATCACCCCCTGGTGGAGTCATTCATTCAGATATTGATTTAAAGCATCCCAGGTACCACTAAAAATAAAACCACAGATCAGCGGTCCCATAAATCAATTTGGAGATGAGGAAAAAAAAAAAAAAACCTAACACATTTAACAGACAAGTGGTGACGTGGTACAGTAAGAACAGGACAGATGTATTGTATTTTTATGTAGGCATCTGATAAGGTTTAGTTGAAGGACAAAAGAGAGGGGGGAAAAAATAGTCGTAAGAGCATGTCTGCTATATCTTCATCGAAAATGAGAGTCAGTCAGAAATAAAAGGACGCACATGGCAGGCACATAGCAACAAGGTTGACTGTTGACTGGTATATAAATGGAGAAACTATAAGTAGATAGACTAAGCACACATTATCCAATCAAATTCAAAATCTGCAAAAAATAAATAAATAACACCATGAATTTAGTATTCTTGGTTCGAGCGTTTCTGTTTACCATGTCTGACATTCAGAGGAAACACAGCATGAACCTGGGAGAGTATTACGGACTGAGATAGCAGAAATCATGAACGCAGTTGCCGATCTTCCTTGACGTGTTTATAGGTAATTGTTTCCCCACATCTTTCTTAATGTGATTTAATGCGTTGCTCAAACTTACTACTTTCATTGTCAATCTATTGCTAGATTTTATCTCCCATTTAATATGACGACCCGAAGTCACTGCAGAGCAACATGTAGATACCTACGTGTACACACTGTGTTCATTATTAAGGAGTCAAACATTGAAGGTGCGTAGGCACCCTATTGTTATTCTACCTTTTCTTCTGGCTAAGGTTTCTATGGCAGCTCATAAAACCATCTGGTAAAAACGCTGTGAAATTTGGCAGCCTGACTGCAGAGGGTCTAAGGGACATTCTGACCAAATGTGTCTCGAGCGTTGCCAACGCTCTAGAGCCACCATCAGGTCAAATCTGGGCTGAATTTGGAAGCATGTTTATGGTCATGACTTTTAAACTGTATCAAAAATCCAGACATCCCTGGATTCCCTGGGTCATCAATTTCCACCTACATAGATGTGCTGCCATCTTGGATTTTGTCAAAAATAGGTTTTTTCATCAACTCCTCCTACAAATTTTGTCCAATCATCACAAAATCTGGCAAACATCATCTCCAGAGTATGTCTCACAAAATTGATCAAAAGAATGTTGAACAGTCAGAACGGTTTGACTGCAATGGGCCCAATGAATCTGACAGCAAAGCCACCAAACAGGCTGTATCTCAGCAACGACTTTGCGCACTGACACAACACCTGGTAGGCATATTCAGGACCATGACACAAGGCTATGCAACAAAATTCATGACAGCATCACCTACAGGTCAAAAGTTACATTAAAGTGCCATTTTTGCTACTTCCCCTCCAAATGTTGTCTAGTCTTCACCAAATTTGCCTCACATCATCTTCAGACCTGTCTAAACAAGTTATAAAAGGAACTAATATTCTAAACCGCTCTCCCATAACAGACTGGCAAATGCGTGAAACTGCAAATTGTTCTTGAATCCCTTTGCCTATACTTACGGCTCTGCTTTCCCGTGAGTACTTGTACAACAACTCTGGCGCGTCTGTGAATGTCCGGCTCACCGTGTCTGGGTGCTTGGCCCCAGAAAACTGTGCTTGCAGCTTTAACTTATCTTATTATCGTTATTGCCATGTGTTTTAGCGATAGAATAAACACATTGGCCCAAAAAAATATTTTCTGTGGGATTTACAAAAGATTCTCTAATGTTGATCGCCTGTAAAATGCAAAGCGCAATCCTGACACAGCTCATTTGCATTTAGTGACACCCAAAACGCCATAAAAGGTAAAGTGCACAGGCAGCTGGGAGCATGAAATGAACAACGCGGGTAAAATCCGAAAGACAGACGTGGACGCTATTTTGACTCGCTTCTATGCAAATTAAAACATTGAATAATATGCAATTACTCAGAAGCGTGTGCTAAATCCTCCATCAGCTGAGGCATTTGTTTACATCAAACAGCTACGCGAAGACAGATCTGCCCTCTTGTTATACGGTGGCATCATGACTGAATGATGTTTCATTTGTTTTATTTATGTTTGTGTTGGCTCACTTTCTTCCCTTTGCACATTCTTTAATTAACGCCCATAAAATAACAATTGGCTTCCATGACATTTTCCCGACGGTATTCTTAGTCCCTGACCTAGTGGACTAGCACGAGGAAGAGTTTCTGATCGAGCGATTTAACCAACAGTATATATTCCAGATATAAAAGTGCAGCGATCCATTCAAATGCAAATATTCTTATGCATAGATTGACACACATGTTGTACTGAAGGATTTTATGACTACCAAATTCCTTGTACAAACGATTTACAAATAAATCCATTCACATCCAGCTTGATAAATGAGGCCCATTGTGAAGGGCTGCAATAACACGATGGCCCCTGGAATTGCTTTACCCTTAAAAAATAAATAAATCAATCAATAAAAAGCAGCAGTCTCTCTCGTTGTAGACTGTGTGCATGTGTGTGCATGTACCGGGTCAGACGGCAGAGTTAATAGATACACATGTGAACAGCCGAACACACTGCCATCATTAACTTCCAGACTGGAAACACAAGGATGAGCACAGTGCGGACAAGAGCCAGGAGTGAGAACGTACGTAAGCAAAGAGGAATTATCACTGAAACGATGAGACAGAGCACTACGAATAAATAAATAAACAAACAAACAAATAAATAAATTATGGTGCAAGTTGAGTTCTAGGCTGCTCATATCGAAAAATTGTTGTTTCTCATTAATGTTATGTAAACATACGTAAATGTATTTTAGCCGTAACCGATCACAAGTTGTATAGCATTTATCAATTATGGTGCACACACAAAGGCTTTAAGCTTTTTAAAGAATGATGAATAAATAAATAAATAAATAAATAAATAAATAAAGCAGGCTACAAGGTCAAAACTGTCAGATATTCCTACATCTATAAATCTAAAGCTATATAGGTGTGCACAAACCTTTTATCCAATTTCAAAACAGAAACGGTTCATAATTTATATCTTTGCTCAGCACTTACTCCACAAACTCATGCCTTTGGCCTCAGGATCCTCAGATCCCTGTTTCTTTTCAGTTTGAATTTATCACGCGTGTGTGTGTGTGTGTTTGTGTGTGTGTGTGTGTGTGTGTGTGTGTGTGTGCGGCGCATGGAGAAGGGAGGCCACTATGGGTCCTGTCACAATGATGTACTGCCCTGATTGGATCACACACTCTTGCCCATACATATCCATACATCTACATGCTGCGCTTTCAAAATTGAATGTGCTAAGGGCCTAGAGCACAATTTCCTCCTGCTGAAGCCTGGCAAACTAGACTGTAGCAGCACATCCATAACACACTAACTATCTTTTCTACCCAAGAGTTCCTCAGTCTCGTATTATCTGTGTTTCATTGGAAAATTGCTTTATGAGAGATATAAGACTTAATCTCTGGAGAAATAAGCTAATGCAATGTTTCTGCTGTATGTAGGCGTAAGAGATAGCATCAGAAAAAGCGCAGCGGAGAGAAATAGAAAGCGTGCCCAGAGTCCAAATAAGAGCTGCGGTTAAAGGAGGAGTAGCCCTCCCTTCGTTATCACCTTCGCCTCTCTTGCGCCCGTCTTTCATTGTTCTCTTAGCACTGTTTTTCCACCCGTCAGGTAATTACAGTAGTAGTGGGGGTAGGCCACAGACTCCAGGCTGAAATTAGCTGCTAACCTGGACTAATCCAGAACAAAAAGAGAAGAAAACCCCTTACGCGCGCTTATCTATCTACAGGGAAAAGTCAAGAAGAATGAAACGAAACACATCAAGTCGAAAATCATGGTAGAAAAACCTGAGAGGTTTCTATCAGAACAAACTGAGCATCTCGAAGCGATATATATATACGTTTGAGGCGCTCAGCAGGAAAGCGATGATTTTCCAGTAGGTGCAATCTTATCAGGATAGTAGCAATAATAAAGAGAGCGACTCACGATTTGCAAATGTTCTCACTCTTTCCTTTTTAAAAAGAATGCAAGATGAGAGAATTCAATCGCTAACTAACGTATAAAGTTATGACACCGTTATAGTATTCAAATCCCAAACACACAATCCATTCATCCATCCATCCATCCATCTTCTACCGCTTACTCCTTTTCAGGGTCACAGGGAACCTGGAGCCTATCCCATGAAGCATCAGCACAAGGCAGGGTACGCCCTGGACAGGGTGCCAGTCCATCACAGGGCACCAAACACAAAATAAATGGGGGAAAAAAAATAATAACTCATCTCTCAAACTACTGCAGTGTACATGTTTAAAAAAAAAACCAAAAAAACACGAAAAACAGGCCAAGTGTTTTCCAATGAACTGTCCAATTATCATCAGCATTATTTAATGTATAGTGATCACTTTGACACTTCTTTGTAAGGTTTTTGTTTGTTTCTGGCCCTTATCGCTTCATTGTTGTTGGCCTAAATCTTTCAGTAGCGCCCCTAAAGTCGGGGTCACGCCACGATTTGGTCATCTGAGAAATTTTGAGACTCCTAAAAGATTCCTATAATCCGAGGGCAAAATCTGTAGTCTTTGATCGCTAGTTTGACGGTGTTCCCACGTCAAACTATCAGTGACAGCCGATTAACAGTCGTTGTGACCAAAATGTTCCTCTATTCTGGCAGTGCCCAGATTTGAGGCACAGTCCTGTAGTGTGGCTTGACCGACTCCGTACAAGTCTTCCTGCGTGCGTCCGATTTTCACGTCATGACTGTCATACGGTCCGACATTAATGACTGAGATCCTACAGTGTGACGTGGCTTACAGCGGGGAACATGTCCGTACAGTCTCAAAGCACTATTCAAAATCACACAGTGTGCACCCGGCTTTATTTCCATTTACAGTCTTATCCAAACCGACTTACATTTCTCTCATTTCTACAACTGAGCAGTTGAGGGTTAAGGGTCTTGCTCGAGGGCCCAACAGTGGTAGCCCGGCAGTGCTGGGGCTTGACCTCCTGACCTTCTGATCAGTAACCCAGAGCCTTTACCCACTGACAGACCACTGCCCGTAATCGGTCCCTCCCGGATTACAGCATCATCGCAGAAACGAACGCAAAATAAACCGAACTCCGCAATATTCGGAGGAGCACACCGCGCATTCAGCCAGATCCCTCTTCGATTCACATGTCTCGAACCCGAGTACAGCTAAACGGTCTCATTTACCAACATACATCATTGTGAAAGACTTTCGTACAACTGCGATTTCAGCAATTCAAGTAGTTCTACGTAATAAAAGCACCAAAAAAAAAAAAGAAAGAAAAACCCTCAACGATTTGTACGGAAAATTTTGAACAAAGCCGCAGTAAAATCGAGCGTTTTTGGCCTCAACAATCCCAAAAGAAATCCTCTACAGTCTCATTTATCAACTCCAAATATTCCCCATTTACCCATGCAGAAAGCAAATGTGTGGCACATCAAATTTTCGAGTTGAGCCAAAACATCACTAATTTGAGATGGGGGAAATGGGCAGAGGCTTCAATAACCGATGATATCCGTCAGCACGAACAAAATAATTGTCCATCAATTGGCTCATCTGTCGTACACATTGGAGAAAAATGAAGACAGCTCTTTGGCATATTTTTGTGCTCTTACTCCACTGTGAAAGCATGGAGCGCCTACATAAAACGTGTAGCAGTTGGTATGTCTAATACATATTTATTGTGATGTTTTTTTATTTATTTATCTCACCCCTCACACATGCCCCCCCACCCCACCACCACCAATATCTAGTGAGGCACGGCCCATATTTTGAATATCTCAGTGTTATGCCAGAGTTATACTACAATGGGTCATTTTTAAGTATTTAAAGCCATTCGATGCCGACCAAGTGAAGAGAAATTACAAGAACACTCACAAGCCATCTCTCTAACAAAGCCCACTCCATCTGCTGTAATTGCACAAGCTCATTTAGAGTTCTATATGATAAAAGTTCTGTACTTATAAAGCGCCTTTTAACTTTTAACCTTCGCAGTTCTACAAAGTGCTTTACACTGTGTCTCACTGACCCATTCTCACACACGCGCACACACACACACCAATGTCAGCAGACATACCATGCAAGGCACTAGTCTGCCAAGTGAACCAAGGAAGTAAACCGAACGGGTTTCAGGTTGTCTTTAAGCGAAAGAGCAGAGCAGGAAAGTTGAGACTAATATGGAAAACCAGTAAAGTATATTTATAAATTTATCATTCTGATATATTATTGGGGGCAGACAAAATTTTACTGTAGGTTGAGAAAATGTTGCACAGTCGCTGCTACATTTCTGAGGATGAATATCGACCCGGAGACCTATTTATTACCTAAATTTATTTCCGACTGAGAAAAAGGTTTGCATGGTTTTTCCACTAGTGCTTCAGTGAGACGGATCAATACACGAGGAGCTGTATGGGGGAAAATAAGTAAGAGAGAGGTCAAACACCTTCCAAGGAAAGGTCAGCTGATTTTTTTTATCTCCTACAGGTTATGAAATATTAAGTCTGCAGCATTTGAACGGCGCCAGTGCCAAGATTAACTTTTAAATAATGTTTTAACGTGTTTAATATTTCACAACCTGTGCTATTAAGGGCAAGCTGTTCTTCCAAAGTTTCAAGGGGGTGAGTGTAGAGAGACTGTGCAGGAAAGAAAAGGCATGAATATATATGGGTGTGTGTGTGTGTGTGTATATGCATGTATGTATATGTATGTGTGTGTGTGTGTGTATATATATATATATATATATATATACACACACACACACACACACACACACACACACACACACACACACACTAGAAGCAGCTAGAAGAGCCAACAACAATGCACAATGCAAAAGTAATGAGGTACTGTTTAAACATGAGAGTCAAGACCACACGGGTCAACACACACTCATCTCGCTGCTGTAGTCGGGTTTACTAACGAACACGCTCGGCAATAAACAACATCCAACCACTGGACGCCAAATCTCACTATATAATCGCACATTTCTTCCCGGTGTGTGATTTGTGCTTGGGGTGTGGCTTTATCCTCTGCATCCTTAAGAATTATGCTCTAAAAAAAACCAAAACAAAACAAACACACACTACTACCTGGTCTCAATATCCTCGTAATAAATTTGGATTTGGAAGCATTTCACGTTACAGCCGGGCATTTAAAGGAAATCCAGATTTTCCGAACCAGAACTTGGACACAGATTGTGCTTTAGAGTGCCGTTTCAGCTTCCCTGCCTTTCTTAGCTGATGGGAGAGCTCTCGTCCGTGATGACTATAAACACCTCGGTCATACAGCCATCGTTCCCTTTCTTCCTCTCGGCTATCGGCTTCGGGTCGAGTGGGTCGTTTGAACCGTGTACAGCTGGTACGGTACACAGTGAATCGAAACAACGTTCCTCCAGGGCCATGGTGCTACATAAAACAACAAACTAACCACAGGAGACGACACAGGACTAAATAACGCCTACACGTTTCTACAGAGACTACGACTAAGGTCAGAGCTACAGGGAAATTCGCCTCCAAAGCTGGTGACGGATTCCTATCATGTCTGCTTCAGTAGGGAGTGTATATTTATATGCAAACATCTATATAACCACCAGGGCTTTCTGTCAATTCAGTACCAGCGGCGAGAACACCGCGAGAACCAGCGGATTAATGTCAAGTGGTGTGTGCATGCTCACAATAAGGTGTCCAGCTTATTCTCACCACCTGGCAATTACTCGGGGTCTTACACTAAATGGGCAAAAGTTTGTGGACACCTGCCCATCAGACTCTTACGTGCTTGTTGAACATCCCAATCCAGATTTCGTCCTGCGTTTCACATTAACAACTACGTGAACTGTCGCCCATAAACATTTCTGTTTGTTAATTATTTACAACACACATAAAAATAATATAATAGTCATAAAACATTTGAAGTTAAATGGCTTTTTAAAAGAATTGACAGGCCTCGTCTACATTCCACCATTCGAGGTCTTTTCATTTTTATGCTCTCATTTCACACACACACACACACACACACACACACACACACACACACACGAAGCCTGTCATGGTGCATTAAGAGCACACTGTGGGCACAAAGTACATGCACAAAAAAATGCATGACTGGACTGTTAAAGACTCGATACTTTCCTGCCCCTCCAAAACAGCCGAACGAGTGCAAATCCCTTGAATTGCTCAGAACCACACTCGTCTGCCTACACACTCCACTTATGTGTGTCATTACAGACCTTTTGTAAATGTCACTCCATACCTTTCCTTTCCTCTCTCTGCCATGCTGTAACTTCAGTCACAGACGTGTTGAAACCGTGTGAGGACACGCCGTCCGAGTCGACAGTCATGAAGCCAAAAATCTATTCACGACTGGCATACTGTTTACACATACACACACACACACACACACACACACACACACACACACACACACACACACACACACACCGGCAGTGTGAACAGCAACAAGGTCAGTGTTAACCTACACGTAACATGACATTTGAGCAAGTGGCTAAGGTGAGACTGCACTGATCTGCAGATCGTTTTTGACACTGTCTCCTTGCTTTCACTGGCAGGTGAAATATAACAAAAGGAAAAAGTGTTAAGCTGAATGAAGAAAAGCCTTTCGACTCTGTAGCTGCTTGCTATAATACCCTGTCTGGATCAGCACATTCAGACATTAGATCTGTGCGCGTGTGTGTGTGTGTGAAAAGAACTGAGGACACATAAAAGGGACAACAAATAAGGGCAAAGAGTTGAAATGCAGAGCTGATACACAGGGAACAGAAAACATGGTTCATCTGCACTATATAATACACAAACACGCACACAGAAAGGAAGGAAGGAAGGAACTTAAAGAGGGAGACAGGAACTAAAGGAGGGAGGAGGGGGGAAGGAGGTACTTAAAGAGGAAGACAGGAAGCAAAGGGGGGAGGAAAGGAACTAGAGGAAGGAACTAAAGGTGGAAGAAAGGAACTAGAGGAAGAAACTAAAGGTGGAAGGAAGGAAGGAACTAGAGGAAGAAACTAAAGGTGGAAGGAGGGAGGAATTAACTTAAGGAGGGAGGAATGAATTAAAGGAGAGAGGAAGGAAGGAACTAAATGAGAAAGGAAGAGAGGATCTGAAGGAGGAAGGAAGGAACTTAAAGATGGAGGAAGGAAATTAAGGAGGGAGGAAGGAAGGAACTAAAGGAGGGAGGAAGACAGGAAATAAAGGAGGGAGGAAGACAGGAAATAAAGGAGGGAGGAAGACAGGAACTGAAGGAGGGAGGAAGACAGGAAATAAAGGAGGGAGGGAGGAACTTAAGGAGGGAGGAAGGAAGGAACAGAAGGAGGAAGACAGGAAATAAAGGAGGAACTTAAGGAGGGAGGAAGACAGGAAATAAAGGAGGGAGGGATGAACTTAAGGAGGGAGGAAGGAAGGAACTGAAGGAGGGAGGAAGACAGGAACTGAAGGAGGGAGGGAGGAACTTAAGGAGGGAGGAAGGAAGGAACTGAAGGAGGGAGGAAGGAAGGAACTGAAGGAGGGAGGAAGACAGGAAATAAAGGAGGGAGGAAGACAGGAAATAAAGGAGGGAGGAAGACAGGAAATAAAGGAGGAAGACAGGAACTGAAGGAGGGAGGAAGACAGGAACTAAAGGAGGGAGGAAGACAGGAACTAAAGGAGGGAGGAAGACAGGAAATAAAGGAGGGAGGAAGACAGGAAATAAAGGAGGGAGGGAGGAACTTAAGGAGGGAGGAAGGAAGGAACTGAAGGAGGGAGGAAGGAAGGAACTGAAGGAGGGAGGAAGACAGGAAATAAAGGAGGGAGGAAGACAGGAAATAAAGGAGGGAGGAAGACAGGAACTGAAGGAGGGAGGAAGACAGGAAATAAAGGAGGGAGGAAGACAGGAACTGAAGGAGGGAGGAAGACAGGAAATAAAGGAGGGAGGGAGGAACTTAAGGAGGGAGGAAGGAAGGAACTGAAGGAGGGAGGAAGACAGGAAATAAAGGAGGGAGGCTTGAAGAAAGAAAGAGGCACTGTCTGTGGTGCAGTAGTTACTACAATAGCAACAGGAGAGATGCTTTAAAAGTCCGAGCGTGAAGTAACTTTCAGCTTTGTTGAAAAGAACACAGACTCGACACAGGTGTGGAATCCTCTGCAGCAGTGAGATGTCTGCAGACGAAGCCATGTCTCTGCACAATTTAAAAACATGATAATCTGCAGTTCCATCTCCTACATTTCTTTTGTCCAGACACAAGTGGATCAATTCTCCTGGTGAGTCAAACCCAGCGGGTCAACTGTGCAAATTACACCACCTAGTCAAAGCAAACAATGTGGCCAGTTGTCTAAAAGTTATGATTAAGAGTCAATTACTCGTCTTTTTTATAGCTGCGCTTTCTAAAGCTCTCTTTACAAAACAGACAAAACATCAACTGCTCTGTGAAATTAGAAAGGAAAAAGAATCTTAGATAACAAAAAGAGAAAAACAAGTGCAAGATTGTGATTAAATGAAAATGAGAGAGAAAATAACAGGGTGAAACAACAACAAAGTATGAGACAAAATCAACAAAAATATAAAAGAAAAAAAAAGAGAAAAAAGGGTAAAAGAGAAAGTGTGTGTGTGTGTGTGTGTGTGTGTGTGTGTGTGTGTGTGTGTGTGTGTGTATAGAGTATCGGGCATGAGACAGCAGCTGAAGCCTACAGGTCAGATGGTTGACGGAGAAAAGTTTCAGAGAAGTTACCGTCTAAGAGGAGGAGAAAAAGAGGAGAAAGAGGGGGAGAAAGAGGGAGAGAAAGAGGGGGAGACAGAGGTGGAGAAAAAAAGGAGAAAGAAGGGGAGACAGAGGGGGAGAAAGGGGAGAGTAAGAGGGAGAGACAGAGGGGGAGAAAGATGGAGAGAAAGATGGAGAGAGAGAGGGAGACAGAGGGGAAGAAAGAGGGGGGAAAAGACTGAGAGAAAGAGGGAGAGACAGAGAGGAAGAAAGAGGGAGAGACAGAGGGAAAGAAAGAGGGGGAGAAAGAGGGAGAGAAAGATGGAGAGACAGAGGGGGAGACAGAGGGGGAGAAAGATGGAGAGACAGAGAGGAAGACAGAGGGGAAGAAAGAGGGGGAGAAAGAGGGGGAGAAAGATAGAGAGACAGAGGGGAAGAAAGAGGGGGAGAAAGAGGGGGAGAAGGAGAGGGGAGATAGAGGGGGAGAAAGATGGAGAGACAGAGGGAGACAGAGGGGAAGAAAGACGGAGAGACATAGGGGAAGAAAGATGGAGAGACAGAGGGGAAGAAAGAGAGGGGGAAAGATGGGGGAAAGAGGGGGAGAAAGAGGGGGAGAAAGAGGGGGAGACAGAGGGGGAGAAAGATGGAGAGAATGTTGATTGTTATTCTGGACTTGCTTAATATCAGTAAATTCGATTGACCAGAACGCACACAAAACAAAAACCAAGCAACGTAGATGTAAAGTCTGTGATGTACACATCTGTGTAGAGGAGTGTCTTTCACCCATAATCTCACTCACATCTGCTTCTCTCTCTCTTTCACACACAACTGCAGTGTCCGGAGGTAGTCGTGCCAGCTGTGGTGAACAGCTGTGTGAGGTGACAGAGGCAGCTGAACGATAGATCCTGAGAGACAAACATTCACAGGAGAGGGGAAGAGAAGAGAAGAGAAGCAATAACAGAGGAGAGAAGAGAGGAGAGGAGAAAAGAGGAGATGAGAAGAGAGGAGAGAAGAAGAGAGGACAGGAGAGGAGAGGCAATAACAGAGGAGAGAAGAGAGGAGAGGAGAAAAGAGGAGAGGAGAAGAGAAGAGAGGAGAGAATAGAAGAGAGGAGGTAATAACAGAGGAGAGGAGAAGAGAGGAGAGGCAATAACAGGAGAGAGGACAGGAGAGGCAGTAACAGGAGAGGACAGGAGAGGAGAGGCAATAACAGAGGAGAGGAGAGAGAAAGAACGGATGCAAGAATAGAAAAGAGAGGGGGAAAGAAAAAGCAGAGAGATCAGCCTGAGTCCGGGAGTTCACACGTCCCCCCGTGAAATAACACACAGGAAACAGTCCAAATAGCACGCAAGAGAAACCATGATGACGATGTGATTCTGAGAAAAGGTCTGAGAGCAAACAGAACGGAGTCGACCGAGTGACGAAGACACGCGTGTTGGGGGGGTTGGGGGGGATGGGGTTCATCCAACGCCGCGGTCTTTACGGTCCCCAGATCTCATCTCGACTCGACACCTAAGCCCGAGTTCACCCTACATGTCTCGCCCGCTTGTAACCGGGAGTCGTGAAGTCGTCACGGGGTCACGCACTACGCCATCCCACGCCGACTCTCTATCTGCAGTCCAGACTACGTTTCGTCACGAAAAAACGCACGCGAGAAGTCACACGGATAAATGACGTGAAAACCACGTTCAGTCAGTAAATATTTAAAGGGGAAAATAAGTATGCGCTTAATACTAACAGTTCGAGAATATAGAAATAACAATGACCAGTCTATACGAGTACAGATAAACATGAACATCCCGTTCTTCTTAAGCCGGAGATCATGTGAGCAGACCAAGTCAGATTCATCTAAAAACTCCCAGCACCTGCTCCCCAGGGCCGCCGCTACATCTGGGGGAATTTGCGCGCCTGCAGATGTTGCCTGCTGCCACCCGAAACACCTGTGTTCACACACCCGATCTTCCCCTCTAAGTGACTGACACACACACACACACACCTGCTCCCTCACTAATCCATGTCAATGTGACATCTGCAGAGGCAAGAAAGAGAAACAAGCCCACTTCAGCAAGAACTTCGAGACCTAACTAACCGACCATATAAAGCACACGCCGGGTGGCCTTAGCCGCAGCAGGCGCAGCGTCTCAGTCCTAGTTCTCTGTCCTGGGAACAGCCAAATCATACACGCCTGAAAAAGACGTAGGAGAGTCGACAAGCAGGGAATGTTAGTTCTGTCTGAAGCAGAATACACGGATAGGCTCATTAATATACACATACTATTCATTCATTTATTAATATACTAAAGCATTCATCTTCAAATAACACAATCTCATGGGGGGGGGGGGAGACTTTTTACAATCCTTTATTTAACAAAGGTCACATTATATACACTAAAGTCAAATGTGACCCAAAATATAAATAAATAAATATTTATAGACATAAATTAATTAGATAAATAAAATAAGGCTAGTTGTTAAGGAAGACAAAGAGAGGGGGGGAGAAAGAGAGGGAGGGGAAGAGAAAGAGTGAGAGAGAAAGAGAGAGGGGAAGAGAAAGAGAGAAGGGAAGAGAAAGAAAGAGAGGGAAGGGAGGGGAAGAGAGAGAAAGAGTAGAGAGAGGGGAAGAGAAAGAGTAGAAAGAGGGGAAGAGAAAGAGTAGAGAGAGGGGAAGAATGAGTAAAGAGAGGGGAAGAGAAAGAGTAGAGAGAGGGGAAGAAAGAGTAGAGAGAGAAAGAGAGGGGGAAGAGAGAGCGAGAGAGATAGAAAGAGAGAAAGAGAGAGGGGAAGAGAAAGAGAGAAGGGAAGTGAAAGAGAGAGAGGGTGGGGAGGGGAAGAGAGAGGGAAAGAGTGGGAGGGGAAGAGAAAGAGTAGAGAGAGGGGAAGAATGAGTAAAGAGAGGGGAAGAGAAAGAGTAGAGAGAGGGGAAGAAAAAGTAGAGAGAGAAAGAGAGAGGGGAAGAGAACGAGGGGAAGAGAAAGAGAGAAGGGAAGAGAAAGAAAGAGAGGGAAGGGAGGGGAAGAGAGAGAAAGAGTAGAGAGAGGGGAAGAGAAAGAGTAGAGAGAGGGGAAGAGAAAGGGGAAGAGAGAGCGAGAGAGATAGAAAGAGAGAAAGAGAGAGGGGAAGAGAAAGGGGAAGAGAGAGCGAGAGAGATAGAAAAAAAGAGAGAGGGAAAAGAGAAGAGAGTGGAAGAAGAGAGAGATTGGGAGGGAAAGAGGAAAGAGTGGGAGGGGAAGAGAAAGAGTAGAGAGGGGAAGAGAGAGTAGGGGGGTATCTTCCCAAACAGATCCAGGTGTAGGGAAAACGGATACACTTTCGGATCAGGAACCCAAGTCTTCCAACAGACTCCCACACGTACCCATCTGGGATTCAACAGGAAATTTCAATCTGGCTGTGAACGAACTGAAAGCTAAAGCGATGGGACTCTTCTACGTGATTAAAAGAACAATTCGATATGGAACAGCTGTTCAAACCGGGCTAGAAATCCTAAAAGCAATAATTGAACCAAGCGCATCACATGGCAGTGAGATATTGGGACCACTGAAACATCGAGACTGGATGGGAAAAGGAAAATGTGAAACTCTGCATGCCCAAATCTAAAAGTACATCCCAAAACCATGGCCAAGCCCTCCAGCAGTGCCGGGAGGAGAACCTAGGCAGGAACTCGATCCAGACCAGGACAGCGAAAAGACTATTACACTGCCTATTGGAAAGATGGCACCAAATCACAGAAGAACAGAGGAACGTGTCCTGCTACAGTCTGACCATGACCAAAACATTTCTTAGGTCTACTTCCCAGATGTACTTATTTATTTTTAAAAACCCTACCGAGTTTTATGCCACTATCAAATCCAGAAAAACGAAGTGGGGTTCTGGGAGAAATCTCAGGCCTGGTCACAACAGCAGCTGGAGATGTAGCAGCCTGCCACGAGCTCAGAGAGACAGCCAGTGGACAAACATCAACCACACGTTCTTACACGTCCACGTGTTCGAGTGGGTGTGCAAATGTTTAACCTGGTCTTAACAGGACCCTTTTCTTCTTGTATATATTTGTAAGACTTGATTCTTGATTTATTTGTTTGTTTATTTATGTGCAGGTATTTATTTGTTCATCTCATGGCCAATGCCGTGACAATACCACAGGCATGCTAATAAAGCTTGTTTGAATTTGACAGAGACAAACAGAGAGAGAGAGAGACAGTGAGAGAGACAGATGGAGATAAAGAGAGAGACAGAGAGGGAGAGCGAGACAGAAAGATAGAGACAGACAGACTGAGAAACAGAGAAAGAGAGACAAAGATAGAGAGAGAGAAAGACAGACAAAGAGACAGAAAGATCGACAGATGGAGAGAAAAGAGAGAGGGAGAGTGAAAGACAGAGGGAGAGAGAGACAAAGGGAGAGCAAAAGACAGAGAGAGAGAGAGAGAGAGAGAGAGAGAGAAAGACAGACAGACAAAGATCAAAACAGAGAGACAGTCAGAAAGACAGACAGAGCGAAAGATAAACAGAGAGAAAGACAGACAGACAAAGAGACATGGAGAGACAGACATACAGACAGAGAGAGAGAGAGAGAGAGAGAAAGAGAGACAGAGGGAGAGTGAAAGAGAGCGGACAGAGAGAGAGAGAGAGAGAGAGAGCCAGAGAGAGACAGAGGGAGAGTGAAAGAGAGACAGACAGAGAGAGAGAGAGAGAGAAAGAGAGACAGAGGGAGAGTGAAAGAGAGACAGACAGAGAGAGAGAGAGAGAGAGAGAAGAGAGACAGAGGGAGAGTGAAAGAGACAGAAAGACAGAGAGAGAGAGAGAGAGACAGAGAGAGAAAGAGAGACAGAGGGAGAGTGAAAGAGGACAGACAGACAGAGAGAGAGAGAGACAGAGGGAGTGAAAGAGACAGACAGAGAAAGAAGAGACAGACAGACAGAAGAAGAGACAGACAGAAGGAGAGTAAGAGAGACAGACAGAGAGAGGAGAGACAGGGAAAGTGAAGAGAGACAGGGAGAGTGAAAAGACAGACAGACAGAGAGAGAGACAGAGAGAGAGAGAGAGAGACAGAGGGAGGAGGCAAAGAGACAGACAGAGAGAGAGAGAGAGACAGAGGGAGTAAAGAGACAGACAGACAGAGAGAGAGAGACAGAGAGAGAAGAGACAGAGGAGAGTGAAGGACAGACAGACAGAGAGACAGAGAGAGAGACAGAGAGAGAGAGAGAGAGAGAGGGAGAGGAAAGAGACAGACAGACAGAGAGAGAGACAGAGAGAGAGAGAGAGAGAGGAGGTGAAAGAGACAGACAGACAGAGAGAGAGAGACAGAGATCTAGGACTCATGTCTGGATAAATGTCTATAGTTTGTTCTTTCATTGGATAGAACTCGGCATTGGATTCTAACCACGCTTCAAGTGGACTAGTCTCACAGACCAGCGAGTCCAGCTCCCCAGATCTCCACTGCTCCAGCAGCAGCTTTGCTTAATGGTTAACGTTCCTACGTTGGTAAATCAGATCGTAAGAGCTTCCGTGCGTGTAATAATACTGTACCTCCACTACCAAGCGGCTGACTTGAGGCCAAAAGTCTTAACGTCCATGTTCACGCCAGTCTTTCAAACGGTAATAAAACTCCTGTGCTAGAACGAAGGCGAGTAAACCGCAGCGGCTCTTTTTACCAGCAGACATGGCCTCATTACTAATGAAGGAAATAAAACGGTAACAAGGCCGCACAGGAAGGAGCGCCGGGGAGCCGCGTACTTGTAGTTCAGTAACACCACACAGATGTCGGAGCACTTGAGGGAAATTAACAGAGCTTTGAGTGATGAGTAAAACCAGGGAACGTGCGTTAAGAGCAATGCGCCTGAGCGATGAGATCGAGGGCGAAGTGTGCTCGGCGAAGAGCGGAAGAAACGCACGAGAGGGAGGACACAGACCGAGAGCCCGAGCTGCGGAAGGCAGACGTGCCACTCGAGAGACGTTTAAGACGCAGTACACACGCAATGCTGAAATTAAACACAGGCCAAGCTACTCGCCATGCGGGATGGTTTTGGAAGAGCGCTCGGGGTGAAGGAAGTTCGAGTTTCTAAACGTAGAAACCTGGACCTTCTCTTTCACTGCATTTGAACTAACGAGTCAAAGAACCGGTCTCGCGGAAAGTGTTTAAACCCCTGGAACAGCAGGTGCATAAACTGTTGAAATTGAGGTTAATTTTTCATAAATGATTATTCCATTAATAATCACTGTACTTTAATAAGGTTTACCCCCTGTGGAGTAATCCTCCCGGCTCACGGCTCACGGGGAGAGTAGAGTATATTAACATAATTAAGTCTGATTTACTGTAGTGGAAAAATAAAAACAACCGCTCCACCTCGGCGCATTACATTAACATTTTAAAACGTTTCCCTATGTAAAAGCTCTCGCGATTTGTCTTATTTTAAGTTTGAAACATCCAAAGTATTGTCTCAATCCCTCCAGGCTTTTTTTTTTTTAATAATGAGTGGATAGGAATAGGATTTCTGACAGATACCCAAGCAAAAGTGCATTTAAAAAAAAAAGTAATAAAATTACAGCATTTTATTAAAAAAAAAAATAATAATAATAATAAATAAAAATGCTACAATAAGGTTTGGTTTAGTTTTACACCTAGCATAAATGAGCCAGAGTGAATCATTACACGAATGGAAAGTTCTCACAAGGATACTAAAACAGACCGAGAGTCAAGTGGACGAGTAAAAACGGGCTGAAAGAGAATGATTCATGAAAAGACAACGGCTAATGACAGAAGCGTTTCAGTAATCGTAGCATGAACAGGAACCTTGAGCGAGTTTCAGTCACGTCTGCAATGACAATCCATCCATCCTCTACCGCTTACTCCTTTTCAGGGTCGCTGGGGAACCTGGAGCCAATCCCAGGGAGCATCGGGCACAAGGCGGGGTACACCCTGGACAGGGTGCCAGTCCATCACAGGGCATGGAATGATTCTGCTGTGTTTGTTTATTTTCAAAGGGTCAAAAGTTTCCATACACTGTGTTAGTATTGGGTGGCGTTGCCTTTCGTTTGTTTGAACTTGTATCAAACGCTTGAGGTCGTCTTCCACAAGCTTCTCACAATACTACGCCGGAATGTTTAGCCCATTCCTCCTGACAGAACTGGGGTAACTCAGTCAGGTTTCTGTGACTCCTTGCTCAAACGCTTATTTTATGGGAGTCAGGTCAGGGCTTTGTGACGGCCCCTCCAGTACTTCCACTTTGTTGGCTTTAAACCATTTTGTTTCATCTTTGGAGGTCCGCTTAGGATCACGGTCCTGTTGGAAGACCCCGTTGCGACAGAGTTTAACTTTCCTCATGATGTCGTCTATTTTCTGAAGTGCACTAGCATCTTTTCCAGCCAAACTCCCTCGCAACACGATGCTGCCACCCCCATGCTTCACAGATAGGATGGTATTATTTGGCATAAAAGCTATAAAAGCTTTTTCCTCCATACGCAGTGTTGATCATTCTCAACAAAATCTTACATTTTTGTTTCATCTGACCAGAGAACACTCCTCAAAAAAACTCAGAAGCCAGAGTAAGGGTTTCCAATACCCTATATATGGCGATACAGGACTCTTCTCATGGTTGACGTAAATGCTTTACTACCCGATCCCATCACTTTCTTTGTCATCGTCGTCTTGACATTCAGCCGCACATTTAGGACCCGACTTTGTTCGTCCCTGGGAGTTCATTTATGCCGCCTTCGTGAACAACGCGGTGTCTGTGTGGTCCCAAGGCGTTTATTTGCATGAAATTGTTTGTACAGATTGTGAAAGCTTCAGTTTTTTTTTTTTTGGAAATTGCTCTGAAGAACGAACCGGACTTGGCGGAGTTGATTCGATTTTCCCATGGCATCGAGTGCAAAAAGGTAGACGCTTAAACATAGCCAAAGGTATTCTCCTAATGACGTCCTAATTATGCCATTGTTTGAATCTTCCAGATTGTTTAAAGAGACTGTTAACTTGGTGTATGTAAACTTCTGACCCAGTGGAATTATAATATACTGAATAACTGAGAGTGACCATGTGGATGTACATTTTTGACCTAAACTGTGTCTAGGGCATTATATGGCCATGAACAGCATCCAAAACTCAAACATAAATATGCTTAACAGGGTTATAAATGTTAGGATGGAAATTAGCTAGGCTACTTACATGCAGAGCTCTGCTTACAGAAAACAGATATACATAATTTAACTTGAAATGATATACATTTATTCAAGGCCTTTTTCTGACATCAAGCAACGCACATTAAAAAAAAATAAAATAAATAAATGTTATGAAACTTGCGTCAGGCAACTAAGAGTTGAGATAGATATTCAAATGAGGATCTTCTCCGTTAACAGCCCTGACTGTGTGATACAGACATTACAGATGTGTTATGAGTAGGAGGTTATTCGCAAAAAAAGAAATATATATATATATATATATATATATATTTTTTAAATATATATAATCCTGTGCCGTTCCATATGAAGAAACATTCCTCACTCATCAACCATAATGCTGTTTAAAAACAGAGTCCTCTAGCAGAACTGGTTTATTAAAAAACAAATAGACCGGTAAACATGAAAGAGTCGATGTGGGTAAACTGTAATCTCATCTCTGCACTGAGAGAGAGGGTGAAATCAGAAATAAGGAGTGAGAGGAGCAGAAAAAGACTCAGACTTCAGGATTAATCATTGCAGACACTGTGAAATTGCACCATAAAGAACCACGGTTCTAAAGAAAGGCCACGGTTGAAGAGGGTGTTAAACGTGTGTGTGTGTGTGAGGGGGTATAGATTCTTTTTAACACTGTTTAATTAAAGACTTGAACTAATCAGGATTAAATCATTTTGGAACGGAAGAGAAGAGCACCCATCTCGGTTCTCCGTAAATATCGAACTATGAGGGCTTCATGAACCCTGTGCGTTGTGTCTACATATCTAATGTCCCTCAACACAAGCCAGAGGAGGCTACAGGTTGTGGCATGGACTAAACGACGCACTAATATGTGCGACATTCAGTCAGACAACTGCACAGGACGGTCACTACTGCAAACGCGTGTGTGTGTGTGTGTGTTTAACAGTGTGTAAAAAACGTAAGCACGGACTGACCGGGTCTCTGAGAGCCGAAGGTGAGAGCCAGACGGCTGAGCAGGTCCTCATCTTCATAGCGGTCCTCGCTGGCGACAACCCAAAAACAGCTCTCGGTCATTTTCTGTGGATGGATCTACAACGCACACACACACACACACACACACAAAAGAAAGGACATGATGACCCCATTAAACTTCATGACCACCAGTTGAGATGTTAAAGAGCTTCTACTACAACATACAAACAAAAAGGCCATTATGTAAAACTTGTGAAAAAGACAAAATAGTATCTAATCAAATATTCATGGTGTGCTATAGAATATCCCTCCATCATCATCTACGATAGTGGACTGTGGCCCTCGAGTGGCTCAAACAAAGCTGAGTGGCCTCGGCTCAAACACCACCAAGCAGCTCCTTCAACCTCTTCTCACTCATCCACCTACTCACTCGACTAAAAGGAGCACACATGCAAAAAAAAAAACACACTAACTAAAAACACTAGAACACAAATCAGACCACCATCAGAATTTAGTTGCAGACATGCACAGAAGAAACAGCAAATAAGGTAAAACCAGCGGAAGGAAGAAACTCCAGAGGTAGGATAATGAGGAACACTGATGTTAGGAAGCTGAGAGCTGAAAAACTACCATATTATAATAACTCCTACAGTAACAATGTGACCTGTGCTATTTTAGACGAATAAAGCAGAGAGAGAAGGGGAAAATAAAAGCAAATGACGCACAGAGAGGAGAGAGAGAGAGAGAGAGAGAGAGAGAGAGAGAGAGAGAGAGTAAATGAGGCTTACCTTGTAAACATAGCAATAATGATGTCAATCAAAATTCCTAATTATTTATATATAAAAAAAATAAAAATAAAAATCTTCCACAGATACTAGGGTGATTATACAGTATATACTGAGGAAAAAATAACAAAATGATTAACACCTTTGTGAAGGCTATTAAAAGAGAGAGAGAGAGAGAGAGAGACTATATGAACATTTAGCCTTAGCAAAACAGATCACAAAACATCTGTGATCTTTCTCCTCCAAGCCCATGTCACGTCTCAGACAAATACATCAGGATACTTGGTGATTAACGTCATTCGTATATGAGAGAGTGAATGAGTAAGTGAGAGAATCAGTGAGAGTGAATGAGTGAATCAGTGAGAGAGTGAATGAGTAAGTGAGAGAATCAGTGAGAGAGAGTGAATGAGTGAGTGAGAGAATCAATGAGAGAGAGTGAGAGAATCAGTGAGAGAGTGAATGAGTGAGTGAGAGAATCAGTGAGAGAGAGTGAATGAGTGAGTGAGAGAATCAATGAGAGAGTGAATGAGTGAGTGAGAGAATCAGTGAGAGTGAATGAGTGAATCAGTGAGAGAGTGAATGAGTAAGTGAGAGAATCAGTGAGAGAGAGTGAATGAGTGAGTGAATCAATGAGAGAGAGTGAGAGAATCAGTGAGAGAGTGAATGAGTGAGTGAGAGAATCAGTGAGAGTGAATGAGTGAATCAGTGAGAGAGTGAATGAGTAAGTGAGAGAATCAGTGAGAGAGTGAATGAGTGAGTGAGAGAATCAGTGAGAGAGTGAATGAGTGAGTGAGAGAATCAGTGAGAGTGAATGAGTGAATCAGTGAGAGAGTGAATGAGTGAGAGAATCAGTGAGAGAGAGTGAATGAGTGAGTGTGAGAGAATCAGTGAGAGTGAATGAGTGAGTGAGAGAATCAGTGAGAGTGAAGGAGTGAATCAGTGAGAGAGTGAATGAGTAAGTGAGAGAATCAGTGAGAGAGAGAGTGAATGAGTGAGTGAGTGAGTGAGTGAGAGAATCAAA
>CM022762.1:22999377-23514377 GCA_012411365.1 Ameiurus melas | reverse complement strand
TTTGGCACTGAGCAGCAGAAGTTTTCTTCACAGTCGCTTCCCGAACAGCTGTCTTTTTTTTTTATCATTGCTGCTGTGCTCTGATGTTAAGTGAGGGTCTTTTGTGTGGGGAACACATTCAAGTATAGAGTGCTTACGATACAGACGGAACAAAGCCGTAAACAAAAACAAACAAACAAAGCAGAGCTACTGTGCATGTGTTCTTCTCGAATTAAAGGGGACTCTTACAGATTTTAGATTTCTTACGCAACTCAAGGTGCATATTTAATCTTACCATCTTTACGGAGGACTTCTTTTGCTTGTTTTGTAGTTTTGCCATCTCGGAAACGGTCAGGCTAAATTCCAAGTCGCCTCATGTTCACTATATATCAGGCGTCTCCAATCTTATCCGGATCGGGCCGGTGTGGGTGCAGGTTTTCATTCCAACCAAGCAGAAGCCACAGCTGAATCTACTGAAAACCGAGATCAACTGATTAAACAGGTGGCGTCGGGTGTGGCTCCTGCTTGGTTGGAGTGAAGACGTGCACCCACACCGGCCCGATCCGGATAAGACTGGACACCCCTCCTATATAAGCTCCCTACATAGGACAGACCTGCCAACCCCAAACAGAAATAACGTGTAAGCCCAATATCTGGGACGTTCAAGACGCAGAACATTTTGGATATAGTCCTTTCACAAATCACTTGTCTGAGGTGGAAAGTGTAGTGTGCATATATATGTGGGTTTAAGGTAAACATAAAGCGCTTGGGAGAAAAAACAAACAAACTTGTGTTTTAGATGAGATAATATGAAAGTGTACATGTATAACCAGTAGCCAAGTGTTTGGAGGTTACTGTACAGACCAGTATAGATGTACACTCCAGTTTCTACACACTAGCTTACAAAAGTTCACAGTGCTGTCCTTACAGTACTGTATACAACCGTACACTGTATATACACACACTCTGACAGGCTTGACCATGCTGTATGAAAGTGTCTTACGCACTATAATTACCATCATTATGATAAATTATTTGTAAAGTGTGATACTTCTTCAATGACTGTATGCATGATTGGATGTCGTAACCGGCACTCAAAAGTAAAGCCAAAATGTCTCCGAGGCTCTCTATTGGCTGGCTGGCATGCTCAGGTTAGCGAAAGGGAAAAGAACCAAACTTGCATCTGGTCATTTTACAGGTTCAGTTGACCTCAACATCTTCTCCGATATTTTGTCTTATGATAAATGTGTTTTATAGGAGTTATGGTGATTATATAATAAAGATAAGATAATATACTATAAGACTCCATCTGCCACAAAACACTCCTTTCCCGTCTCACAGATACAGGCATCGCTGGCGATGCTCGAACGGAACGTAAATATTTTGTTTCTATTAAAGGTTTCAAATCCCCCATTGGCCCCCTCGTCCGAGGCGTTCCCCAGGGTTCCGTTCTTGGCCCTCTCCAGTTTCATAATTTATGCGTTTCTCCTCGGTCACATCATTCGTCTCCTATACCACGACTATGCTGACCACACACAGATCTATGCAAACGCCCGGTCTGACATATCCATCTCGACCAGTGCACCAACACCAACCTGTGTTCATGAAATAAAACAGTGGCTAAACAATAACTCTCTCAAATTCAATGCTCAAAAACACTGAAATAATGATTTTTGGCTCACGAGCTCGCAGACAAAAGGTAGAAATAAGCCTGGATATTGATGGCTTCCTCACAAAACCCACTGAAAAAAAAAATAAAACAATCTTGGAATTACATTTGACACATCACTGACTTTAAATCTGTCAGCAAAACTGCCTTTTTTTTTTTTAACCTCAGACAAATTGCCAGACTGCGTTCCATTCATAGCATGAAGGATGCTGAGTCATTGGTTCGTGCATTCATAACATCACGACTTGATTACAGCATTTGTCTATTTTTTGGCCTCCCATCCGAGTTGATTACAATACATTCAAACCTCTGCAGCATGCGTTATTACCCATACAAAACGCTTCGAACACATTACCCCCACGGCACTGGTTACCTGTCTCCTGTCACATTAAATTCAAACTTCTGCTCCTCACCTTCAAAGCCTTAAATGGTCTAGCACCGCAATACCATTGTGACTTACTGCACATTTACACACCAACATCCTCCCTTCACTCATCAAACCTAGGACCTCTCAGTGTCCCTATATTCCGTCTCTCCACTGCTGGTGGACGATCCTTCAGCGTAGCTGCCCCTAAGTTATGGAACTCACTCCCCCAATATCTCCAGAACATATCCTCCATTTCCTCTCTTTTCCCCAACACTACCGCTCTATTTCTGATGCCTGACTTTTTTTCCCCTCCTATACGTTCAACTGTTGTTTGTTCCTGATTGTAAAGCATCCTTGAGCGATGGAATGGCGCGATATAAATAAAACAGCAGTATTAATATATATGATAACAAAATGGCCGAGGGTTTTCTACATGGCAGTCAATGACAGTTATCCAAACCGCTTTACACCGTGTCTCATTCACACATTCACACACACACTCACACACCAATGGTAGCAGAGCTGCCATGCAAGGCACTAACTTGCCATCAGGAGCAACTTGGGGTTCAGTGTCTTGCCCAAGGACACTTCGGTATGTGGAGTCACGTGGGCCGGGAATCGAACCACCAACCCTACAATCAGTGGACAACCCGCTCTACCACCTGAGCCACAGCCGCCCACTAAAAAGCATCCTTGAGCTATGGAATGGCGCTATATAAATAAAACATTAGTATTATTATATAAGAGAATAAAATGGCCGAGGGTTTTCTACATGGCGGTCAATGGCATAGTTCGTGTGATAGCTCTGGAGCAAAGTCAAGTCTTGTTCTGCTATAAACTGTTCAAACAGACCCCAAGTGGGAAGGTTTTTTTTTATTATGTATTTTCCATTTTCCCCGGTATGTCTCTCCTTTTGATGTCTAAACTGTAGCTGGATGTACGAAAATTAAAACTAGCAAACCAACATGAGTGAAGTGAAGGGAAAGTCAATGTACCTGTAAAAATTATATGATTATAATTTAGGATTTTACATGCTAATCTTAAGCTGCGACTCAGGTATCTCACAGCGTCCATCACTAATGCGGGGCCGCAAGAGGTGGATCCACCGTAGATCCAAGAACTATCTCGTGCCATTTTCAATGGGAGAAAGAAAAGAAAAAGACTTTTGACCTATTTGAGTGATAACTCATGGCAAGATTCTCCAATGTTATGATGTAGAGTTCCTTCGCAAATTGCATAAAGGCCGGCAGGTAGGCACTTGTGGAAAGATCATACAAGCAGATCATATGTAATGTACTACATACCTGATTTGACAATTTGAAGCAGATTGTACAGAGAAATCTTCAACGGAATATGCTTAGATTGTATTTGAGCAGATAGTATTAAGTATTTGAGCTAGGTTTAATGATTTGTCAGTTGATGCTGGTTTTTTTTTTTATTCCCGTGAGAATGTTGTTATTCTTCGATTATCTACACAATTACAATGGCGTTTTCAAATGTGAAATTAAAACAAAGCCGCTATCAGAACACAGTCAAATTATATTGAGGGGAAAGAAGCTGAAACTAGATCAGCATGTCAATTAAAACTGGTCTGGTCAAAAAAAAAAAAAAAAGAGGATTTTCATTACAAAATAACTGACATTTCAATGTCTGTGCACTGCTGGGGTTCAGCTGCAGATTCGGCATGATGGGATATTTCAAGAAAAGAACACAGCTCAGAAGTTTGCGAATCTTTGACTATCATCTTCCTCTGGGTAATGTGTGTGGCATGGGGTTTACGCGGGTTGTGATGTAATCAGTCAACATAAATTTTTTTAGAACGCAACCATCGTGATAAACTACCAGCACACTATTACTGAGATAAAATGGAGATCGTCAATGGTGGTAAGGTGATAAGCTGAAGCCTGGAAACACTCGCATCGCCTGTGGGCTGTAAGGACACATATAACCAACAATCACTTTTTATGTTTTCTAATATGTTACACATTTATTTAAGATTTGTGTTAGATTCCCAACATTCTCCTGAACAATATTAGAAAAAGCAGTCAGTTTAATATAAATTATGTAGTATTATAGTTGTCCACATCACACACAATATATTTATATTGTATACATATATATATACACACACACACATACATACATACACACACATATATACATATATATATATATATATAAAAAAAATATGTATGTGTGTGTATGAAGTGAGGCCTCCATGGATCGGACCTTTTTGTTCAGCACATCTCACAGATTCTTGATTGGACCGAGATCTGGGGAATTTGGAGGCCAAGTCGACACCTTGAACTCTTGATCTGTCTGATTCCTCAAACCATTCCCAAACAATTTGTGCAGTGCGGCAGGGCGCATTATCCTGCTGAAAAAGGCCACTGCGATTAGGGAATATCGTTGCCTTGGAGAATGTATTTGGTCTGCAGCAGTGTTTAGGTCGGTGGTGCGTGTTAAACATCCACATGAATGCCAGGACTCAGGGTTTCCCAGCTGGACGTTGTCCAGAGAATCAGACTGCCTCAGCCGGCTTGCCTTCTTACTATAGTGTGTCCTGGTGCCGTCTCTTCCCCAGCTAATGACACGCACGCACACTCACCCGGTTGCCCACATGATGTAAAAAAAAAAAAATGTGATTCATCAGACCAGACCACCTTTTTTCATTACTCCATGGTCCAGTTCTGATACTCATGTGCCCGTTGTAGGTGTTTTTGGTGGTGTACAGGGGTCAGCATGGACACTCTGACCGGTCTGCAGCTCCACATCCCCATACACAGTGTGCTGTGATGCACTGTGTGTTCTAACATCTTTCGGTCATAACCAGCATGAACTTTTTCACCAATTAGTGCTACAGTAGCTGTTCTGTGGGATCGGACCAGACGGGCTAGCCTTCGCTTCCTAGCCTTGGGCACCCATGACCCTGTCACCGGTTGTCCTTCCTTGGACTACTTTTGGTAGGTACTAATCACTGCATACCGGGAACACCCCACAAGACTTTCTGTTTTGGAGAAGCTCTGATCCAGTCGTCTACTGCAGCCATCACAATTTGGCACTTATCAAACTTGCTCAGATCCTTACACCTGCCTATTTATCCTGCTTCCATATATACACTTTTAATACTTATACTTTTTTTTTATTATTCCATTTTAACCCACACTAAGGCTCTGAGACATGTGACTCACTCAAGTAAAAATATCCATCCTGCTACATGTTATTTTACTGCAGGTAGATTTCCATAAAATTCTATTTAAATCATGCATTTCTATTTTCTACGCATTGTGTAATATACTGAACACCATAATCTACATGGTTGTTTCTGGTAGCATTTAGGGAACGGAGACAGATGTAATACCTTGGACCAGTTGAGGCGCTTCATGATGGTATCAGGCTTGAACTCCTTCTTGGGCTGAAGACCAAACGGCAGCACATACCGAGTGGGGGAGGACATAAAACCCCCCAGTCCAGGAGGAGGCGGGGGCGGAGGGACACCAAACGGAGGAGGTACACCGGGCATGGAAGCACAGCCTGGCATAGGTGGGGGAGGAGGAGGAGGAGGAGGAGCTCCAGGAACAGGGGGTGGAGGAGGAGGTCCTGGTGGAAAGGACGATGAAGATGACGACATGGCTGGGACAGACTGCGCTGTAGGAATGCCCACTGGAGCGGTCCCAAACTGTACAAGGTGAAAAAAAATAAATATCAACAAGAAATCTGTACAAAGAAAATAGTCAAATAGTCAATAGTGGAAACATTGCACACTTTGAACCTTCAGTAATAATAAGAAAGCATTTTTGTCAATCCGCACGATATGGTACAGTGCTGGAAGCACAGAACTGCTTAGAATTTCTTTGTACAAGTAGCATTACAGATTCCCTTCACTGGAACTAAGAGGGACAAACCTCTTCCAGCATCACAATGCTCCTGTGCACAAAGCGAGCTCCATGAAGACATAGTTTGTGAAGGTTGGACTAGAAGAATTCGAATGTCCTGCACAGAGACCTGACCTCAACCCCACTGAACACCTTTGGGGTGAGCTGGAACGCCGACTGAACCTCAGATCAACTCACCGGACATCAGTACGTGACCTCACTAACGTTCTTGTGGATGAATGGGCAAATCCCCACAGCCACGCTCCGAAATCTAATAGAAAGCCTTCCCAGAAGAGTGGCGCTTAAAATAACAGTAAAAGGATGGACACATCTGAAATGGGATGTTCAAACTCACAGACAAGTTCGATAGCCACATAGTGCAAACGTTTATGACGGTTCTAAAGTATTTTCTTTTCCTCCGGCTTGGAGGGTATTTATTACAGTTCAAATCGGGGAGAGAGGACTTCATGTGTACACATGTATAAGTACAGTGCCTTGCATAAGAACTCAAATATGGATTAAAGCTTTTTAGCCTTGGCACAATACGCAAGATTAGTCAGAAAACGAATACTGTTCATCACCCTGAGAACACCGTTTCCACGGTGAAGTACAATGCTGTGGACATGCCCCTCGTCAGCATCAGGCTGTGATACTGATCAGGGATGAAGATGAGATAGATACAAATACAGGGCAAAAAGAAAAAAGAAAACCTGCTGCAGGCTGCAAGCGAATTGAGAATAGGGAGCTTCATTGTCCAACTGGACAAAGACCATGTGCATAATCGCCAAATCTACACTGTAGTGTCTCAAGGCCGGGAACATGAATGTGTTAGAATACTCCATTCAAAGCCCAAACATCAATCCAACTGAGAATATCTTGTCTTTAAAATTCAACGTTTTCCATCCAATTTCACAGAGCTTGAACAATTCTGCCAAGAAGAATACTTAATTAGCCCTTGTACCACAATAAGAAAAAAATAAATAAAAAGGCACCTTGGAATTTTTAGACATATGGTGTAAATCAAGTTCGAAGAATCCATTTCAATTCCAGGTTGTTACACTATATATATGGGTACACTAAAACAGCATGAGCTCCACTTTATACAACCCAATGCATGGGAACAACAGGCAATACATAACACTATTATGTAATCAAGATGGAGTACAGCTGCAGGCAAGAATTTATGGAAAATGTAGATGCTTTAATTCAAACACTAAACCAACCGTCCTAAATCATGCATTTTAGGCAATAAGGTGGAATGAATTACAGCAACATTTATGTGGGACACGTAATGGCTTCAAATGATAGCAGACTGCCGAGATGGATCACTTTAACTGCCTGTATTGCAAACTTTCACTTCGCTCGTTGGGCTCCATTATTTAACAACTGATCGGCACTATCGATGGCGGCCCAGTGAGCCAAAAAGCAATTCATCAAATAAACTGTTCAGCTGGTGCTCTATTTATCATGCCAATCTGAAGGTTTGAGGATCAGCTGGGGAGAAAATAAAACATCGCTTCTACTACTTGAGGAAGGGACACACATTCTTCACACTTAGTAACTGCTTAAAAATAAATGTAAAAACACCTTTGTCAAAGACTGCACGCAATAAGTACTTAAATTGATGTCTTAAGGTCGTTTAGTCAGATTACTCTAGAATTTAATCCCTTTGCTCTGCTGATCAATATAACAGTCTGAAACGGGGGTCTTCAAAATCAGTCATGAAGCCATCACAAAGGGCTTTCAGGAAAATGAGTTTTAAAAAAAAAAATCAGCGATTTGGATCTCAAACTAATAAGAAGAGCAGGTCAGGATTAAAATCAGGAGGATTAGCTCACACCAAACCTATCTGGAATTCAAGAACAATCAGGGGCCACACTTACTGCATTAAAGCCACGGGCGGGTGTGGATTTAAACCCTTTCTAATACTGAAGATCTATTATTTAATAAGCGTTTATCATTGACAGATTCAAGAAATTCCACCCCCTTTGCTGTTATAATAACCTCCATTCTTTTAGGAAGGCTTGATTTTCAGAGCTCTGTGTAGGCCACTCAAGTTATTCCACTCCAACCTTGGCACACAATGTGTTCATGGAGCTCGGTTTGTGCACCTTGTCATGCTGGAACAAGTTTGGGCCTCTTAGTACCAGTGAAAGGAAACTGTAATGCTACGGCACACAAAGACATTCTGTCTCGACAATTGCTTCCACTTTTGGGCCAACAGTTTTAAGGCCTTTGAAGGTCCACATATGGGTGCGATGGTCAGGTGTTCATAAACTTTTGGCCATATAGTGCATATCCATAACTATGACTTAAATATAAACAAACAAAAAAAATGTCATTTTCTGAGTGGATGAGTCAGATCACATACAGATTGACACATACATCTGTCATTAAACAGTACAAAAGCGCCCTCTATAGGCGAAATAAAAACTATCAGGGACTAATTTTGTTGTGATATTTGAATAGTTTTTTAATTCCTTTTGGAGGTCTCTATTTTTATTTGTTATTTGGAGTGTTATTTTTTGGCTCAGTTTGAATGTATATTGTATATTCTTTAATATTTATTAAAAGTTAGGACATGAATATTTCTTTCATTTAAAAAAGTAAAGCATGTTTTCTGTGTACAGTCAGTACTGTTATTTTTGTAATAAAGTTCAGCAATATTTGACTTTGAGTGTTTTTCCCCCCCGTCATGGTTTCAATTTTAAAAAACTCTGTTGATTAATCAGTCATCAGCAGACAGGTACCGCCGGACTTCGGTGGTTATCGGTGCCAGTAAAATCCACCTCTACAAATCCAACGCTACACTGTTCAACGGGGCGTGGCACTGCAACGTGCAGAAGCCACACACACACACACCTGATTTAATGAAGCAGTTAACAAAATTATACTTTAAAACATAACGATAAACGGTCTGATTTTTATTAGATGTGTCGTTATTAATCTCCCACACAATTTGTTTGTATCGACACTGCCTTGTAGTATAGCCAGGATTTTTTGCCGACATTAAAAACGGAGCAATTTCAATAAAGACATTTTTTTAAAAACAATTACTTTTTCAACGTTTTTAATGGTGCTTTTCATTTTCACCGTATTAACTTGGAACACTGTAGCCACTTTAACAGCAATTCGGTGCAATTAAGCCACAAGAGCCCAACAAGACAAGTTGTGCACAAGGCTTACTGATTTATTTAAAAAAAAAAAAAAGACCCAGTTCAAGACACGTTCTTAAAAATGTGCACTTATATAGTGCTTTTATCCAAAGCACTTTACACTGTGTCTCATTCACCAATTCACACACACCAATGGTAGTAGAGCTGCCATGCAAGGTGCTAGCTTGCCATCGGGAGCAACTTGGGGGTCTTGCCCAAGGACACTTCGGCATGTGGAATCACACAGGCCGGGAATCGAACCGCCAACCCGATTAGTGGACAATGCGCTCTACCAACTGCGCCACAACCGCCCAATAAAGCTGGAGTGTGTTGCGCCAGAGAAAGTGCGGAATGACAAGTGTTTGGACGCAGGTAGGATACATAGATATATTTTTAGACTATTCCATAATCAGTACAACAGAGACTGAGACTACGTTCTGTATAAAACCGCACAACACTGTAGCTAAGAGAACAGATGGTCACATAATACGGATTGATTTCGTTTTTTTACTCAGCTTCCATTTATAGTACAGTTTTATTTAAAGCTTTTTTTCCTTTACAGGATTGCTTTACATGTACTTAAGAAAAAAAAACACAATACTTCGTTTATTGCGTAGTCCTGTATAGGCGCTAGATATTAAACTGTTATAGAGATGTTAAACGGTGACAGCAAGTGAAACATCAACATAAAAAAAAGCAATACCTGAGCTCTGAAGGCCTGCACCTCTGCTTCCAGCTCATTGATTTTCTCCTCCTTCTTCAGGAGCTCGGCCAAGGCCTCCTGTCTCCCCATGATCTCTTCATCAAACTGGAGGTAAAGGTAACATGAAAAAGTAGCATTAGATCAGCTCCTTTCAAGGACGTACGCCACAGCGGCGCATGCCTGATTTCGTGTGGTGCATCTCATCTTTATAAGAACCCCATGAAGCCAAATAAAAATGAATCACAAATGAACGTTTCATTACTGGTCGCTGTTCATTTTCCAAAATTCTCGAAAATGCCTTCAGTAAGAGAAAAGGGGAGGGGCTGGTGGTGAATGAAAAACAGGGCACCAAAAACGACGCTAAATCTGCATTATTTAATTGGTAATTGGAGGCTTCTGAACACTTTGATTAAAGAAAACAGGGGGAAGTATGACGTTTACAGCGAATAGTTGGCTAGTCCGCACTCGTTTAATCAACACCAGTGCTGCAGACACACCCCTTCACCCTGAAACCACTCAGGAGACATGACCCCCTACTGTAAGAGGGGCGGCGCAACCACCTTTACAAGTTTAACTCTAACCCACAGGTGTTACAAACAGTCCTCAGGAGAAGAAGAAATAATGATAAACATTATTCAATTATAAAGAACATATATAAAGGACACAGAGCCCTTTTCTCCAGATTACGGTGTTGAGGGTACTGGTTCACTGAAAAGACTAATTAGCATTCATTAATGAGGGGCTACCTGAATGGCAGCACCGCTGAAACACACACGCTGCATACAGAAAGGGTAATCTGATATAAATACTTCAGTAGCGATGTTCGTGCTGTGTAAAAACGATATTTTTAATAACTGATCCTGGAGGAGTGATAACCTGCTTATCTAGTACAGTGCAGAGGACGCTCGCAAACACCACTGCTGTTTACAGTCAAAATGATGTGTAACTACTCGCTGTGCTGGAGCTATAACAGATAGAGAAGCCATTAATACGGTAAACTGCTTATCATAAATACGTTCTGCCTAGGAGTGCTGGTTTGAAAGTAGTGTTTGTTGTTGCCATGTTCCTAAACTGTGAATGTATCTCAAAACACTCTAGTGGGTTCTGGTGTACTGTACAACAGCAAACTTTTTATTAAGGTGAACACTTAAAACTGTTACACAAACACGCCGCGAGCTTCACCGACTGTCTCGAGAGACAGACAGAAGTGGGCATAGACGAGTCGACTTGTAGATTGACCGACTTCTACATTCACTAGTCGCCGCTGTGGGAATGTTGACTAGTAACGCAAGTAGAAAAAAACATCCACCCATTCATCCACCCATTTTTTGTACCTCTTATCCTACACAGGGTCACAGGGATTCTGGACTCTATCCCTGGGAACTCGGGGCATAAGGCAGGGGACATCCTGGACAGGGTGCCAACCAATCGCAGGGCACAATCACACACACAAACACTAAAAACAATTTTTAAATGCCAATCAGCCTACAACGCACGTCTTTGAACCTCCGGAGTACCCGCAGGAAACCCCCAAAGTGCGGAGAGAACATTCAAACTCCACGGACACAGAGGCACGGTGGGAATCGAACCCCCAATGCTGGAGGTGCGAGGAAACCGTGCTAACTACTAAACCACCATGTCGCCCCCCCTTTAGAAAAAAAACCCCAGGGAGACAGAAAGCAAAACAAGTAGCTAAATGTACTTTGTTAATCTCTAAATATCTCCGACTAGATGAAGCCATTCCTATACATTCAACTACACTTGACTTCACTGGGTAAAGTATTATTTTTTTTCCCCTTTAATGGACTAGTCACACTTTGACAGGAAGCAAAGAAGTGTGTCAGGGGAAAAAAAAGAAAAAATCTCCCAAAGGAATTCCACCTGCAGTTATATTCGTGGCCCTTCAAAACTCGACACAACTTCCCAGAAAAACGGAGGGCTATTATAACAGCAAAGGAGCGACCAACTTCATATTAATACCCATGGTTATGGGCCGGGACACTCAATAACTAAGTGCCCACATACTTTTGACTATGCTTTCTGTCAGAGCCTACGATTTCAGTTAGTCCTTTCTTGGAATAAGACACACCGAATTTGCACATTTCTTGCCAATTTATGGCATTTTTTTAATTTTTTTTTGTAACATTAATAGCGTATTCAAATGAACACAATTCAGCAATACAAAGATGTAGTGCGTGTGTGTGTGTGTTGCACCAAATCCAAACACTACAGGGGGTTTTAACTTGAGATGCAGGATCCAGATGCAGGATTTTTCCACCGAACTGCAGCGGCCAAAGGTGCACTCAGAATAATCAATACGGCCGTCTTTTTAATCTCCGAATACTGTTAATTACAAACGACTGTTTGAACGATTTCGAATATGCTCCCTTTAATTAAGGAGGGTTAAATGGTGCAGTATTGAACACTCTTCAAAGGCCACAATCTTCAATAAAGAAACCAGGGTGTTGCAAAAAAAAAAAAAAAAGAAAGAAAAAGAAGGAAATAAACTTGTGAAGGCTTAGAAAAAGAGAACCGATGAACAGAGGAGAGACAAAGAGAGAGTTACAGAGTCAGGAGACCAAAAAAAATAAAAATAAAAAATCACTTACCTTCTGCTCTAACTCTAAAGCCCTCTGCTCGTATTCATCTGCCCGTGCCTTATCCACACACACCTCTGAAAAAACAAACACACAAACATCAGAGGCACAAGAGCACCGCCATTACTGCACAAATAAGAGAACGTGACCCACACACACACCTAGAAGGTGAGAGAAGTCCACATCCAGACGCTTGCGGTAGGAGAAATCCGGGTCTGTCCCACTGCGATGTAGTACAATCTGAGACACACACTCCTCTATGATCTTAAAGTACTGAGGCCTAAGACACAGAGCACACGGTAGTAGAGTACACTGTATTTAATACACACACTGCATGAAGTACAGTAAGAGCACATTAACGCCGCGAAACACTGAATTTCCAACGGTTATGCAATAAAAAGTTCAACTAAGACAAGCTTCGTTTACACTCATCACAGTGAAAGAGAGAAACCGATCCTAAGATGGAGTGATGATAAAAGTGAAGTGTTTTTAAGAGACAGTCGGCTGGTAAATGATGTAGAATCTGACTACAGCGGCTCTTTGGGCTCGGTAGCACGCCGACGGACGTGGTGTGATGGCTCCTGCGTTGTCCCGGTGTCATGGCCGATATGGAATTAACCTGCCTTTTACTCCTGTTTTCATAAGACCCGTGAGGCCCAGGTGCGCCCAGCTCCTCTTTAATGTATCCAATTACACAGCGAGAGCCGGAGATAGGAGAGGTTGAAGAGACCTTGATTCCAGATAAGAATTTAACAAGGCATGCCATAGCTTAGGGGCAGCGTGGCACAATTTATGGCACTCACACAAAATCAATAAAGAGCACGGCCCACTTAATCCCAACAGCAAGGCCATCAGGCCTGCAGCCACACCTCCATCTACCTAGATATAAGTTATGCGCACGCACACACACAACTTATAAAGCAGGATAAGTTAGATAGATAGATAGATAGATACATAGATAGATAGATAGATAGATAGATAGATAGATAGATAGATAGATAGATAGATAGATAGATAGATAGATAGATAGATAGATAGATAGATAGATAGATAGATAGATAGATAGATGGATAGATAGACAGACAGGATAGCAAGACGAAAAGAAAGACAGACAGACAAAGACAGAGGGATAGATAGACTGACAAATGGACAGACAGACAGATGGATAGATAGACAGACAGAAAGGATAGCAAGACAGAAAGACAGACAGATAGAGGGATAGATAGACAAATGGATAGACAGACAGGACAACAAGACAGCAAGACAGACAGAAATCAAACTAAAATGCCGTAAACTAATAAGTAGAACCCCATAGACAGGGATGCCCCTGCCTCCACTAAGTCTAGCCCATCTTGTTGCTAATTTGTTTGTCTGAAATACTCAAACATTAGGGAAGAAAAAGAAATTCCGACATTTGACCTTACGGTGACCTTTGATCAATTCCAAAATCTAATCAGTTTTTCATAATTCCATAAAAAGCCTATAAACATCGAACACGCGTTCTTAAGATATCGAGCTGACCAGAATCTCAGACAGACGGACGCACATCCTGAAAACATAAAGCCCCATCACTTCGTGTCGGAGACATAAAAAGGTCCATAAAAGTGTCCTGTGCATTAATGTAATCTCCCAGTGATACAGTACACGTTCCATTACGTTCTTGTTCTATCACATATTCTATTTTATGGTCATGATTTTGGAGGAAATCCTCGAGTACGGTTTAAACACCCCACCGCGTGTGTGTTACATGACACAAAATGACAAAAAATGACACAAAGTAAATAAAGTCAAACACGACCCGTGATGAAGTGGATGAGGTCTAGCCGAAACCGGAGAGGGAAATTCACTGTGTTCATGCGTACTGAGGAGAGGGGCGGGGGTTTAAATGTTTTCATCATGAGCACACTTCATCATAAACACTCATCCATTAACGACTGGTCTCTAAAGCCTAACAAACTGGTTAGAGAGAAGAACGCTGAAACTTCACTAGAAAATACTAACCAAAAAAAGATTTCAACTCAAATATTTCAAACGAGCTTAATGGAGTAAAAGTAAATTTAGACATGGCTTAGGAAAAGTTGTTTAAGTATTTCCCTCCCTCCGTCAACAGAGGAAAATATTTGTCCACCTCAACTCACTGTGAATATTAAAATGCCAGGAAAAGTGTAGAAAGTTGAAGTCATGACCAGCTGCTGAGTAATTATGTGCTGTGCAGTATTTTGGACTGAAGTGACATTATCTTAGACAAAAAAAAAAAATTTTTTAAATGAAGAGAGGTATAATCAGTGGTGTGAGAATGATGTGTTAAACCAAAAAGGTGTGCAGATTTAATCTCTCATTAGACCCCATCCAGGTTAATAAGGAGCTATGCAAAGCAGCCCTTTACACACTATTACACTCGACTGTCACACACCGTGATCATTAATGTTCAGCTAAACTGCGACTCTGATACGGAGAACCTAATCCTGCACTCATAATACCGGGCGTTGGGTCGCGTATGGGTCTGAAGCGTCCATCCAGCTGAAAGAAAGCGCAGCGGCCAAAACGCACAGCGCAGGATTTACTGCACTATACGATTTATCGGTCGATATCTAGAAATGATTTCAAATCTATTCGAATATTTGAATCAAGTGAAAAAGCGAGAAAATTGGTGGTTTGATGTGCGTTCGATACAAACTCTCTCCTACGTGCTTCCCAACTTCTATTTACTTTCGTTTAATGAGACGTCGTGGATGACTGGATGAAATTAAAACAGGTTTTTCATCGTCAAGATTTCTGACTACCTCTATAAAAGCAGAACTGGTGTTTTGGAGCACTCAGGTGTGCATCTACATTATACCAAAAAGAAAGGACCATGACCTCAGAGAAGCAATTGTTGCTGCTCACCAATCTGGGAAGGGTTATAAGGCCATCTCCGTACAAACTGAAATTCACCACTCTACAGGGAGATGGACTGTTTACAGATGGAGAGCCTTCAAGGCAGTTTCCAATCTTCCCAGGAGTGGGTGTAAAAGTCAAAGCAAAGTCAGTCCACGATCAGACCATGTAATGCTCAGAGACAAAGAAAAACCCAAGAGCTACATCATGTGACCTACAGGCCACTGTAAGCACATTACATGGTAGCACGACCTAAAAAAAAAAAAAAAAAAAAGACTGAACGAGTATGGCTTTCAGAGCAGAGTGGCAGCACGACTCGGGTTTGCAAAATCGCAGAAGTTCTGGAACAATATCCTTTGGACTGATGAGACAAAGGTGAAGAAGTTTGGTCATCATGCACAGTGCCACGTCTGGTGAAAAGCAAACACAGCGTATCACCACAAACACCTCATACCAACTGTCAAGCATGGTGGTGGTGGAGCGGTGATGATTTGTGCACGTTTTGCACCCACAGGACCTGGGAAACTAGATTTTTGAGACAAATGCGAGGCCATCTGTCCAGCAGCTTAGGCTGCGTTGAATGTAACAGGTCAGCGATCCCAAGCACACCAGCAAATCCATCATCCGAATGATTAAAGAAGAAAAAATGAAGGCGTTGGAATAGTCAAGTCAAAGTCCAGACCTCAATTCCTTCGAGATGCTTCGGAGGGATCTTAAGAGAGCTGTGCATAAATAAATGCCCTCAAACATCAGTGAACTGAAGCAATGTTGTAAAGAAGCCAAAATTTTTCCAAAGCGATGCTAAACTGAAACTCCTACAGAAAATATTTACTTCGAGTTATTGTTGCTAAGGGCAGTTGAACATGTTACTGAATTATAGTGTGCTTATTTTTTCCCCACGGTGGGGGTGACTACACATTGAAATCTGTTGTGTTCATCTTTGTTGTCACCTGAGGTTATTTATTTGTTTACAGAACTTAGTGACGAGCACAATTGGTAACATTTTCGGCATTTGGCGGACGCCCTTATCCAGAGCGACTTACATTCATCTCATCTATACAACTTAGCAACTGAGGGTTAAGGGCCTTGCCCAAGGGCTCAACAGTGGTAGCTTGGAAGTGCTGGGGCTTGAACTCCTGACCTTCTGATCAGTAACCCAGAGCCTTTAACCACTCAGCCACTACTGCCCAATAAATTTAGGCCTTGATAAAGAAAAACATTTTATTATTTCACTGGAGGACGTTCTTTCTTTTTCCCCATGACAGTATCTATTTTATACACAAGGGACCATGTTTTTTCTTTGTGCTTTTGGGTATGATGAGTCAAATAATTTCTTATAGAAACAATTATTTCTCTGCTTTCATTTCTTCCTCCCAATCCCACACAAAAAGACGGAGGATGGAGCTGGATTCAGGGACGTACGCCTCCGCATGAGAACAGATGAATCTACTGTCCTCTCGGACACTCGGTGGCTGTTGCTCAGCACTGTTCCTGCTATTCATTGTAGACAGGTTCACACTACACGATTCATCGCAGAGAGCATCAAACATGCTTGAAAATGTTCGAGCATCTGCGACAGCTTGCAGACTGAGAAAACTGCGTCACTGAACCGCTCACACTACACGAGCGGCTGCCGGCGGAGCATGCAGAGATGTGTCGAGAGATAGATTTGTAGACAGACAGACGGGGGAAAAAAAAACAGAAGACGGGGGAGAGAGAAAGAGAAAAAGGAGGAGAAAGACGGAGAAGACAAAAAAGTAAGAAAGAAAGAAAGACAAAAAAGGAAAAAACATGAAAGAAGGTAAGCAAAAATGTAAGAAAGGACAGGCTCTTTGGGTGTGTGTGTGTGTGTGTGTGTGTGTGTGAGAGAGAGAGGGAGAGAGTGTGTGTGTAGGCATGACAGACAGCAGAAGTTGTAAGTGATGAGACAGCAGTGATTTCAGTGCACACCTTCACAGTTCTCATGAGAACAGTCGGCCCACATGTGTGGAGCAGGCTGCGAGTCGCCGGTCATTGTTCACCACACAGCCATAATGACTCAGAGAGAGCAATTAATTCCACTTTGTTTCTTATGACAAAGGTGTTCTCCATCGCTAAGCGATAGGTGCGGAGAATCGTTCTCACAACTGGGCTTGAAAAATGGCGGATGATACGTTCCGTATTCCTCAAATTAGGAGCCTATCTAATGATCAAGACCAGATTTAACACGCAGCAGCTGCGAGCGAGCAGACATGAGAAACTCTCTTTGAGCAGAACAGTGAACAGAGAGAGAGAGAGAGAGAGAGAGAGAGAGAGAGAAGAATGTGTGTGAAGGAGAAAAAAAAAGAGAGAAATAAGGGGATTGTTAGATGAGAGGACGATGAAAGCAGGCTCATTCTCTTTGTTGGAAGACTCGGGCTGCACAGCCATGAAAAGGTTGTGAACCTTTAAACATTTGAAGCAATGGTAAAAAAGAATTTTAAATAATGAATAATTAAATATAAATAAATATAAATCATTTTATTCAACTAATAAAGAGATATAAACACAGAACCGTGCAAAAGTCTTAGGCACATGCAAAGAAATGCTGTAGAGAAAAGATACCTTAAGGTACAATGAAATGTTTCTCCAATTAAAAAAAATACTATAAAGAGCAGAAAACGGTCAAATGAATCAAAGGCAATAATTTGGTGTGACGGCACTTCACTTCACAAATAAATAAATAAAGTGGTCTCAGGTAGAATTAGTGCAATGGAAATGAGCTGCGAGTTTTATTGACCATCTTGCAGAACAAGACACAGTTCTTCTGGAGAGCGTACAGGACCCAGTGCGCGTGTGTCCGCGAGTACAGGACCCAGTGCGCGTGTGTCCGCGAGTACAGGACCCAGTGCGCGTGTGTCCGCGAGTACAGGACCCAGTGCGCGTGTGTCCGCGAGTACAGGACCCAGTGCGCGTGTGTCCGAAAGTACAGGACCCAGTGGCGCTGTGTCCGAGTACAGGACCCAGTGCGCGCGTGTGTCCTCGAAACTATTCCCGGTACACGCCCAGTACTATTCCCGTGGTACACGCCAGATGCATGCCCCGAGTACTATTCCGTGTACACCCCAGTACTATTCCCGTGGTACACGCCCCGATACTCTCCCCGTACACGCCCGGTACTATTCCCTGCACGCTCCCCGAGTACTATTCCCGTGTACACGTCCCGTACTATTCCCGTACACGCCCAGTACTATTCCCTCGTACACGCCCCGAGTACTATTCCCGTGTACACGTCCCGAGTACTATTCCCGTGTACACGTCCCGAGTACTATTCCCCTGTACACCCCCGAGTACCCGGTACACGCCCCCAGTACTATTCCCCGTGTACACGCCCCGAGTACTTTCCCTCGTACACGCCCCGAATACTATTCCCCGTACACGTCCCGAGTACTATTCCCGTGTACACTCCCGAGTACTATTCCCCGTACACTCAACTATCCCCGTGTACACCCCATATTCCCGTATACGCCCCGAGTACTATTCCCGTGTACACGCCCGAGTACTATTCCCGTGTACACCCAATTCTGTAGTACTATTCCCGTGTACACGCCCCCGATACTATTCGTACACGCCCCAGTACACCCCGAGTACTATCCTGTACACCGAGTCTATTCCCGTGTACACGCCCCATACATTGTACACCGAGTACTATCCCGGTGCACGCCCCGAGTACTATCGTGTACACGCCCCAGTACATTCCCGTGTACACCCCGAGTACTATTCCCGTGTACACGCCCCCAGTACTATTCCCGTGTACACGCCCCCAGTACTATTCCCGTGTACACCCCCGAGTACTATTCCCCGTGTACACGTCCCCGAGTACTATTCCCCGCGTACACGTCCCCGAGTACTATTCCCCGTGTACACGTCCCCGAGTACTATTCCCCGTGTACACGTCCCCGAGTACTATTCCCCGTGTACACGTCCCCGAGTACTATTCCCCGTGTACACGTCCCCGAGTACTATTCCCCGTGTACACGTCCCCGAGTACTATTCCCCGTGTACACGTCCCCGAGTACTATTCCCCGTGTACACGTCCCCGAGTACTATTCCCCGTGTACACGTCCCCGAGTACTATTCCCCGTGTACACGTCCCCGAGTACTATTCCCCGTTCACAACCCCCTTGAGTATAGGTCCCCAAATTCAAGTCCCTGCGCACAGGCCCCTGAGCACACGTCCGTTATTAGTTTTGCCCCCTTTCTTCCACCTCCTCATGAATACTTGCCTGTTCACCTCTCAGTGCTTACAAACAGTGATTACATCATGCTTCCACGTCAAGGTAGCTACCTGTTAGTGTGATACTGTACAAGTGTACTTTATCACGACCCTGAAATGTACCCAACACGTCACGAACGTTCTAAAAGTATGAGTTCTTAAGCTACTGCTAACAGAAAATAGAACCCTTAGAGGTATAGAGAAGGAGGATAATAAGAGGTGTTCAGATACCTCTAATACCTAACTTTTCATACGCACGGTGATTCCGAACCCTAGGGACGAGTGTTCATTAGTAAGCCGCTTGATGAAACCTCTCAGCAGATGGTACCACCTCTATCTTTAGCTCATTTCACACACAGCTCATTTTTGCAGAATGACACAGCATAAAGCCTGATGAGATCAGAAAGCCATGAGGCGAGCTAAACACACAATGACAGCCAAGAGCCCTTATCAACCTCACGCAACAATTACGAGAAGCAAACCGATTTAATCTACAAGTTAAGTAGTTGACAGACACTTTCCTGAATTCAAAACATTCTCACTCGTTTGTAAAGGTGCTGATGAGAAGGAGAAATGTAGCTAAACACTCTTCTTTTTTTTTTTCTCTCCCCGCCCTTTGAACAAATCTCTGTATGAGGAGGCGAGATCGAATTTCACTTCTTTTGCTCGCCTCTTAACGCAGAAGGACTTCACTTCAGACTCACCGAACAAAATAGTCATTCCTGACAAGCAACAGGTGCTGCAGGATGGAGAGGAAATGCATCTCGGCGGCCGTGTCCTTCACCAGGCTGTACACCGTGTTAAACACGTCTCCCACATCAGTGCAGGCAGAGTTAAGGAGCACTCGCGCAACTCAAAATACACACGTCTGGGCCCCACCTCATAATTATCGACATTATTATTAAACATCGAAATGGTAACATTGAGGCTGCAGTCTCCTAGAAAACAAAAGGTACATTTATGCAGTTAGCGGACGCTTTCATCCAAATGAGGAAATAGAAGCAAAGCGATGTATCAAGCGGAGAACAATACAAGTACTGCTACAATACGAGATTTATAATGGAGTTCTAGAGAAGCAAAGATTGCAGAGTAGAGGTGTAAGAGCCAGTGTAGCTTTTGAAATAATGTGGGGATTTTAGGGGTTAGTTAGATGCTCACAGAAGAGGTGGGTCTTTCTGGCTGTTTTGTGAAAACAGTGACGGATTTCTGTGGTCTGGACGTCGAGGCTGGACGTTTATTCCAACACTGAGAGACAGTAGGCGTGAAGGTTCTGGAAAGGGACCCTTGAGCCACGCTATGCTTACCCTAAAGTGAGGGTTGTGTGTTTCCTTTGTGGGGACCAGCCAAATGTCCCCCACAAGGTCAAAGCTATCAAATGTGTCAGATATTCCTAGAATCAAGCCTCATTGATCAATCGTTTAGTGAAGCTGTGAATGTTTGCGTAAAGCCAAACCAAAATAAAAAGAATCATTTCTGCCAGATTTACGAAAGCTTCAGGAAGGCTGATTGCATATGTTGATCGCCCGTAACGTGCAAGGCGATGAGAGTAAAGTCTTAAAGACAGAAGTGGACATTATTTCGACTCATTTCTATACCAGTAAAAATATTTAAGAATATGCGATATTGATTTTTTTTAAAAAAGTGAGCGTTACATCCTCAGACCAGCGATCATGGGCACAGACTCACCAAAACCGGACATTTGTAGACTGGACACATTTCTTTTCGTTTTCAACTGTACAGGTTGGTCGCGTCTGTGCCCCTGATAGCCACAGATTCCTGTTCTTGGCTGACAGGAGTGGAACTTCATGTGGTCTTCTAGTAGTGTAGCCCATCTACCACAGGGTTTGAGGTTTGTGCATGTTGAGATGCTTTTCTGCTCACCACGGTTGTAAAGAGTGATTATATGAGTTTTTATATCGTTCTTGGCAGCCTGAACCAATCTGGCCATTTTCCTCCGACCTCTCTTAACAACAAGGCGCTGTTGTGTGTGAAAATCGCAGGACATCAGCGGATTACGTAAATCAAAACGCTACGGTCAGAGTCACCGGCGTCAGACTTTTTCCTCATTCTGATGTCTGACGTGAACATTAACTGAAGCTCTTGACCTGTATCTGTGATTATATACATTGTGCTGCTGCCACATGACTGACTGAATAGATAACAGCACGAATGTGCAGGTGTTCCTAGTAAAGTGAGCAGTGAGTGTACATTCCAGATATAAAAGTGCAGTAATCCATGCAAATTATATGACGTGAAATCGATCAAGTCATGCTTCACATTAGTCGGCCTTCCGATGCGGAACTTTACACACACTCAGGAGGCACGTGTAGAATAGGAAAGGGTTGGGTTTTTTTTCTGAATTTACGGGATTTGCATGAATATCAAATTTCTTGTGTAAACACTTGTACAAAAGATTTACGAATAAATCTGTTCACATACGACTTGATAAATGAGGCCCACTGTGTGAACACACACACACACACACACACACACACACACACACACACACACACACGACCTTCATGTGATCAGAGGGACTAGCATGGGAAACCTTTTTAATACATCGCTCTGACGAAAGGGAAGGAACGAGAATGATTTATGAGTGAAGATAAATCTAAGAAAATAAAAATCAATCGCAACAGTGTGTGTACAGGAAACACATTACCCGCGTTACACTGGTTAGAGTATGACCGTGCCGTTATTGTCAGAGATTAATGACGGTCCAATAGAAGGGAAAAATAAGAAAGAGGGATGGGTGCAGGAGAGGATTTTGGTCATGTGAATTGTTTGCCTGTAGATATGCAGCGAAAAGGATATTCAAATTCACTCCTAATGTCCTCCAGGCGGTGGGAAAACTCCATCATGTCCTCCTCTTTATGCTCCTCAAACACCTTCAGCTGGATGTCCAGAGCCTCATTTCTGATAGCACACAGAGTCTACAAACACACAGGTGGAGAGAAGAGAGAGAGAGAGAGAGAAGAAATGGCAACAGAGGAGAATGAAAATAAGCTCAAAACAGTGATAAAGAGTGGGCGAAAAAAAATACATGCAGTGGAGAAAGACACTGGAGGAGAAGTTCAATTTATTTTCTTTATAGATTTCCGCGTTACTCTATTCTCTTGTCCTGTAGCGGTTCTCCGTTTTGAATAATAAATAAGACAGGAGCATGGCATTAATCTCTCTCATAGACTCGCACTCTTTTCCATTTAGTACACCCGGTGTCTGTTTGGTATGTGCAGCTGGGTTCAGTTCGTTCTCTGACGCTGAAAGAACATAATCGGCAGGAAAAGGCAGGAAAGCGAAAAATAAGAAGATAAAAAGAGAGAGCGAGACTGTGATGAACAAAGAGAAAGAGAACCCAATCCGTTCCCTGCTGTACCTATTGATTCAGCTGGACGACCTCTGCTCGAGGTCTCATAAATTATTCGCGGCACCATTTTACAATATTTCACTCAAGTGAACAACTCATTTCAATATTAATACGCGGTCGGTTGGCAGTCCACTTACCGGCAATATCTCTCGCAGGCCGCAGCGCATGAACTCATTTCGGATGTGCAGCCTGAAGTCCAACTCATCAGGAGACGTAACGAGAGCATTGATGAGCTGCATACAAGCCACCTAGGAAGAGGAGATAACGTTCAGGTTCAGCAACCGAGTGTCGGAGTGTGTGTAATTGTGTGTGTTTAAGGGTACGGGGCATTACGAATCCCTCTCTCGGCATGCGTGCGGTACAGCACAATAAACCAAGCTTGGATAAATGCGAAAGCGGTCCCGTTTCCTAGGGATCATATTTGATGTTTTGACACCTCAAGCTCAAAACCCTGTATACATGGTTTACAGTTTTAAACTTCACTCAGCTGAGCATTGAATGGTAAACCCCCATCCTCCCAGGCTTAATAGCTGGAGACTCATTTACAGAGTTTACGGTCGTGTGGAAATCTAACACTTCTGAAAGCGGTGTAGATCAGTTTGTTTGTTTTTTAAATATCTGCAATCGTACAAATCGCGTTCGTATTTTAGAATCCTATTTAGAAATCCGACGACTCGTTTCATTTCTTTAAGCTGTTTTCTTCTTAACGTATGAGCGAACAAACTCGAGACATTTCTGCCCGTTTAACCTGGCTTCCGATTGTACAGACGAGAACTACAAGCTACGATTACCTTCAGAACGGTTTCATCTGATCAATTTTCATTTCTTTTTATTCGGCATAATTTCTCATTAAATATACTAATCTACCGCATGCAAAATCAATAGATATTTTTTCATGAATCTTAATCTATTCATTTATTTCAAATAATTTTAACCCCTTAACCCTACAATTATGACTGTGCATGTCAGTTGAAGACAGACTATATAATTACAGAACTTAGATTCACTCTTTTTGCCAGTCCAGTCCCTCCAGGGGAGCAGAAGCTTGACATTTTTCAAAATTAACCGATTTTGCGCAGATTTGGGCCAAGACAGTAAATCACAATTGAGGCAGCTCATCTTTTTATGCATGTGATGATCTTCGTACTGTATTACAGTCTGGACTCAAACGAGTGATTTCTTCATATAAAAGCTTAAAATCGATGGCATCAACGTCATATTTCTAAAAAAAAAAATGATGCTTAGTTTTACAAATGTAAAAAATATTTCATATATATAAAATCGATGTTTAAATGCTTGCACAATAAGGCTCCATCTGTTGTGTGTACATAGATGAGATAGGATGATCCAGGTACAATCACTGGGAGTACAGCGGGTGGAAATTGTAGGATTGATTACTGTAGAACTGCACAGGGGCAAAGAGCCTTTTCTGTAAAGGGCTCCCAACCCTGGACCCTGCTCCCAAATGAGTTTAAAGCAGAATGTGATCAAGTCTTTAACATTGATGGAAAAAGCACTGATTTAAAATAAACAGTATGCCTATTTAAATGTAATAAATGTTTGTTTTAATGAGTTAGATATTCATGTTGCCGTTGTTGGAAGTATCCTTAAAAGAGGTACATGTTTAGGTATGTCTTGTAAGGCTGAGACACCTAGTTTGTTTAGAAAAAAATAAATCGTAAACAAAAGAAATTGAATATTTGTGACTGTTCATTTTCAGTACTGGACGGTACGACGTTTCGGAGCGGGTCTGAAGAACATTAGTCCGCAGCCCGGCTGTAGTGTCAAGAAACTTCTCTAAACCATTGTGCTTTAACATCCCTAACAAACCTTGATCTGAAGATCAGATAGCAGCTTCACCAAAGCACCAAGCAACAAAGACACACCAACATTAATTCTTTTATAAATTTGCACAGCAGGACAATTACGCTAGCTGAATGGGGCAGAAATGGCTTAAAGCGACAGTGCATAAGAATTTTAAAAAGGAACCAAAAGAAAAATGTTCATGTTTATTATAATAGTATACAATGTTTTTGAGCTGCTGTGAGGTTGCCATGACAATCTTATAATAGTCAGTGACGTGTCAGGACAACTGGTGGGAAACTTGCACACATAGAGGTTTGGCTACACGGTGACTAGCAGCCAATCAGAGGAGAGGATGCTCCTGTCTTATTTCTTTCTTGCTTGTATTCAAATTCAGTGAGAAGCTATAGAATGTGAGCTGATATTAAGCGGACTTGTCCTCGTTGCGGGATTTGCACCTTTACTGAGGGGGAGCATTTAGTTAGTTAGAGAACTCATGATAGCTGGCTAGTGAGTAATTGGTGATTTTTTTTTTGTTGTTGTTGTGGAATTTCTCTGGTGTTTCAAAACTAAACAGTGAATCATCTAGAGCATCTGGTATATTTAGCGAACACTATCTGGCTAGTGCTTAACGTGTTCAGCGGGCAAACGAAAACAAAATACACAATATAGGATAATAAAATACACAGAGAACCCAGACTTGGTAATAAAAATACAAACGTCGGCAGCGACCATATGTGACCGCTGCGTTCTCTACACTTTATTGTAGCTAGAAGGTAGAGTAAGTGGGCTAAGCTTAAGTCTCTCTGCAGGTGGTTTTACTGTTTCACCTGGTTCACATTGATGGTGCACTATAAAGTACGTACTCATTTTTCAACCAAAATCAAATATTCAGCAGCGTTACACAATGGCACACAGTCATTTGCCTTCGTCACGTTTCAAGGCAGTAGCAGGAACAAATGTACCAATGAGTGTCAAAAGCTACCAGCTAAAACAGCGCACATCCAATGGAATGGCAAAGCCTAAATAAAACGGATGGAGCGACTTTTACCCTTATAGTCATTCTAAAGCCATTTAAAACCCATTACATGATTTATGATATGACTCTCTTTTCACCTTGACAGTTCATATTTATGTTGTAAGTGACCCACGTCTACAGACGTTTTTCAAATCCAGCCTTCCTGGCAAAGCTGATTTGTTCTGGAGGTCAAACTGGCCACTCATCCGCTATTTATGACCAGGACAACAAGGCCAAGGGAAGCCAGTGCGGTTTTAAAAGTGATTACTGGCAGCCCTACATAATTTTTGTCAAGTTAGCAGCTGCTGATATACTACCGACATTGGATGAAGGAGGAAGTGATCTGTGAGATTAAAAACAAAACAAAAAAAGAAAACATGACTTGTAATATAGACTTTTTACCCAAACATTTTTCACTGACCAACAAGTTTTGAATTATGATGTATTTGTTGTTTAAGTAAATTATATGTTGTGAATACAAGAAACAATGTTTTTTGGTTGTTGTTTTTTTTTTAGAACCAGTACTGACGAATTTGTTGGCTGATTGTACAGAAGTTAAATATTACTAACAGGATTTCATTCTCTACAATCATACTAAAGACAGGAAGTTATTTTATGGAACTAACTAAATGCACCAATACTATTAAATACATGATACTATCATTGTGGACTACTATATTGATATTATACTGCTGATCTTTTACTGTATACACTGCTGATCTTATACTATATACACCGCTGATCTTATACTATATATACACTGCATACACGGCCGATCTTTCACTATATACACTGCTGATCTTTTACTATATACACCGCTGATCTTATACTATATACACCGCTGATCTTATACTATATACACCGCTGATCTTATACTATATATACACTGCATACACGGCCGATCTTTCACTATATACACTGCTGATCTTTATACTATATACACCGCTGATCTTATACTATATACACCGCTGATCTTATACTATATACACCGCTGATCTTATACTATATACACCGCTGATCTTATACTATATACACCGCTGATCTTATACTATATACACCGCTGATCTTATACTATATATACACTGCATACACGGCTGATCTTGTACTAAACACACGGCCGATCTTTCACTATATACACTGCTGATCTTATACTATATACACCGCTGATCTTATACTATATACACCGCTGATCTTATACTATATATACACTGCATACACGGCTGATCTTGTACTAAATACACGGCCGATCTTTCACTATATACACTGCTGATCTTTTACTATATACACCGCTGATCTTATACTATATACACCGCTGATCTTATACTATATACACCGCTGATCTTATACTATATACACCGCTGATCTTATACTATATACACCGCTGATCTTATACTATGTACACCGCTGATCTTATACTATATATACACTGCATACACGGCCGATCTTTCACTATATACACTGCTGATCTTTTACTATATACACCGCTGATCTTATACTATATACACCGCTGATCTTATACTATGTACACCGCTGATCTTATACTATATACACCGCTGATCTTATACTATACACACCGCTGATCTTATACTATATACACCGCTGATCTTATACTATATATACACTGCATACACGGCTGATCTTGTACTAAACACACGGCCGATCTTTCACTATATACACCGCTGATCTTATACTATGTACACCGCTGATCTTATACTATATACACCGCTGATCTTATACTATATATACACTGCATACACGGCTGATCTTGTACTAAACACACGGCCGATCTTTCACTATATACACTGCTGATCTTTTAGTATATACACCGCTGATCTTATACTATATACACCGCTGATCTTATACTATATACACCGCTGATCTTATACTATATACACCGCTGATCTTATACTATATATACACTGCATACACGGCTGATCTTGTACTAAACACACGGCCAATCTTTCACTATATACACTGCTGATCTTTTACTATATACACCGCTGATCTTATACTATATACACCGCTGATCTTATACTATATACACCGCTGATCTTTTACTATATATACACTGCATACACGGCTGATCTTGTACTAAACACACAGCCGATCTTTCACTATATACACTGCTGATCTTTTACTATATATACACTGCATACACGGCTGATCTTGTACTAAACACACAGCCGATCTTTCACTATATACACTGCTGATCTTTTACTATATATACACTGCATACACGGCTGATCTTGTACTAAACACACGGTTGATCTTGTACTATATACACTGATGACATTAAACTACATATACTGCTGATATTAAACTATACACAATATATGATCAGAAGTTTGTGGACACTTGACCACGCCCACATATATTACAGGATGTCATTGACATTGAAATTTCCCTTCACTGGAACTAAGAGGCCCAAACCTGTTCCAGCATGACAGTGCCCCAGTGCACAAAGCGAGCTCCATGAAGACATGATTTGGATTGAAAAGGCTGGAGTGGAAGAACTCGAGTGTCCTGCACAGAGCCCTGACCTCAAACCCACTGAACACCTTTGGGGTGAACTGGAACTCTGACTGCATCAGTTCATGGCCTCAATAATGCTCTTTGTGGCTGAATGAGCAAAAATGCACACACACAAGGAGTTGCTGAAACATCATCAGTAACACCTAAACCCACTGATTTGGTATGGTATTATTACTGCAGCAACAGAAAGTTATCATCTTTTCCTCCTTTCATTCTGGCTAATTAGAAAAGCAGATTTTTGTTTCATTAGTGAGCTCTCGGTTAGAGAAGCAAAATTGTCAAATTACAAGATGATTCGTCCTCACGAGTAGAAGAAAAAAAAAAGTCATCAATTATTGAGCAGTGATCTCTGTAACCTCTTGAGTCACATCTGTGTAAGCCTCTGGAGTAGAGGGCAGTGATCCATTCACAGATCAGAAGAGTACCGAGTACTCGGAGAACTTTCTTTCCCTGATACTTTCATGCTCATGTACCGAGAGATGAAGCAGATAGAATTGATTACCACAATGTGGTCCCCTGAGGTTGCAGAATTCTTCTACACCGGCAAATCGTGTATTATAATAAGACAGGGGCATATAAGAGCAGGGAAATATAATTAACATCTGTACAAACCAGTACATTCTTCTGGAGAGAGTTCTGATGAAAGAGAAAAGAGAGTAAAAGCGACAGAAGGAAAGATGGACCTTGTTTTGTAATAAGAATAGAAATGTGCTCTCTAAATGATTCATATGGTTAAAAGGGTGTAGATTTGTAAGCTGGAAACAATAATTAGCCGACCGTATAAATAAAACATTACGAAGAGTATCCAGTTGGCCATCGCAGATATGAATGGGTTTGCCTTGGAGCAATAGTTCTCTGCTTTGCACGGTTTCTGTTTTGTTTTTTTCTATAAAGATTCCTCCCAAGGTAGGCTGGAGGAAATGCAGCACTTCTCCTTCAGGCTCCTCTGTTATATTGAGTCTCCTTGTATTAAGTATTTAGCGTTGGTAAAGGCTCTTTGATGAAATTGACCTCGAAAGTCTCTATTGCTGGGTTAGACTTCTCAGTCTCGGATGCTCTACCTGAATCTTATTTTACACGTTTCAGACCACAGGATCCACATTTGCAAATACAGTCATGTAAAAAAAAAATAAATAAATAAATAAAGATATTTTTGTTTTTTTAAACCAGGGCATAAACAACTATTGTGTGGTCCTCTCCAACTTCTATAAACAAACAAATAAACAACAAAAAAACTAAATAGATTTCAATATGTAGTCGTCCCCCCCCCAAAAAAAAAGAAAACCTGGTGGGGAAAAAATACATACACCCTTCCTACGTCTACAATCATTATTGAAATAAATTAACAATAAACATAAACAAACAGCCACACACACAGCACGACTATATGATAAACCGAGATCAAATTACTCTCAAGAGCCAGAGAAACTTATACGATTTATTTATTTATTAAATATTAACGTAATATTTTTGAAGCAGATCTGACGTGAATGGGTAGACTGTTCCACAATCCCACTGAAAAGGCATGATCACCTCTCACTTTTAGTCTTGATCTAGGAACAGTTAAAAGCTTCATTAAGAGAGTAATTTGCAACCAGATGTTACTAATGAAAGGCAGAAGCTTAGTTAATCAAGATTTCTGACTACCTCTATAAAAGCCGTACTTTTGGCAGTTTGCTGTTTTGGAGCACTCGGGTGTGTCTACATCACGCCAAGAAGATAGGACAGCCGTGACCTGTTAGAAGTAATTGTTGCTGCTCATCAATCTGGGAAGGGTTATAAGGCCATCTCCGTACAAACTGAAATTCACCACTCTACAATGAGATGGATTGTTGACAAATGGAGAGCTTTCAAGACCGTTTCCAATCTTCCCAGGAGTGGGTGTACCAGCAAATTTAGTCCAAGGTCGGGCCATGTAATGCTCAGAAAAATAAAACAAAAAACCCAAACGTTACGTAATGTGACCTAAATGCCACTGTAAGCACATTAAACGTTTATGTTCGTGAAATCTGAAAAAGACTGAACAAGTATGGCTTTCATAATAGGGTGGCTTGGAAAAAAGCACCTTTTCTCCAAAAGAATATGGCAGCACAACTTAGATTTGCGAAATAGAATTTGAAATAAATTAAATACTGAATAAATATCCTTTGGACTGAGGAAACCTAGATGGAGACGTTTGGTCATCATGCACAGTCCCACACAGCGTATCACCACAAACACCTTGGTGGTGGAGGGGTGATGATTTGCACCTACAGGACCTGGGAAAGTTGCAGTCATTGAGACAACGATGAACTCTGTTTCATATCAGAATATTATGGAAACAAATGTGAAGTCATCTGTCCAGCAGCTTGAGCTGTTCTGAAAACACTCATGCTGAAGCAGGATCTTAAGAGAGCTGTGCATAAACGAATGCACTCAAACATCAATGAAACTGAAGTACTGGTGTAAAGAAGCCCAAAACAATGAGAAACTCCTCCAGAAAATGTTTACTTCAAGTTATGATGTTTTTCCCCACCAGGTTTCTGAAGGTTGGTTTACTTTTTTGGGAAAATGACCACATATTGAAATCTGTTGTGGGTTTTTTTTGTTCGTTACTGGAGGTTATTTGTTGGTTTGTAGAAGTCGGTAAGGGCCACAGATTTGTCATTTAGGCCCTGATAAAAGTTAAAAACACAGAACTGAAGGAGCACGTACTTTTATTCCCATGACTACATGAACCGACTTCGGACAAGCAGACAAAATTCTGAACACCGTGACTCAAAGCACGTCTGTGATTGGGCAAGATCAGTGAAACTAGGTCCTTCTTCGCCTATTAAAGCTGGTTATACTCTCTGCGATTCAGCTGTCTATTAAGATTATTACTCGTCACACTGTACGAGATAATCCCATAAGCCGAACCGTATAACAGACTGTGTGATAACGTGTGCTCTTTGTGTCAGAACATACAACGAAGGTCCTCTAATGACCTGCGATTCAAGAAAATGATTAAGTTCTGCTTGTGCAGAAAGTCGATTTGCGGTAATAAGGATACTGTTTCCCCCCCGTCCATGTTTCGCCAGTGCTATTAACATATTTGTAGATGTCCCATGAGTTGAGTCATTCGATGCCGCCCTCCTATTGGTGGGTTTTTAGATCATAAATTTGCCAGAACACAGTGTTATCTGTGGCATCGTGCAGTGTAAAGCCAGCTATGGTGTCGAAAGGTGCCAGACTCGCTTGCAATAGCAACCGCATATAGCTCTAGCATAAACACCAGGTTCACAGTGTTAAGCAGACCACACTGCCATCCTGCCTGATACAGTATACAAGCGTTATCCTGTGATTCTAATTTTCATTTGACTGTGGGCAAGGCAGAGCAGAAGGAATGCATTTAAATTATAAGTGCAATTCCCAATTGGCAATGCAGTGTTTTTCACTGTGTACGTGTGTGTTAGTATGCACATGTTGGCAGGCAGTGCATGATACAAACGACACATCCCACAGCGAAGGCAGAACTGAGAGTCACTCTTCTCACCTCCCTCTGCTACCAATTAAACTTAAGCACTGAGGCTTTTATCAGTCTTAACAATGCAGCCAGTCGGTTAATACAACACACAACACTGCTCCGCTCTCTACACAAACGATGAGAGCAGAGCGTGTGCGCCAAACACACACAGAGAAATAGAGAAAAAAATTCAGATGAAAGAGATCGAGTGCGTCCTGCTTCACCCCGACAAACCTGCCGTACTCAGGAAGGCCATCATGCGAAAGGGTAAACGCTCGTTAAGAGACTTGCTGAGCCACCAGCCTAACCCCCACCAACCCCACACACACACAGAGCCAGGCAAGGAGGTCTGCTGTGCACATATGGGTGTGATGGTCAGATGTCCACAAACTTTTGGCCACCGCACTAACTGTGCAGCTTGCAACTGCAGAGCAAAATGTTTTTGCAGTCAGTAATGACAGTAATGATACTCCAGCCTCTTATCTCATTCTGTTAATATACTTTTACTCGTTCTCTCTGCGTTGGCCTGATATCAGGATCATCAGCACAGCATCTGTTGGTTGATTACAGCCCTATTTATATCTGGTGTTAGGTTTACATGGAGACACGGGTTAATTTCATCATTTGCAGGTGATACTCTGGGATTTTTTTTTTTTTTCTGTGCAGATTGGTGTTTCGTCTCTCTCTCTCTCTCTCTCTCTCTCTCTCTCTCTCTCCTTCCCTGTAAAAATTAAATACGTCGTGGTGTTGTTTTTTAGTTATTATTTTTCCAAACAACTTTCTGGTCGTCTGGTAATTTTAGTCCCGTCTGGGTACACATATCTGTAATTTCACAGACAGATGATGCCTTTTGTCAGCTTCTACTCATCACCTTGTGTGCGTAGCCACTTCTTGGAACTGGTGATGAGAGGCATTTAATATCGCAGTAAACAGTATCAAAATCAAAAATGGAAAAAAATAAAAAATAAAAAAAACCCACACACACAACAGCACATTGTTAGAGTCCTTTTACGAATCCTTTGTCTAACGTCCCTCGTAGGAAAGGGGAAATCTTTCCACAACACATTTTTTTTTTTTTACTGTCGCTTCTGCTGCTAATATAAACATCTACGCTGTCTGGCGCAAGAGATCAAAGCAGACGAACTGAGTATTTCATCACCTTCAACATTATATCTAAAGTGTTAGATCTGACACGGCGTTGTAGGCTTTGTTTTATTACTAATATACTGTGATTATAAAATTCAGTACTCCTGTGCAAAATGCACGAAGGCTGGCAGGTCTGCATATAGATGCCAGAATTTTACCGCCGAGTAGATGCACAAAAACGCTACAGCAGGCTGCACCCAGAGAGACACCGATCCCAAACGGATAGTGCAGGACGGGGAGCTAGTACGATTACTAGATAACTTACTAGCTAAAAATATCAATGATGCACGGGGTTGCGGTATTAAGTGACGCTTTAAAACCAGACACAAGCCGATGGTATAAATTAAAGAGAGAGAATAAAATATAAAAATCACTGATATATGCACTTAATACATTTTACAGCAAATATGTGGAATAACTGAGCCTTTAAATATCTTTAGTTTAAAGTGCACTTAGGTTTTTTTTTTTTCCTCAGATATTACCTTTCATGTAGTGCAAGTTTTAAAAAAATCAAAGCGGACGACAAACGTTATTGACTCCCGATAGAAGGAAGCGATTTTGAACAGCTGAATCGAGTCGTTAGTGATAACAGACTTTACTTCCTGTACTAATCTACGTAGGTTTGTAACAAAAAACCCCGCCTCTGGTCTTCATCGGCTGCTCGCTGACAGACGGGGCTGAAACTCGTTACGGCAGTGAGTGTGTCCTTTTCGACACACGCTGACAGCGGTAGACCAATCTGACCAATCAGAGCAGAGTATGCTCTCTGAAAGGAGGCGTTAAGAACGAATCTTTTAGAGTGGATCATGGAACGAGTCGTTTGCGACACTGGGGGGAAAAAAAGTTAAAGCTGCAGTTTAAATTATGAGCACATTAAAGTGTTATTTAGGTAAATCTATTGTATGAGGCCTTTAAAACAAAATTAGGAACATTTCAAAACCATAATAGGTGCGCTTTAATTGCAGAAGCTTCTTACTACTTGATAATTTGGGTGGGGAAAAAAAATTGTAATCACGTTCTACATATTTTTCCAGAAATGAAATCAACTATAGCACTTTTTATTGCACTTTAACAGCTGCGTTATGTACATGTCACCAATGCAGTAGATTAAAGTACACTAGAGTATTCTCTTCTCAGCCTAAGTCTTAAGAAAGCAAATCGTTTCCCAAGAAAAAGATGCCAATAAAACAAGAGGTTCCAAATAAAGTAACAAGTTCCAAAGACGCTCATACCCTGCCAGATTCAACGATTAGCGAGCTGCCAGGTTGGCTGTAATGTTACTGTGTTATTGTTAGATGTGTCTCGCTAGATATGCCAGGCAAAGGCGAAGTAAAAACTCGGTCTGAGTTCCTCTGGGGTTTGTAATGTTAATGCTGTGCTGAAGCAAGTAGCAAGCGATTTATTTCAGCAACTCATAGCTCCTCAAGGGATTTGTGTTATATGTTGTGACTGTTATTCCACAGGGATTTCTCACTCTAAACAGCACCCCGAAGACAACTCGCTTGTAAATATTAATTAACGTCACCTTGCACTGTGTGTAAAAGCTCTACAGTATGGAATCCAAACAAAATTATTTCAGAAATGTGCATAGCAGACATTTCTTATGGTGTAATATACAGTTTCAATCAAAATGATTCAGCCCGCATTGCAAATCAGGTTTGTCAAAATGTACAGACTTTCAGCTGTTTGCAGTGAACAAATCAAACAAAAGCAACTGAAATAGTTCAACACAACGAAGGTTTCAGGTGGATTCCTCTAATTCAACTGAAAATGCAACTTATAACGACCTCTCCAGTCTCAAAATTATTCAGCCCCTTCCTGTCAACCATCTTTAGGGCTTAGTAGACACCATTTTGCTGTTATGAGATGCAGATCTTCAGCCAGCGTTCCTGAGGAATCTTAGCCCATTCCTCATGAGCAATGGCCCCAGTTCAGTAATATTCTTGGGTTTGTCTGTTGTAACCGCCTTCTTCAAATCCCACCAGAGATTTTCTATGGGGTTCAAGTCAGGTGACTGTGATGGCACTGTAGAATCTTCCAGGAATTCTTCTGCAACCGAGCCTTGGTGGAATTTGAGGTATGCTTGGGATTATTGTCCTGTTGGAAAGTCCAATCACGCCCAAGCTTCAGCCTCCTCACAGATGGCATGGTGTTTTCTCCTAGGATTTCCTGATGCTTCAATGAACCCATCTTGCTTTCCACACGCAGCAGGTTTCCAGTGCCGGAGGATGCAAAGCAGCCCCAGAGCATCACGGAGCCACCACCATGCTTTATACGACTTTTCTTGTACCTTTGGGTCAGTAGTGGTGTATGACTTGGAGATCTGGCATGGAAACCTTCTGCGTTTAGTACGCGCCTTACTGTACTCACTGAAACCTCAGAGCCTGTTGCCACCAAGTCTCGCTGCAGGTCTTTGGCAGTCACTCGAGAAGTTTTCACAACCTGCCTTCTCAGAAATCTGGTTGCAGCCGTTGATCGCTTCCTTTTTCTGCCCCTGTCCAGGTTTTTCATCTATTTCCTACCCTTAGCCAGTTCAGGTATTTCATGTGTTCCAGCTCAAGCACACCTGGAGCAAATAATGAAGCCCTTGATTGGTTTTCAGACAACACCGGTTTTGCATTTCTGTGCTGTTGTGAGGGATTCTGTTCAAGGGGTTGAATAGTTTCGAGACTGGAGAAGTCGTTATAAGTTGCATTTTCAGTTGAATTCGGGGAAACCATTTGAAGCATTTGTTGTGTTTTTCAATTGCTTCTGTTTGATTTGTTCATTGCAAACAGCTGAAAGTCTGTAAATGTTGACGACAAACCTGATTTGCAATGTGGGTTGAATAATTCTGATTGAAACTCTATGCAGATGATGTATGTACAAACCAGACGAATCATCATTCTTTCAAAGTGTAATGTGTGGAGATGAGGGCATTATTTATATGTCCGGTTCACTGGGGAATGGTGCTGAAGACTCACCTGGAGCTGGACAGAGCGGTCAGTAAGACCCTGGACTATAGGGCTAAAACGGCTGGTCTCCTTCCTCTCCCCTGCACTGGTGATTGCTTCAAGCACCTTCTCCAAGCTGCACACAGAAAAATATACACATCAGTGGACAAAAGACGAAGACTAAACCCCGCACACTAATCTTTTGTTACTTGCTTTCATTTGGCTTGTTCTCTAAGGAGCGCTACAGCTATTTTCCGTTGCCTTTTCTGACATGCTGTTCACATTTTTTATCCGCTTTTACGGTTTTCTCCAATGCTCTTTTCTTGCTACTTTCTCAAAATGATTGGACTGCACCTAATAACTACTCTTCACAAATTGCATCTCCTTTTATCATGGCCATGTTTACTTTTCATGGTTACCGAGGTGATATTGGCAAGGAGTAGTACTAATGAGTCTTTTGCGCATTTGTGTGACAAATGAATGCTGCAGATGATCTCTGGGCAAAAAAACAAAACACAGCGGAGGTAGATTCAGTTTGGTCAGAGCTAAAGGATAAAGAGAACGAAGGACCTGTAGGTCCTGTGATGTTGTCCTTGGCTCTTTAGTGACTTCCTGGATGAGTCACTGTGCTCTTGGAGGCATTTTGGAAGAGCAGCCACTTCTGGGAACGTTCATTGTGTCTAATTTTCCAGGTAAAGACTCTCACTGTGGTTCTTTGGAGTCTCAGAGCCTATGAAATAGCTTTGTAACCCTTCCCAGACTGATGTATTTCAATCATCATCATCATTTCTGGAATTTCTGGAATTTCATAGTGTGTTACTGGGTAAGACCTTTTTACCAACACCATGCTGTTGAAAAAGTTCGATTTAAGTGTTGGTTTGATTGAACAGGGTTTGCAGGGTTGTGTCTAGTCCAGCTGAACCCCATTATCAATGCAGTTTCATATATTTGGGGAATTAGTAACTACAGGGGCAAATACATTTTCACAAAGGCCTAGTTGGTTGGATAACTTTTGCTTCAATAAATAACTATCACTTAAAAACTGTATTTTGTGTTTACCCAGGTTGCCTTTGTTTTATCTTAGATTTTGTTTTAATTTCTTAATTTATTTTCATTTTAGTATGAGATGAACACAATCACCAAATACTTTTTCACAGATATATAAATAGACAGATCGAGATATATATATATATATATATATATATATATATATATATATATATATATATATATATATATATAAAGTTAAAACATAGGCTGTTATCATTTGGCACATCGTCGGTGCTACATGGGCAATGTAAAGCAAAAATTAAAAAATAAATTAATAATGAGAAAAATAATTATAGTTAAACAAGCATGTACAGTATCACACTGAGCAGAATGATGGGAAATGCAAACATGCACACTGTACAACTATTCAGGTATAAAAAAAAGAGTAAGTGTGTGATATGAACACAATGCAATCTTTTGTGCATTAGACCAAATTAAAACCGTTACATCCAATACTGTTACACCTGATAACAGAATATTAAAGGTTAGCCAAAGTTACAGTCACCTAAGCATTAACATTTACAAATATTTTTTTTTCTTTTTAACCTGCACTATGTCTCTATTTAAGATTAGCTGCTTCTTCAAGTGTGAAATCTGTTGGGCAAATTCCTAGCCTAAACAGTATATGACCAAAGGTTTGTAGAGACCTGACCATCACACCCATATGTGGTTCTTGAATAGAATAGCGAACAGAAAGGCTTTGCATGCTGTAGCATTACAATTTCCCTTCAACTGAACTAAGAGGCTGAAGCCTGTTCCAACATGACGATGCTCCTGAGCACAAAGCGAGCTCCATGAAGACCAGAGTTCCCAAGTTTGGACTGGAAGAACTCGAGTGTCCTGAACAGAGCCCTGACCTCCACCCCACTGAACACCTTTGGGATGAACTGGAACACTGACTGCACCCCAGACCTCCTCACCCAACACCAATACCTGACCTCAACCCCACTGAACACCTTTGGGATGAACTGGAACACTGACTGCACCCCAGACCTCCTCACCCAACATCAGTACCTGACCTCAGTAATGCTCTTGTAGCAGAATGAACACAAATCCCCACAGCCACGCTCCGAAATCTAGTGAAAAGCCTTCCCAGAAGAGTGGAGGTTATTATAACAGTACTGTAAACGGGGACTGAATTTGGAACGGTTTAAAACGCGCACACAGGTGTGACGATCAAGTGTCCACAAACTTTTTACCATATAGTGTGTAACTTGCCAGGGTTCAATTAAAAGCCAGTCGCATCTATTTCTATTTCATTCGAATGCGACAATTTCACTTTGCTGCATAACAACACCAGAGATAAAAGTACTTTTCTGAAGGACAATAAGCTGGCTTTACTTTCAGCTTGTGTCTGCAAACCAATCACTGACATGATGATACTCACAATGACATGCTCTTTCCCCATTTTGTTTATGTACGACGCAAAAGTGGGCAACTGTCATTACAGATGGCTTTAAGTTTACGACATAGCTTTAAATAATACAGTTATTATTATTACAGTTGCAGGATCCACTTTCACAGCGTCTCTAAATCCTAAAACGTATTTAGACATACTGTACATATGCAAATAGAATTACCAAGAACGAATGCATGATGCATTAAAAAAAATGTAAAAAAAAAACAAAAAAAAAAAACATTATATCAGCTCCAGTTCCTAAGCCATGGCATGTTAATGATCTCGTGTAAAATGTGTACACTCTCGATATTGTTGCATGTATAATTTATGTGTAACTACATGGGTAAGAGCAAGTTAACAGAAGACAGGTTTCAGAATCAGTCCTGACATGTTAAGGTTACAAAACGGTCACTAAAGGGACGTACGTGTTTTCCTCTCCCACTATGCAGATGGCAGAGAGCAGCTTCACGACGTCCGTCATCATGGCAGGCTGATGAGGATCCATAGCTCGGGCCAGCAGTGCCAAGCTCTTCTCTTCCCCGAGGATCCGCTCCAGTCCATACTGACAACACAGAGGAATATCTTTTTGAATTTCTCCTACGGGGATCAATACAGGAACATCTTACCTTATCTTACATCAGCCATCACCTACCTATCAATAACTGCAGTGGGGAAAAAAAAAAACTTTCAAGTTTAATATCTTCAGGTAAAATACCACAAGCCCCCCCCCCTCCAAATTGTGTTTTAGCTGTTCTATGTATCAAGTGCACTAGTGGCAGATTATACGTATTATACATGATCGCATTTTGTCTTTAAACTTAAACCCCATTCAGGGCTTTAGATTTAAAGTGGTGGAAAAGAAAAGCCATGCCCTGGGATTTGAGTTCAAATCCTGACGATGCCACCGCCATCCGTGGCTGAGAGTCCAACACCGTTATACTGTCTGGGTGGGAGGAACGGCGTTACTCTCTCCCATGTCGATCAGACTCACGTTAACCAAGAATGAGCATCTGTGAGCCGAAGAGGGCGGTTAAAGCTTTCCTATAAATATTATATATATTACTTTAAAAAAATAAAAAATAAAGCGTGCACTTCAGAGATGGTATAACAGTAGAGGCTTATTAAATACTTCATATGTGACATTCATAGTTGTTTTACTCATCTTTTACTTTGGAGAAAATCTGCACTGGCCAACCTTGCAGTACAGCATTTGTGATTTATAACCCGGGAATAAGTCGAGTTTTTCCAGTGTCGTCACGTTCAGTACTTTGCTTTGTGTGCATTCATTCTGAAGTGAAGTTTAGTATTGAATTGTGCGCCTTGTTCATGTTACAGTGGCAGAGAGCAGACAGCAAAAACAGAAGTATAAACCTGTATAAACTAGCCCTTACCCCCTTACCCCAGGTTGGTAGCTCTCATTTGAAGGAACTATATATTCGGCTACTGATCAAGTTGTTAGTTTGTGGTCTTCGTATTCGAACTTGTCTTTGCGGTTTCATTTTGTTTCATTATTACAAACTGCACTGGCACAGGCAGAGCTTCTCGATGCGACCCGACTGTCCCTTAAGCAGTGGTTCATCCTCATTGTCAGGCCACAGATACAAATCGCCGTGTTTGTCATTTCTTGTTTTTACTATTTTTGGCCATCCTCCGACCCTGACCACTTACTGGAGATTAATGAGCGTTGGTCTCCCCTTTTCTATTTCTCAATATCTAGCTTTTAAAATTCTGCTGCATTTGACTTCACGCAGAAGTGTGAAGTTGGAACTTTGAAAGACACCAGTTTCAAACTCGTGCATGCAAGCTACAAAGTGGGGGAGGGGTGTCGGGGGGGAACGGGGACGTGGATGTCTCCATGTACGTCTTGTTAGCGACAAGCTAGCAAGCTAACTGTGACGACTGATGTACATGCTCCTCTTTGAAACAGTGAACTGTATATTTAGTGTTATAGATCTAACAACCTAATACTGTATGTATACATGTACGTGTGTGTTCACTGATCCTACACAAACTACCTGTATACTGTATATGGCTTAACCTGGAGGTAAGTAGTGCTAGTTTGTTTCCTGCTGATGCTGTGAGCGGACACGTTGATTTGACGTTCACTTGTTTAACTTGCACCTGAGAAGACCATTTTCTTTGGTTCGTCCCAGTCGATACGACCTGTAGCCGAATGCAGCAGTATCCGTGTGATGTTTTAGGTAACAGTTTTAGTATGTTTTAGTAACAGTCTACCTAACTTCTTGCAGTGTTCACGCAAGTATTTTCAAAGGAATTCTGCATTCTCGCTCAGACAGAGATATTATCCAAAATTGCTCGTTTTCTTTAAACTCGAGATAAAAACGTCAAAAGATATCCATATACATATGGATGGGGTTTAAAATTAAGACCTACTAAAACCTGCTTAAATTGGCGTTCAAAGATATCTCGGGTTATTCAAACACTTTGTTTTAATTTCGCACTGAACAGCCATGAGTCATGTTGAATGAATACATGAGACACCATGTATGAACTGGTGTTTTAGCCTCAGTGATGTTTAAGAAAGAAGCACAGCATTACAAAGGAGAATCAATCAGAGAATTTGGATATTTGAGATTTGAGGGTTACTACCAATATGGCTTCTTTGTCTTGGATTAACATAAGGATGTACTCATTTCTCCGAAGCTTTAGGTCAGAAACGAATAATGTCAGCACATGTATCGCTGGCCTGATAGGAGACTTGTTGTCGGGGAACTGCGGTTGAATTTGCACTCGCATATAATTGAATGTCATCTGCATAACAATGAAAGTTAAGACCATAATTAGGGATAATTTGTCCGAAAGGTAGCGCATATATGATGAAGGACAAGGCAGAGAACCCAGCCTTGGGGAAGACGCTGAGTGACGACGGCAGTGGATGATGATATGTTAGCTCTGTTAGATCCTTAACTCGCTTTTGTTAGCGTCTGAAACGTGCAAGATGCGCGTGCTTTTAGCGAGCCAAGTGAGCAGCCTTTTCACAGGAGTGGCTGAGAGACGGCATACACAATCTCAAGCTAATAAAAGCATAAGATGTGCTTAAATTAACTGATCGTAGATTACACTTCTTGTCTTGTCTTTCACACGTATATCAAGAGACTTTTTTTTTTCTTTTTTTTTTTTATTCCCCCAACATTTAAATCAAATACGTGACAATCTCTCTGCTGGGAGGCATAATGAGTGATGCAAGTGGGAATTTTAGTTAAAAATATGAATATGGAAATTGTCTACCTAGAGTTTTATATTCATGGTGACAGGTCTTTAAAAAAAAAAAAAAAAAAAAAAGAAAGAAAGAAAGAAAAAAAAAAACCCAAGGACATGGGGCTGGAGGCAGTGCTGCCTGGTTGCCTGGTGTGCCGTCCTTGGAATAATGACAACAGCGCAAATGCGATCAGGGATATGCAAATGTTAGACTAAAAGAAAAGAAAAGAAAGGGAGAGGAGAGAGAGAGAGAGAGAGAGAGAGAGAGTGTAGAGGTGGATGAACACAAGACTGCAAATGGTCTATGGTGTGGAATGACAAGAGCAGTTGGGACTCCTCAGAGAAAGCCAAGGAGTCAAAGAGAACATCAAACAGAGGAACAGACTAAATCCGGTGAATGTGCTGACAAGGACTGACTTGTTAAGGCAGGTCATTTTAATCTGCGAATCATGTCTGCATGAGTCATGCGGCTAAAAATCTTCATGGACGTAAAACGTAAGAAGTATTCAGACATTTCAATTATAAAAAGCATTTTGAATGGCACAATAGGATTTATGGAGTCGAATGTAAAAGCTCTCGTGGCCGTCTGATAATTGAAGCGGTTACTCACGTACATAAAGGTAAGAACAATTCACTCGAAACAGCTGCGCCTCCATTTTTCTTATTCAGATCTAAGCAGGAAAACATCCTCGCAGCCAGTGCGCAGATTGAGCTGTACGAGTGTGTTTATGTGCAGCAATGTCTGTAAAACATGTTATGCTGCTTTTTGTCTCAATTCTGCCGGAGAAGGAGCCAGCTGGGTGGGAACACCTGGCTGGCAGGCACCGTGTGTGGAATGTGTCCCAGGATGCCGCGGGATGGCAGGAGAACTCTGGAGTGGCAATGGGCCTGTGGGTAAATAACACTCAATACCTGATTACACAGGATGCTGAAGGCGGACAGAGCGAGTGTGTGAGAAAGAGCGTAGCAGAAAGAGAGGGTTTTAAAATCGCGTGTAGTTGTCTGTCGCGAGTTTATCAAAAGACTTCCTCGATGTTCTCAACTTTGTGTCACTTGATGTAGGAAAGAGCTCTGAATAAATAAATGCTATTTACAGCCTAGCGCTAAAGATATTCAATTAGTTTTCCACCACACCTCCAGTACTACTTTGTTCACACTAGTGCTCGTTTTAGAACAAATCAATTAAAGACTTTTTATTCAGCTTTACTTCACTATAGCAGAATTACAGTGGTGCAAAAGTTTACATACACCAAATTAACTCTCTCGTTAAAGTGTCTGGAATATTCCAGAACGTAATGTAATGACTATAAGAGGTTTCTGATTGGCCAACTGTCCTAATTTGGAGTTAATCAGGAGTGTACCTGTGGCTGTATTTATGATCTTTCTCCTGGATACCATGAGAAAACCCAAACAACTCAGCCAAGACCTCTGGGGAAAAAAAAAAACTGTGGACCTCCACGAACCCAGTTTCTCCTTAGGAGCAACGGAAGGAACTATGAGCATCTGTAGAATCAGTTGCATGCAAATACAGAAATCGTGGGACCACCCAGACACTGCATCGATTAATTCCCATGGATGAACAAAACTTTGGTCCGAAAGGTTCGACATAACCCCAAGACAACAATAAAGGAAGTGGTGAAGGAGTTGGTGGCATCGGGGATTAAAGATTAAAGCCAACCATTAAGAGTCTTGTATCTCCATGGCAGGGGATCGCCAGCCTTCTGCAGGAGTGTTCTCTGGGCAGATGAAACAAATATTGAACTGTTTGTTCATAATGATCAGCACTATGTATGGAGAAAAAACAGTGAGGCTTCTAAACCAAAGAATAGCATTACATTACATCATTTGGCAGACGCCCTTATGCAGAGCAACTTACAATTATCTCATTTAGACAAACGAGCAGTTAAGGGCCTTGCTCAAAGGCCCAACAGTGACAGCTTGGCAGTGCTGGGATTTGAACACACAATCTTCCGATCAGACGTCCAACATCGTAATCGCTCAGCTATCACTTCCCAACGTCATCCCAAATGGGGGTGGCAGTGGGGGTGTTTTTTATAAAAAAGAGACTGGTGCACTTAAAAAAATAAATAAATAAATAGATGGCATCATGAGGAATGAGGATTAACCTTAAATACTGAAGCAACGCCACAAAAAAAAAAAAAAAAAAACCCCCAAAACCCCAAAAAAAAAAAAAAAAAAAGACCAACAAAAAAACAAAAAAATGGCTTTAATAAAGAGCCAAAAAAATGGAAGAAAGAAGGGGGGCCCCAAAACCCCCCCCCCCCCCCCCCAAAAACAGCTTGAGCAAGGAGTCACAGAAACCTGACTGAGTTACCCCAGTTCTGTCAGGAGGAATGGGCTAACCAGTCAAACAACCGTGGAAGACGACCTCAAGCTTTTGATTCAAGTACAAGGCAACGCCAGCTTATACTAACAAAAAGTATGTAAATTTTATCTACTTAAGATACGCATGTTACATACATATTAAAATGTTCAAATGTTACAGTAGTCCTATATTATAAAACTGGAATTTTAATAAATGTCAGGTGGTTAAGACTTGGGGATTATGTTCATTTGGGGTCATTTTCCCAAAAGGTTTGGAGAAGAAAACAATACGTTTTTTTTTTAAGCAAGTGAACTAACTGATCATGTGATGACCACAACAGAGTGTAAGTTCTGTAGGTCTGGGTTAAGAGAGAATGTGTGATGTTTTCCCCCTCCTAGGTGCGTCAAACAACAAGACAACTATTTAATGAGCAGTTTCTGATCGAATCGTGATCGTCTCTCATTATGCTATTCCTTGCTTAAGAGAATAAGTGACGATTCCCTCGTTAAGTGGTTGAGCGGATACGGAAGCAGAGTCACGGTACTGCTCATGTTCTGTGGTATGAAATGAAAAATGTATTAATACTAAATGGGTCAAAATAAAATACAATTCTAATGTGTTTTATTATTGTTTTTTTTTAAAGGACTTGGAGAAATATAATAGAAAGTAATCAGACATGGTGTTCGGTGTTTTCATTAATGTGTCCTTTTTTTTAAGGTTTGGTTTTGCATAATACAGTGATGCATACTGATGTAATCAAATGGCCAGTGTTCTCTGTGAGACACTGATGAATACATCAATTAGCTTAAACGAGACATTAATAAATCCGACCGCACGAGGTCTAATCGAATTTAAAAAAAAACAACAAGGTGGCAAACGATCTACAAAGAACATGTCCAGAAGCTTGTTTGTGGCATATGAGCCAACCTCAGCATGCTTCTGACCGCTCAGCTCACCAACTCAACACAATAAGAAACATGTTTACCGTCATCGATTTCCACCCAATCAATCCCATTCAAGTGTTTTGGCCGTACAAGTACATGCCAAACAGCTGGTCATCTCCGTCTCCGCTGTGTGGCTGAGAGAATCAGTTTGGGGCAGGAAGAAAAAATAAATAAATCAGAGAGAGAGAGAGAGAGAGAGAGAGAGAGAGAGAGAGCGAGAGATGCGGACTCTTCAGACTACACCACATCAGAAGCCCCACTGGAGACCCACTTCTATCAGGTTTCTCTAACAGAGGTGGCCAAATCATTAAATGCTCCTCCAGACCTGTCTAACAGCCATGCCCAGGAACCCCCTCCTGAGTGAGATGCTCCGTTCCTCTAGAGCTTGGCTCTTATCAGCTCTGTCCATATGAAAACAGCAGAGATTGCGGTGCCTCTGATCTAAAAGCAGGCTAAATCCAGCACTGATGAGGCACAAGGGTGGACAACTGACTAGCCAGGGCAGTCAAGTACAGTCAGTGATATGCACACTACTCAGACTTCTCTCATGTAAAAAACGGAGGCATTCATGTTTAATGCACTTTACGGTGTTGTGATGCACCCTACCTCATTCCAAAACCCAGTGTCTGCTGCACCACACCTATTAACCATGATGCAACCCGTCACTAAAGGGGTCAATTTGTTTTGTTTTATTTTACTCGGTCAATTAATTAGCTTGCATGGGTGATATGGATGCTTTTCAGAATGAAGTATCGACATGTCCGACCAGGAACGTATTAACGTTCTTAACCTTACTACATGACCAATCCTAACGGAGCTTTCGGATGACTGACGGAATCGGTATGTGACGCGGTCTGTGTGCGCATCCGAGGTGTATTCCCGCCTCACGACGGCTCGACACTGACCAGGATAACGCCGTTACTGACGATGAATGAATGCAGACTCCACTGAAAATCTACTGCAGAAGTCTGCTATATGAAACAGGACTAGTGCTCTCGACTCATGAGCTGCATTCACACATACAGTATGTCCGTACGCCAGCGTTACACTAAACACCACGTAGAGCGGTGGCACTCAAAACTAAAAAGGCAGCATGTCCGCTCTTAAATTACTAAAAAAAAATTAAAATAAAAAAAATAAATAAAAGTCTACGCTTTTTTTCCCCCTGATCAATCCAGACTAGCTGAGAAATAAATAACCCAAACCCATGATTAAAAGGTCTACTCTGCTGTGCTGATCATTTCAGTTTAACACTGTGGTTGTGTATTAAACGTAAGGTCCACAAGACGTCCTTTTCAGAATGAGACAATGATCCTAAACCACTTCAGATGACTTTAAAACCAGTCCGGCCAACAGGCGATGGCTAAATTGTCCTAGGCTCACTCATGGTATTACCTTGTTGTTCATGAAAGCCTTTAGGCACTGGATGACTTTGTGCTGACTCCTCTTATCAACCTTCTCTTGGCTGTAAATCAGAGAAATAGGTATGGTCAGTAGGTAAAGAAAAAGAAATTGCACACACGTAAGTACTAGAGAGCTACACTTAAACCTGCATTACTCCAATAACATCTAATATTTCTTACAGTAGACTCCTTAATTAAATGAGCGCGGTTAAATTTGGGCTATTTGTTAAGAGTAGAGGAACTTTTTTTTTTTATTCCTTAACTTTCCGCCAACAAATTACTTTCGGTTCACGTTGCACATTATTCACGGGCCGACTTGCTTTTAAGTTATTGAGGTTTGGATTAAACCCGTTCGATTTAAGTGACCAATACGATAAGTATAGGAACTCGAGAATAAATAAAATACTTTTGATGACGGCTAGCTTATTTACATCACTGGAATACAAACGACTAAACTTAACTAAATAAGTAAATAGATAGATAAATATGTATGTACGTAGTAATGAAATCGCCACCCCTCTGCTACGCTCCACAGACCCCTGTTTAAGAACCACTACTTCCTTACAGTTTTTTGCGTAGCAGCCTCTCCAGTATGTCCAGCAGAAGTCCGAGGCCTTCATGACCAAAACTCTGCACCCAGCTGTCAACACACAACAGAGAAAAATATGATCAACACTGATAACAAGAAACAAAGAAGCATGGGTACTATATAATAATAATAATAATAATAATAATAATAACAACAACATACTACTACATGGGGGGGGGGGACATTACTAATAAAATATATATCTATAATGTTTAGGAAAATTACTTTTTTTTTTTTTACTGCCTCATTACACTAATTACACATCTTTGTGTTATATCTGTTCTCCTCTTTCTTCCCTTCACTAGTTTCCTGGGGCCGAATGTGATCCCTAACAAAAATACAAGCCTGGGGACATTTTTTTTTTTTTTTAAACTTGCAGCAAAAACGAGTGCAAACAAAGCTACACCCACAGGCAGTCCCTCTAAAAACCCACCGCATGAGTGCTGCTAGGCTGATAATGGTGACGAGCACGCTGCTTGCAATCGCTGCCTCGACTTAAGCTCCTTCAGCAAGATGTTGGATTGGCTCAGTAATGAACAACCAAGGGTTAGGGCCACACTATATAGGCAAAAGTACATGGACAGCGAACCATCACACCCATATCTGGTTCTTCAACAATCTGTTGCCACAAGGGTGAAAGCACACAACTATATAGAAAGTCTTTGTATGCTGTCGTGTTAAGATTTCCCTTCACTGGGACCAAGAGGCCCAAACCTGCTCCAGCATGACGGTGAAGACTCCACGGGGTTGAGCACGGACCTCGACCACACTGAAGACCTTTGGGATGAACTGGAACGCCGACTGCACCACAGACCTCCTCACCTGACCTCACTAATGCTCGTGTAGCTGAATGAACACACACGCCCACTCCAAAAATCTACTGGAAAGCCTTCCCACAAGAGTGGAGGTTATTGTAACAGTAAAGGGGGGCGAAATCTGGGATGGGATGTCCAAAAGACACATACGGATCTGATGGGCGGGTATCCACATACTTTTGACCATGTCCCTGTCCCCTCCCGCCCACCCTTATGCTGAATTTTCCACTTTTCTCCGGCAGCTCCAGAACTGTATTCTCGATAGAGATCATGTTTGGAACCGAGAGACTACTCCTTATTCCTCTCTCATATTAGCTAGATCAAACTCGCAGGCAAAAGACAAAAACACACGGAACTCACTCCACAAGCATTTTCAGACTAGCGTTCGTTCGAATTTATTAACGTCGATGGATTTCTCCTTCTCCGCGCTGTGGGAAGCCCTGACCTGTGCGCAACGCACGAAATGCATTGCTAATGATTCGAATACGTTTATTTTATTGCCATTCAAACGGAATCGCTCGCTCTACCTCTCAAATGATTCGGCCTCTGTTGTCTTTTGGGGAAACCCCATAATTTGTAATGAGAAATGTGTATTGTTCCATATTGATTAATCGAGTGCATACGCCGATTCAACCCTAGTTTGCACTTTCAGCATGTTTAGATGCATGCTCATTGTATAGCATTGAGTAAACTGTACAGAAATGCAGACCGAGAAGCTAGAAAGCATTAGAAGGAAAGAATACAAAAATCGCCGCACAAAAGCCGAATATAGATGCAGAACCATTTGGTGATGCTGCAAACGAGAGCGATTCGTACGATCAGACAGACGAGTAAACAAATGTTTGCAATGCGCCGTCTCCCGCTGACACGTGTCTTTATACGTAAACGCATCCGAGTGCACTAAAACAGCATGGCTGCTTTATCTGTCGCCGTCAACAGAGGATCCAATAAGAGAAAGAACCTATTTCTGGCACCTCACTGCCATCATCCACGGCCGTTTTTTTTTTTTTTTTGCGAATCGCCAAAAGCTTCAGGGCCCCGGGCTGTTCATCATGTCACTCATGGCGCATCAGGGAGAACGGTGATCCACACAGCCGTGCAAAATTGCCTCAGCACAAGTGAAGAAGTGCTGCAAGCATCAATAGCCAATTTTCCAAAAGCCAGTGTCAAGAGGAGTGGGTGCACTTCAGAGGCTAAATTACAGCTGAAATTGACCACAAGACGGAGACGGAAAACTAAACTGTGGGACGAAGACGACGGAGGAGGAGGAGGAGGAGAAAAGGAGATGAGAGAGAAAGAGAGCGACGGAGAAAGAGAGAGGAATAACAGGATAACACCATTTAGATGAAAACAGAAAGAGCGAGTGGGTTAATCCTCCGAGACTGTGCATCACTGGAAGGCAGGCCTGGCAGAATTGAGGAGAAGCAGGATTGATGTTTCTGGACTTTTCCAGACACACTCTCAGAATGACTGAATCATGCTGCCAGTTCAGAAGAGTGATGGTGCACAGAGCAATAACCGTGACGCTGGACTTGTTTTCTTCATATTGCAGAGGTGAGAATGCTATACTGTCCATTTTATGGCCCCGTCTCTCTGCTTCATGCACAATGTGATACCTTTATAAAAATCCAGTGTCTCGAGTTCCTTTCCACTTCTCTCTTATAGGGCTTACAAGTCACTGCTAGTCTGAAATAGACTCCATTGTCAATCAAATAAATATCAACCATATACAGTAGCGTCTAATGCACCGAGCTCACTAGTGATTTGCTTTAAAGACTTGCAACTGAACTGCCACGTTCAAAATCTAGGAGCCCATTTCACAAGGTCACTGGTTGATGCTGAATGCAGCAGAGATGAATTAAGGCGTTCCTGCTGAAATGCAGTGTGTATGGTGGCTGAGGTCCCTCTACACTGCTTAATCACACCTCACCACTGAGGGAAAAGTGCGACATATATAGAGAAAACAACCGTACACATCAAAAGCAGTGTGCACCCACTGCATTGAAAGTCGTTCATTTCTCTTGCCTCTGCTGATCTTAACTCCTGTGTAAAATGTGAAGATTCCCAGATTGGAAAGGACGTGAGTAGCACAAGAGTCCATCACGAGGGAGGAAAAGGGAGAGGCGACGAGGACCTAAGAGAGAAGTGTGATGTAAAAGATAGAAGGAAGGTAAAACGGGGGAGGGGAGGGGACGGGGGTGTAGAAGGGGGGTTGGGGGTGGCAGGCAATGAGCCATCCAGCACCATCATCATGCAGTGCTTGTACAGTTCTAATCAACAAGCTGCATGCCTCCCAGCATTTACTAATCAAATTCTAGCATGTATGTCTTGGTGACTCCTCAAGGTAAAGCAAAAGGAGGTCTTAACCTGACTAGAATTCGTCAAAGCGGAGTTAAAACTGCATCAACAGCATTCACTAGCTGATCAAATTCAAGCACATTCTGCTACGGAAATAATAATGATGAAATGAACTGGTAATTTAGCGAAACGGGACGGTGTGGCGTAGCTATTCCAATCAAAGTTCAATTAAAAACACGACAGCAATGAGGAAAGCACACGTTTGGATAGAACACAGATCATAACACCAAATTAGTTGAAATCCTTTAGGTTTACTTCTTTATTTCCAGGGAAGCGGAATAATCAGACACTTTCACAGGAATGAGGGAACGGTGATGGGTAATGAAATGCGAACAGGATCGATATACACAGAGAGGGGGGGGGGGTGTTTTAGAAAGCAGAGATATGGAGAGGACGCATTCAAGCTCAAAGTTGAGCATAAAATCCGAAGATGAGAAAAAAATAATGATAAAAAAATGACGCCGAACCTACTGTGACGTACGGGTTGAGATGAAAGTAATCCTCCAGGCGGCTCGCGCGGCGAATTAGGAGAACTACTGAAGCCGAATTCATTTACAGAAGTTGATCACGGGAAATTGAAAGAGGAATGCTTAACGTCACCTGGGAACTAAACTAATGCGAGAATCCGGCGAACCAGTAAGACCTTCTGCACGTGCAGACAAGGGCTGCATAATCCAGTAAGACCTCAGGTCAACGTCTAGGGTTCATACGGCTTCTTAAGAGTAAAAGGTGGAAAGCTTTTTCATTTTATAGACTGTGAAACAGCCGAATCGAGTTACTGGAGAGATTGTGAATATTGTGATATCGTGTCTAATGACAAACATTGTGAGAGCACCATTGTGAAGAAGGCCCAAAAACAACAGTCAGTGACGTCATCAGCAGCCTCCATAGGGCAGGGGTGAAGGGATCACAATCCACGGTTCGAAGAAGAGTTCAAGAGCAGAAATATAGAGGCCAAACCACAAGATGCAAACCACTCGTCAGCAGTAAGAATCAGAAAAGAGCTGTGCCACAAAAGTTCTGGAACAGAGATTAACCTCTACTGACGTGATGGAAATGCCAAAGTGTAGAGAAAGCTCAGGCGCACTAATCTTTATCGATAATAACTCGTGATGGGAGCACCAGAATGGATTCAGACGTTTACAGGAACATTCTGTCTGCCGATTTACAGAGAAATGCATCCGAATTAATCGGGACGAACTTCATCACGCAGCAAGACAACCATCCGAAACACACTGCCGACTCAAGGACTTTATCAGGGGGGGGGAAAAGTGGAAGTTTTTAGACTGGTCAAGTCAAGAGACCTTAACCACATTGAGCAGCATTTCACCTCCTGGAGAAGAGACTGAGGAGAGAAACCGCATGAAACGTACAACAGAAACAGGCTGCGGTTAAATCCTAGTAAAGCATCACAAAAAAAAAAAATCCAAAAAGTTTGGTGATGTTAATGAGAATAACCCGTTCCTATATTTTTGCTCGCCTAACAATTTGGAGGTCTGACACAAAAGGTTATACGTCGTTTAAAACATCTACATGTAAATTCTGGGAAAGAAAAGCTGAAATCCCAAACTCTCATCTTATATATCCTTCATTTCATCTCAATCCCAAAATCTTGTACCGTTCCAATAGTTCTAGAGCTGACTCTACACAAGCCACACAAAGCCATATACTTCATCCGAATAATAAATATGATTTTCAAGAGTCATGAAGATTTGCTTTCGTCAGTCTTGACTCGCACCCTCAATCCAATACGACGATAAATACCCAGGTTGATCAAATTTAGTGTGATAACCGGTTTTAGCCAGCTCTAGTTTCATATGTACTATTATTCTGGATTTTCCACACGATTTTTCTTCAATAGCACCGGGTGTGAAGGGGGTCAGTAATGAGAGTCCCTGACACCGACTGCGGGTGTCACCCAACTGCTGACGGCTGAGGAATGAAGCTCATGAGTTGGAGAGAAAATTCAATTTAGTGCCCTGCTCCCTGGAAGGACGGGGCCGAGGCGGTGAGCGATATTGAGTGGGCAGGGCCTTGGCTCCTGACAAGCGCTTCATTGAAATGCATAGCTCATGAGCGAGCAGCCATATTTGCCCATCATCAGCAGGTGAAGCAGAGTGCAGGAGGGGAAAATAATCAGTTGATGCATGGTAGGGATTATGCCTGAGAAAAACCAACGGGCGCTAGCGTCACACAGATAGAGTGCCAATTCTTGGGAACGCAGTGTGACAGATCGGGGGAAAACAAGTGTGCACTGGCATCAAGCAAATCAAGCAAACGCTTTCAAGCAAAATACAGCTGACTCGTGAACTTGTCACCTGCTCATCCGCGAGACGCAGACACAGGAAATTAGCCGCAATGTTCCGAAAACAACCGACTTCTCATCGTTCTCTCTTTTCTTCCATGGGAGTGGATGCAGCTGGGATGATCAGCCCATGTAAAGCAATCAGCAACAGGCCTTTTGTGCATCAGTAGGGCTGATATTAAACTGCATCTACCTCCTGTTCCCCCCCCACCACCTCCATCTCTCTCAATTTCTCTCTTTTTACCACAGAGGAACACTCGATTACAAAAAGGGAACATCTGGAGACAGACCCACGCATCGGAATAACAATATCTATCATTGCCTCAAGTGGCGGCAGAGATGGAGCCTTAAACAAAAGGCAGCGCACTTCACCATGGGAGGCGCCAATCAAGAGAGGCGACATAAAGTGTTGTGACCCACTGATCATAATCACGTTAAGTGCTACTCTGGTTCCGGAGGGGAGAAAACATGTTAAAAACAAGCACAGAGTTGGTTTATTCTTCATACGCACCCCTCCGTGGGCCTCGTATCTGAGGCTCTCTCTGATGAATGAATCATTTATTTTGCTCGTCTTTTCTTCTTCTTCTTCTTTCGTCCATTTAACACGTTTGCTTATACACAGCTGAGACTGGGCCACAGAATGTTTCATAACAACAAATCCTCCCGACACTATTAAAGGCAGATGTGCACCCTTTCAGACGCAAGCAGTGGCACGTCTAAGGATTTCACGTGTGTAATTGTGAAAAATTAATTCGAAAATTAAAATGAAGGAGCACCGGTGCGAGAGTCTCACAATTAAACTCGCGCGTTAATGTACGATATCATCAAGATAAGATCTCCCTCATGCAGCTAACCTCAGATAAGAGTCATGTGTTGCAGCAGTTCAACGTACGCACGTACGCAAACCCCGTGAGGTGCACAACTCAAGCCTTTAATAAAGCGACCCGAGCTGTCCTGCGTTTGTTCTTAAGTGCCTTTTTCATTTGAGGAAACTCAGTAAAAGTATTCAAAACCACACACTCCAACATGTAGGCTGTTGACTTTATTTAAAATCAGAAACTACCACAAGGGGCGGCTGATTTTCTTTGCACTCGCGAAAGGGCGTTCCTGACACTGCTCATTTGCATTTAGTGACGCCCACAAAACTCCATAAAAGGTCACGTGCGCAGACAGCTGGGAGCGCGAGATGAACAATCAGGGTAAAGACAGAAAGGCTAGTTATTTTGACTCGCCTCTATGCAAATTTAAATATTTGATAATAATAATAATAATAATAATAATAATAATGTGTGCACTAAATCTTCAGTTAGCTGGGGTGTCTGTTCATGGTTTACGGCCATACCTCCCTTTTACGGTGCCAATTCTTTTGTCATAAATAAATGGTTAGCTTGATTCGTCTTATTTTATGGGTTAGTCTATTAACGCGACAGTATATGTAGTATAGTTAGTCTTCACAACAACTACAGCATGATAGTAGGTACGCACGTTTCTCCAGATTCACAGGATTTTCACGAACACCAAACGTCACGTGCATGTAAACTACACCGTCATTACAGCCTCATCCACGTAGAGTGTTCGGGATTTTGTCTTCTGTGAGACGTGTAAATATCTTATTGAGCTTCTGAAGGGCGGTACTAAACGGATATAAATAAGACCTTTACACAAAACAATTCACACTGATCATCCTGTTGAAAAGTTTACACCCCGCTGACTCTTAACGTATCGCGTGTTGCCTTCTTGAGCATCAGTGAACGTTTGCACCTTTTGTAATAGTCGTGCACGAGTCCCTCAGTTGTCCTCAGTGTGAAAAGACGGATCTCATCATCATAGAGTCGTTGTGTGGACAAACAAGGCACTCATGAACAACTCTCTCAAAACATAAAAACGGTCACTGATCCTCCATGTACCGACACACGGTATTGATAATCAAGCGCGTATAAACTTTTGGACTGGTTCATCTGTGTAAATTCGGTCATTATTGTGTCTCATGGAGTACATGAAAATATTCGTTATGTCATGTCAAATAGCTTATTCCAGACAGAAATAAATAAACAACAAGATGGGATTTTTACGAGCCGTCTTATTTTGCTTACAGTATTAAGATTTAGCCGATTCTGCAAGAGGTGCACAAACTTTTGGGCACGACTGTACATAAAGAAAGAGAATCACCACAGAATACATGGTAAACAAATTCCCTTTAAACAGGGTGGTGTGTGTGTGTGTGTGTGTGTGTGTGTGCGCAGACCATTAACGTTTCCTGCTACTGAATCTCTCAGAGACGCCCAGGAGTCGATGAGCGCCGTGACGGGAGCTTCACGTTGCGCGCGTTTTCGTCAGTCTCTCTGCGTCCGAGTGGATCTCGCTCCGTTCGTCATAACCCGAGTTCACGACGGTGTGCAGAGGAACACAAAAGATACGAGAAAGGCGACTAAAGCAGAAATACGCAAAAGTTCTAGCTCTCGTCTGCTCGTCTATCCCGACGCTGTCTCTCATAACGCCGTGTGTGTCTCTCTTCCTCGTGTGTCTCGGCACAGCTGCTTGACTAGCAGGCTAGGTTTATCCACCGGGCTGTGTGTGTAGCTGTAGAGGACATGGAAGGACTGACAGAAGGTCACACCCTTAGTGGACGCTGGCGTTATTGAGAGAGTGAAGCGTCTAGAGTCCCTCAGTTGTTTTTCTAACCCGGTCACATCGGCGAAGCGTTAAAGTGTCCTTCAAAACACCGCGATATACACACAGGCCTTCGCTGGAATGAAATATAGCCGCGTGGAGACGGGAATCGAGTGACGGGAAATATTAATGAGTTTTGGCGTAATTTATGTTTGTTATGGGAATAACACATCAGTCACGGCGAGGAAAAAGCGTCGGCTAAACAAGTGGTTTTCAAAGTGGGGGCCGCCAGGGGGCGCCACAACAATTTGGTGTGAAAAATAAATTCTCACTCACACACACACAATCAATTCCTAATGTAATGTAATGTAAAGATGTAATCATTAATAAAAAAAAGGGGGTTATGTATTCAGAAGTCTGTATTTTTAATGTGTTTTAAAGACATCTTGCAAAAGGGGGCGTCGGTCACATGTTAATGCCATGTGGGGGCCTTGCCCTGGAAAAGTCTGGGAACCCCTGGTCTGAACCACGTGTGCCATCATTCACCTGTTACAGCTGGCAAGAGTAGAGTACACACACACAGTCTCTCTCACCCTCACTCTGTCTGTCTCACCCTCACTCACTCAGTCTGTCTATCTGTCAGACCCTGTCTCACACGGAGTCTCTCACACACTCTGTCTCACTCACACCTTCACAGTCTCACTCTCACTGGGTTTCTCACACTCTGTCTCCCTCACACTCGTTCTGCGTGCGTCTCTCACACTCACTCTCGTTCTGCGTGCGTCTCTCACACTCACTCTCGTTCTGCGTGCGTCTCTCACACTCACTCTCGTTCTGCGTGTCTCTCACACTCACTCTCGTTCTGCGTGTCTCTCACACTCACTCTCGTTCTGCGTGTCTCTCACACTCACTCTCGTTCTGCGTGTCTCTCTCACACTCACTCTCGTTCTGCGTGTCTCTCTCACACTCACTCTGTATGTCTCACTCCCACACTCACTCTATGTCTCACTCTCACACTCACTCTGCATGTCTCACTCTCACACTCACTCTGCATGTCTCACTCTCACACTCATTCTGCATGTCTCACTCTCACACTCATTCTGCATGTCTCACTCTCACACTCACTCTGCATGTCTCACTCACACTCACTTTGCATGTCTCACTCTCACACTCACTCTGCATATCTCACTCTCACACTCTGTCACACTGCTTATTTCACTACCTCACTCAGTCTGTCTCTCACTCAGACTCTCACTCACACAGTCTCACACCTTCACAGTCTCTCTCATTCACTGTCTCACACACACTCACTCTGTCTCTCACACTCACACCATCTCTCACACTTACACCATCTCTCACGGTCTTTCTCTGACTGTGAGTCACTCACACTGTCTCACTCAGTCTCACCATCTCTCTCTCTCTCTGTATGGGTCACTCACAGTGTCTCACTCTGTGTGTCTCTCTCTGTGCCTTTAAGTCTCCATGTCTCTCAGCGTTACTCTCTCTCTCTCTCTCACTGTCTCTCTCTTTCTCTCACTGTCTGTGTCACTCACACGGTCTCTGTCTGCCTGTCTCACTCACTCTGCACCTGTCTCACGCTCCGACTCAGTCTCCCTCGCTGTCTCTCACTCTGTCTCTCTCATAGCCTGAGCATTAAAACCCATGAAAAACAAATTCATCACTCCATTCCCAGGAAACAATAACGGTCATAAATCAAAGAGAAAAATGAGCCATCTTATCTGGCTAACTTCATGGCTAAGGTAGCTTGACTTCCTTTTTCCCTCCGGAGAGTCTTTCCCAAGGCTGCGTTAGCCACATTAGCGCTGCGCTATGTCAGAGTCGCGCTGAGATGAAAAATATATTAACTTGATTCGTCCTGCGGTTGCCCCAGGTCTAACGCACCCGTATCAACCCATTTTTTTTTTCTGGCTCGACTACAGCGAAGAAGGCAGCCTGGGATCCTTCACTCAGAGGTGACTCACCAACCCAGATATAGTTAAGTAGGTAAAAGCCAGAAGAAGCAATATATTTATACACTACGCATGATTTATAATGGTGGAGCCCACAGAGCGCTCACAGAGGTGGAATAAAGATCGTGCTGGGATTTGATTGGCTGAGGGCTAGTACAGGAACCAATAGGATTGGGTTACGATCAGTCTTAAGGCTTATTACAAACCAAACAGAACTGGTTACATGTAGAAACATTCATTAAAAAAAAAAAAAAGTGAATGAAAAAGGCCTTCAAGCCAACACAAGTACAGGCAAAACAACCTGCAGACACACTAAACATAATATTAGAAGGTTTAGGGCTCGACCGGGCCATGAACAGGTGAAGTCCTTTAACAACAACTGATCGAAGACGAGCCACAGGATCTACGTTTGTGTAGCAGTGCGTGTGTGTGTGTGTGTGTGCGTGTGGAGGTCTCTCACTCACTTTTTCCCTCCCTCTCTCCTTGTCCCTCCCTCCCTCCCTCATCACTCTCTCTCCCCTCCCTCCCTCATCACTCTCTCTTTCCCCTCCCTCCCTCATCACTCTCTCTTTCCCCTCCCTCCCTCATCACTCTTTTTTTTTTTTTTTTTTTTTTTTTTTTTTTTTTTTTCCCCTCCCTCCCTCCCTCCTCACTCTTTCTTTCCCCTCCCTCCCTCCCTCCTCACTCTTTCTTTCCCCTCCCTCCCTCCCTCATCACTCTCTCTTTTTTCCTCCCTCATCACTCTCTCTCCCCTCCCTCCCTCATCACTCTCTCTCTTTTTTTTTTTTTTTTTTTTTTTTTTTTTTTTTTTTTTTTTTTTTTTTCCTCCCTCCCTCATCACTCTCTCTCCCCTCTTTCTCTCTCTCTTTCTTTTTTCTTTCTCTCCCTTTCTCTTTTTTTTTTTTCCTCCCTCCCTCATCACTCTCTCTTCTCCCCTCCCTCCCTCATCACTCTCTTTCCCTCCCTCCCTCATCACTCTCTTTTTCTCTCTTTTTTTTTTTTCTCCTTTTTTTTCTCCTCTCTTTTTCTTTTTCTTTTTTTTTTCTCTTTTTTCTTTTTTTTTCTTTTTTTTTTTTCCTCCTCATCACTCTTCTCTTTCCTCCCTCCCTCCCTCACTCATCTCTCCCCTCCTCCCTCATCACTCTCTCTCTCCTCCCTCCCTCATCACTTCTCTCTCCCCTCCCTCCCTCATCATCTCTCTCTCCCTCCCTCCCCTCAATCCTCTCTCTTCCCCTCCCTCCCTCATCACTCTCTTTCCCCTCCCTCCCTCATCACTCTCTTTCCCCTCCCTCCCTCATCACTCTCTTTCCCCTCCCTCCCTCATCACTCTTTCTTTCCCCTCCCTCCCTCATCAATTCTTTCTTCCCTCCCTCCCCTCACTCACTTTCTTTCCCCTCCCTCCCTCATCACTCTTCTTCCCCTCCCCGCTCCCTCCTCCCTCACTCTCCGTCCCTTCCTCCCTCCCTCACTTTCCGCCCCTTCCTCCCTCCCTCTCCGTCCCTTCCACGCTCTCTCCCTCCCTCTCCATCCCTTCCACGCTCCCTCACTCACTCTCCGTCCCTCCCTCACTCTTTCTGTCCCTCCTTCCCTCTCTCTTGGTCTCTCTCTCTCACTCTCTCTCTCTCTCTCGCTCTTCACAACAGAAAACAGTTTAAATTCCCATGAAATCAAAAATTAAGTTTTGTGGCTTTTAGTACATGTTCGCCTTAAGGTGATCCATCGCCGAGTGCGCTCCAAAACGATAACATAATTCACATTTAGAAACCGTACACATTCAAAACGTACAGTCTCTCTCTACCACCGATACGGATCAACAATTTTGATGACATCATCCTGCAAGCGCTAAAAAGTTAATAATCTACCAAAACATAGGGCCTTGAACTGACATGAGCAATAACGAAGGTACCCAGATATGACACACTAGCTTTGCTTATTACAATCCCAAATCAGAGGAGGGGATGATGCTGTGCCACTAAAGGTTGAGCACGGTGCGATTTGAAAGAATAAAATGTCACGTTGGTATCCGAGAAGGCTTTCAAAGAATAGGCGTTTCAGATCATTTTACTGGCACAATGAAAACGGTTCTGAACTCCTATAACATTAACTCATATCATCTTCTCTTTCAGTGCTCACTGTATGGAAGAAAAAGAAAATCTGCTACCAAACCTCAAAGGGCCTACTCTTCTCGAAGTGAAAACTTTTTACAGGAACTTCTAAAGGTCAAATGAGGACGCGTCGTCTATGAGGCAATCGTGTGCATGGAGTAAAATATTCAACGTCAGTGCTTTCTTCAAGTCTGCTCTATTACAATGTGTGTGGATGGGCCACTAAGCACACAGCTGACCATATCAGTATCAGTTACCCAGAGGGAAGAATTACCAATTACAAGCCTGCTATAACACAAAAACACTCCATATTGTATTCAGTGTGCTCGCTCGCTCTCTCGCTCTCTCACTCATTCTCTCTCACTCGCTCTTTCCTTCTTTCTCTCTCTGTCTGTCTCTCGCTCACTCTTTCGGTCTCTCTCTTTCCGTGTGTCCTCCCATTTATAAAAGCGCTGTTCTCATCAAAGCACCGGTTTGATTTATATATATATACACACACATCTATATTATATTTCAAAAATCCCACTTTTTATTTGTTTTGAATAAATCATGATGTTCCACACATCTTGGAGAACCTGCGACAGTTCTTCTTCAGACTTCGACGGTTTCGCTTGATTCTACAATTAATCGGAGTTACGGGGGGGAGAGATGACGACACCAATGTTCACTGAAACTACTTAATTGAGGGTGAATTAATGAGGGAGTCGCATTAGCACAATTTGGTTTTGTACAGCCGAAGTGATTCGATCGGTTTTATTCCGGGGGCTTTAAAGAGACATGAACTCAGCGCAGTCACCCAGGATCAGGATCGAACGCGGGGCCCAGGCAGAGTGAGGCGCCGTAGATGTAGCTGCGCTATTGTGCCGCACAAGTTAATCTAATAACGCAGTCATTTCTTCCTGTCAGTGCCAACATCCATAACATAATTGGATGACATTCACTCTACATAAGTCACACAAGCACATGAGACAGTTCTTAAATGAAATTTACTATAAGCAACGTAATCGTATTTAGATGAGAAGCATAATACTTTACACTCTCACCGACCACATATATATATATATATATATATATTTTTTGTAGAACCTGGATTTGAGAGAAGACGACATCACTCTAACTTCCTCTGATAACCTCAGTATTAAATTGTCCCCAGACTGAACAGACTCTTCGATCAACTCAGACTGCCGTCCTGAAAAGGAGATCAGAGCTGACAAGTACAAGCTGCTCAAATCCCTCAACAACATCGGTACAACAAATATTATATGTGGCTGAATATTCCAACAGAGTTCGGCGCTGTCGTACTCCGTCACGTTGTGTGCAGTAACAACACGTAGAGTCTAAAACGTTCGGGATTAATCCTCCGTCTCAGGCGGTACCATCTTCCGAACGTCTGAGAGAAAACGACTGTCTTCCTGGGAGACTTGACGTCTGAAAACTACTGCGTCAGGAAAATGGATACTGGATGCTTGAATGATCATAAACTCGGATAGATTTCACAGAGCAATTTGAAAAGGAAACATTAAGCTGAAGCTAACGAGCGAGTTGGCACATCAAGGCCAAGTGCAAACTTTCTCTGTGAAGGATCCGGCTGCAGACCTCGAACGAGCAAACGTCATTATCTTTAAAGAGCGTAGAGTGTATGAGGTCACTGCACGGCCAAAAGTTTGTGGACACCTGAGCACCACATATGTATGTGGTTTTTCCACAAATTGCTGTCCTAGTGTACCCCAGACCTCCTCACCTAACATCAGTGCCTGACCTCATTAATGCTCTTGTACATTTACATTTATTCACTTAGCAGACGCTTTTATCCAAAGCGACTTACAAATAAGCAAAGCGATATATCAAGCAGGGAACAATACAAGTAGTGCTGCTATACAAGATCCATTAATTGAATACCAGAGGAAGTAAAGTGTACAGAGTAGAGGTGTAAGTCTGTGGGGTTGTTTTTTTTGTTTGTTTGTTTGTTTTTTAGGAGTTGGTTAGGTGTTCACGGAAAAGGTGGGTCTTTAGCTGTTTTTTGAAGATAGTGAGAGATTCTGAGATCTGAAGAGCATTCCACCACTGGGGAACGGTATGCGTGAAGGTTCTGGAAAGGGACCTTGCGCCACGCTGAGTGGGAACTACTAAACGTCGGTCGCTAGTCGATCGCAGATTGCGAGAGGGAATGTATGCCTTCAGGAGAGAGTTGAGGTAGGAGGGTGCTGTTCCTGATAAGGTCTTGTAGGTGAGCATCAAGGCCTTGAACTTGATGCGGGCAGCTACAGGAAGCCGGTGGAGGGAGATGAAGAGGGGTGTGAAATGAGTAGTCTTGTAGCAGAATGATCACAAACCCCCACAGTGAAAAGCCTTCCCAGAAGACTGGAGCTTATTATAACAGCAAAAGGGGACTAAATGTTCAACAAGCATGTGTGTGCGTCATGGTTAGATGTCCATACACTCGTGTTTATATAGTCTACATACAGTTCTTTTTGAAATCCCAATCATCATATCCAGTGATGACCATCAGCGCTCCAGGTTCCACTTTGAAACCCACCGTTTAGGTACTGAAATGCACGAGTGACTGACTCTGAACCGTCTATTAACAGTACATGATGGACTAACGTAAGCAGTGAATAGCTAGCTACATTTCGCACACTCGGCTTGCTAGCTAGTTCTCACCGGAAGATCTAAAACGCTACTACTTACACTTCTGCGTTCGTAAACACTGAAGAGCGGGTAAGCTCCCACACCTTCTGTCAAGCACTTTTTTTTTTTTTTTTTTAATTGCACAATAATTTCTTAATCAAACTTAGTTGGTACTATTCCCCAAGATATCAACAAATAAGCCATTTAAGACAACGTGGCCCAGACCAGGATAACACGGTTACTGAAGATGAATGAAGGAACATGTATAAAAAAGAGAAAGAAAGAAACACCAGTTCTAACCTGCAAGAGAGTTTAAAAAAAAAACAAAGAAAAAAGAAAAAGAAAAAACATTCCCTCATTATTATTATTTTTAGTTTATTTATTCCAAGATCACGGACCCAACGCACATCTCTGGTATAGCACACAGCAGCAAACAGAAACTCAATAAGCCGTGTGAATTGCAAGCAAATTAGGCTGAAATGGCCGGATTAGACATTCAGATAAGTCAGACCCCCCTCCCCGATGCACACTGGGAAAACCAGGTCTTTTTTTGTTGTAAAAAGCTTCATTAAATTAAGTCTACATATAAATCTGTGGAAAAGGGCTCTGTATCAATGTTAGTACTCTGAGCGAGGAATAATCTGCAGAAGAAGAGCTAAAACGCAGGTGACTGAAGGTACTACTGGGGTTTTGGTATTCGTGAGCAATAGCCCATTGCCAGGACATACTAAAGCAGATCCGGACCACATGACCATCGTCAACGCCACCCTCTGCATGACGCAACATTGACCGCTGCATCTGTACGTGAACACGACGCGCCTTAAGGACGGAAGTGTGGGGGACAAGACACGTGTGTCGCATACCCCACAGAAATAAATGGGAATTAAGAAGGAAAGCTTTCAACCATTTTTCTTATGCAAATAATCAGCAAAACAACTAAGGTGATTAAGCTTTGCTATTATTCAGCATGCAGCCAAAAAGATGATCGCGTAATCTATCGTGATGCTGAACGAGCCCGGGCCGAAGACATAAACATGGAGCTCTTTTAATGAGCTCTATCTGAGTTTGGCTGGATCGATAGTGCCGTGTCCAACATCAATAACGTCGAGAAGGTGAGGAGAGACAGAGCTGCTCAAATCCGCATAACGAAGGGATTCTGAAACGCTTTCTGACCACACCACGCTTGCTGAGAACAAATTCCTTCGTTTTCTTAATTGAAGTGATTAAAATGGAAAAAGCAAAGGTAGCCGACAGAAATGACGGCATGAGTGTTGACAGTAAGCTGCTAGGTTTGAGAACAGCGCTGGTTAAGTGAAATAACTCTGAAATACGGTATTTTCCCATGCTTATTAAAAGCATTGCTTGGCACACTCCTTTCCCCATTACCATGACGAATAATGTGGCATAAAATAAAAAAAAATGTAAAAAAAACAACAACAAAAAAAAACTATTTAAAAAAAAAAAAAAAACCAACACTGGCAAGTGCTGTATGAATTTATACAAAAGGCGTGCATGAAGCCCTGAGGCGGAGAAGTTAGAGAGACTGCTTGCGGCGAGCCTGGGGAGAAGCCTGAGGAACCATACATATAGACCACACACATGAAAAGTCAGTGCCATTTAGTCGTGTTACCGTTTGAAATATTCACAGAATGATAAACCGGTCTATAAACATCATGGCAACCTTTTAATCAACACAACAAACAGCCGGTGGTGATGTAAAATGGAAACAAATTATGATGAAAAGTACCTTTGTGCATCCTTGCATATATGACCAAAAAAAAAAGGGAAACCAAATTGTTCGGCCGTCTTCTAGAATTTTTGGAAATGGCTTTTCAATTAAATCTCTTACACGGTCAGTATTTATCACACGGACATCGTGAGTGCGCGTGAGAGCCGTTGTTACATTGACTACGTTTATACGGACAGCAGTAATCTAATTATCGAGCTTTTTCTGAATAAGACAGTAATGTGATTACATGAGTCGCGTTTAGAATATTCCTTTCATGTTTCCGTTTTACATGTTCTAGAACATTGAGCGGTTAACAGCACACGTCATTACGTCCCCACGCCACGCCGTCCGACGTTAGCGCCAGAATTTCACGTATCGACATACAGTTGGTCTTCGTTATGGTACCGTGTACAGTTATGGCCGTTTTTATTTTTACGAACGCTTCAAGTGCAGTTCATTATTAGTCACGTCATACGTGCGAATAGACGTCTGCTTGAAGCCATGGGCTGCGTCCCAAAAGCCGTGCTCTCTTGTTTGCTGTCAAACGGTTGAGCGCTGCTGTGTACGTGTCCTGTCACAAAATGTGGTGAAAACTCTCACACAACGTTAGTGTGATTAAGGTGTGTACATGTCTGTAATACACGTCAATAATAGGAGTACTCCACATGTCTTAATTCCATTTGTGTTTACTTCGAGTATGACTTTAGTCAGATTAAGGTCGACAATAATCGCTGTTTACATGCTAGTGTCTTAAATCAGAGTATCGTCTAAATCGGGTTGATATCGGAATATTGTCCATGTAAACGTACTGATACGTGCTATAGGAGTGGCAGCAGAGTTAGCAATGTAGCGTGTTGATTACACTAGCGGACGTTCGATTGTAAAGAGTTGTGCTGCGTTCGACCCGGGTTCGCATCTTGTAGTTCCCACTTCCAACTAGTAACTGCCAAAGAAAACACAGTTCTTTAACATGAAATACCTACCCGTCACATTAGGGTGGTTTTCTCAGCTTCCAGTTTACAGATTGAGGTCAAATCAATGTGAACGCTCACAGCGTCAGAAACCGAGTAGCACTTATTTTTAAATCCGTTATGCTGTATATACAAGTCTTTACTTTAGATCCATTAAGATACAGACTTGTTCGCTTGAGAAATCTTTTGACTACTAGACTGCTGATGATCCAGTTCTTGCTTTGCGGTTGAATGTATACATCACTCGATACAGTGAGCTGGCTACCTTGTGCTCAGGTGGAAAATGATGTCATTCCAACAAATTACTAGTTACAAGGCAAGTCAAAAGCAACGTTATGGTCTAGGTGGACTGCGTTACGTTATTGACGCACACGTAGTAGAGTGCGGGGTCCCTCCTTTTGCAAACTTTTGATTGATTGTTTGTTGGAAGCAAACAGCTGTTAACACATGTCACACACTTCACTGTCATCCCCTTTTGTAAAAACACCAGAGATTATGGGAATTACTTCGAAGTGGCAAAAGTTTAACCGATCTGGAGCTCATTCCTAGGGAAGCTCCAACGACCACGGATTAGAGGCACAGAAATCAGCATAGGTAACATGGATTACACACCCAAAGGGTTTTCAGGGCAGTCCCGCCCCCTGTGTGGATAAATAGAGACTGCTGGAGTATGATTTAGGGCGAGTCCAGAGGCAGAAAGAGGCGGTGTGAAATGTTTTGTATTATGAAAAAGCCAGCAGTGAATTAAACATCGGATCATGGACAACAAGCCACACACAACTAATATGGATCATTTTTTGTCAGAATAAAAGAAGACATTTGGGAAGTGTTTCCGTGCACAGGATACGGCTGTAACAGAAGGAATTAGCTCCTCAGCTTGAGCCCGACACTTCGCATTATGCGAGCAAGCCCAACCAAATCAATCACCTTCTCTGGAACTTCTGCAAGATGCAGCTGATTCGCGACACAAATCATGGCCGAATAACACGGCTGTTTTCACACTTGATTCTGTAGCAGCAGCTAAATAATATATATATATATATATATATATATATATATATATATATATATATATATATATATATATATATAAATAATACACGTATGCTTGAGAATGGTACGAAGTCAGACAATTTCCCAGTGTCCGTTGAAGAGGCAATCACGGCTGATAAGATGTATAGCTGATGAAACTGAACAGTTTTTACACTTAAATTTGAGGCGTACAATGTGCTTTTTTTTTTTTTTTTGGAAAACAAAAAGTACATGCTAACTAACACAAGTGACACTTTTACGCTGCGGATCAGGTGGTAGAGTGGGTTGTCCACTGATCGTAGGGTTGGTGGTTCGATTCCCGGCCCACATGACCCCACATGTCGTTTGGCAAGCCACTGAACCTCAACTTGCTCCCGATGGAAAGCTAGCGCCTTGCATGGCGGCTCTGCTACCATTGGTGTGCGAGTGTGTGAATGAGAACCAGTGAAGTGCTTTGAAGAACCTATAAGGTTTATTAAAAAAAAAAAAAAAAACCCACACAAAAAAGCGCTATATATAACGTGCAGACGATTTTGCGTGAGGATGTACTTTGTGGTTTCCGTTAGCGTGTTGTTTTTTTCCGTCTGATTGTTTAGCCAGAACAAAGCAATGACAATTAACAGATATAAATTACAAGTGGTAGCCGAGGGAATTCATACGGCTCTTGGGAACGAATATCATCATGCGGAGTAACTCTTGTTCTCGATAGGGAAAACGCTGTTTGATAGCTCACCAACTCACTCATTTTCACTCAACTCTCCAAGGCCCAAACTCTCGACATCACTACTCCTCTTTGCTGTCTTTCTTTAATGACTTCTTAAAACTATATTAGTCATTTTCTCTCTGTAGCATCCGCAGTATCTTAAACTGCATCCGTTTCTCACTGGTCTCCTTTCTTCTTCGCCGCTACTTTTCGCTCACGTACCCTTGTCTATCTCGATGAGCTCTGTCGCTGTAATCGCAGGCCTGACTCTGACGGCTTGGCAACAGCTACAGTTAAATCTTCCAGACTCGCACTAATCAAAGACAAGACCAATTAAATGTTAGGAGCGCCACTGATCGGGCCATCTGATGAACGAATATCATTTGCTCATCTGAATCCAACAAACAAACGTGAATAACAAAGTCACCTCTGATATCAGGATATAAGCTGTTCGTCTCTCACCCCCAGGTCTCAATGGAACTGTCTGGAAATTTGCAGGAGGGTAGAATAAAGCCCTTGTCATAGATAATGAATAGGAAAGACGGTGGAAAGAATTGAAGAAACAGACCAGCAGTCTGAGCGGTTTGTATTCCTGTAGTGTCACAAAGTCAGAGCTTAGGCTCTGCCTGCATAGCATATTGAGTTTGTCCCAACACATGCTATTATGTCCTGACAAAATAACAAATCTGAAGCCTTAAACCTGAAGGTCAGGTTTAATATAATATCAAAAAAACAATTTCCACCTGTTTGTCAGTGCCATTTATCACAACCGTGTAATACAATTATGCTTTGCGCGCTGATGTGCACATATGGCGAGCAAAGGCTTGAGTGTTGAAGTTTCATAAAGAGGGCGAAACCCCTCACCTCAGTAAACTTACAAGAGAAAAAGACACAGAGAAAGAAAGAGAGAGAGAGAGAGAGACACTATAAGCACAAATTTTAAATAAATAAATAAATAAATAAATAAATAAATAAATAAATAAAAGTACACCTGACACATTCACACCCAAATGTGAAAGCTGCGTTGAAAGAAGTAAATGAATTGGAAAGAAATGAGCTCTGAGACGCCTGCTCTACTTCTGCGCTTACCCTATAGCTCACTATCTGCTGCTGTGAATGGTCCGCCCCAAAAAAACTCACCCTTTCTTCAGCCAGCAAGCTCACCTGGATACCATAGACTTGTACCTAATAACTGAAGCTATAATTATAACGACAATGTGACTCACACTGAGGATCTGTTTAACGCACTCGTTACTGTTTGACTCAGTACTGTACAGCTGTGAAAGCATAATGATCAATAATGCCTTTATTCGGTGTCAACCAGAGGACCAAAAAAAAAAACAACAACAAATAAAACCCTCCGCTTGTCATGTGACTAAGGAACTGGAAAGCACAAATTCCCCAAATTCTCCTTACAGAGACTTTCACCACATCAACAATTACATCTTTCTCTTTGTTAAACAAACCTTTTTAACACACATTTATTATTAGCCTTAAACTAGCCCGCCATACATATACGAGTTGTTACTAAAGGGACGATGACGTACTGGAACGAGCGCATTATTAGAAATAATATCACCTACATGACAGCCAGAATGACTCTCAGAGCTGACGTCATAGGAAATGAGTGCGTGCTATAGTATAATAGTATAAAATTTCATTATTTAGGAGTTACACGTTTATCAACAGTCACCAAGATTGTTAGTGTCCTTTAAATATCAATATTAAATTGTGTTGAAGATAAAAATTTACAACCAGTTTCATAATGCAGAGCATTTAATCATTTTTCATAGATTTTTTATTATTATTTTATTTTTTTCAATCCCCATCTCATTTTCTTTAGGGACAAGGAGTGTGTGGGAAGGAGAAATAATACAAATTAAAAAAAAAAAACTAAAGAGAGTGGAAGTGAGAGAGAGTTAGTTCGACGGGGTGTGAAAGGCAGCGTGCGGGTGCAGGCTGGACCCCCTGGGGGCAGAACATGGGCAGCTGCTCTCTGGGGAAAACCCGTAAGGACAGTAAGCACTACTGAGAGTGACAGTCTCCCAGACATGCCATGCCACAACAGCACCACTGAAGCGGTTTTATCTACTCCACAGCAGCTCACAGAGCCGGTGTCTCTACTCACCAGACAGATCCTCTCATGAAAAGGGTGTAGGATTTGATTTAGGGACAAAAAAAACACCTGACACCAATGGTATCAGCAGGGATGCCTCCACTACCACCAAGTCTGGTCCTCCTTGTTACCAATACGTACGTTTCAAATAGTCTTATCAGATACTCCAAACAGGAAGGAAGCTAGACATTTGTCCTTGCTGTGACCTTGAATATGTCTGGATCAATTACAAAATCTAACCCGTTACTACGCCTACCAACCTTTACGTGTTCTGCTCCGTCAGAGTATATACATGTCATAAACAGCTACTATAAGCACACTTTCACAGTTCCAGGCCAGAGCGGCGATTGGTTTTGTGGTACGATAGTGTACTTCAAACATCAGTGCAACGTTTTAAACTGAAACTGCAGCTCAGCACCAACAGCGATTAGCGGTCTCGCTGCTGATTAGCGGAATCGGTCTGTACATTAACGGATCTAAAGCCAAAACTAAAGTAAAACTAGAGAAGGGGCCTTGTACACTGGCCACAGTCACTCCGTAAACAGGGAAGGAACGTGTAGTTGAGTTGTCCAAAGTTTACGAGTTGTGGCATTAATATGTAGGTGCGCTGCATTATGGGTATTGTAGTTAGGAGTAGAGGTTGGCAGTCTCTGCCTTTTTTTTTTTTTTTAGTTTTCTTTCGTTTTTGTCTGTGGAATAAATGGCCCTCTTTCAGCATCACTCTCGTCTGACACATTATCGTGAAGGGAAAAGACCCAAAAACATAGGAGTGAATATAGAGGTCTATCGCGCACCGGTACTGGAGATCTTCGTGAATGGAGGATCCCCTGAACACAGTCTGGAGCAACAAATCAGACAGGTATGAGAGGAAAATTCATCACAACAATTCAGTAATATTGGTCAAATCGGCTGGTAATATTTACCCCCTCCTGTTCTCTCCTTAAACTGTAGGATGGTGGAAAGCCTTGTTTTCCAGTCTCTTTTAGGCTACCAGATCTGGACGATTAAATGATGTTTTAAAATTGGGGGTTTGGGGGGTGTCATGATTAAGGTCAAATCAATATCGCACAAGCCTGACTGGGATGAAGCGGTTACTGAAGATAAATAACTGAATGAAAACAAACCCGTCATCCAACCCCAAACAAGACAGCCATAAACTACGAACACTACCCTCTTGTCATAACACGCATTAAACACCTCACTGACTGGCAATTATCGCTCACCTCCTAGCAAGTTAGATATGCTCTCGATAAACCGTAAAATGGCCGACGCAGACAAAATCTGGCAGATCCTCTGGCTAGCGTTCAAGCACAGTGAGGTGTGAGAAATACTGAGAATAATCTTGTCACAATGCTGCCTCACACAACATTTAAACACGGTTATGCTCAATACAAAAGTGCCATAACAGACTATTTACAGCCACCATGTTAAACACTTTCGAATGTGCCTGCGGGCAAACTCTGCCCTGTCACATGTACATACACCAAGAGGCCTTTAAGAAGCTGGAGTAGTGTTCGAGAAGGTATTGAGGGAGGGGGGCTAGATGACAAGCACATAAATGATAAAAACACCTTTGTGTAGACAGGTCTTTTTTTTTTGTCAGGACAACAAGCTTTATTGGGCCCTGCGAAAATTACCCACTTTACATTCCGTCATACTCGGCAGGACAGAGCACATCTGATACCAAGGTAAAAGGGGAAAATGAGGAAATATGCGCAGCGTGAGAGAGTGGGAGGAAGAAGAGGGGGGGAAATGGAGTGCAGTAGAAAGAAAAGGGAAAGGCGGAAAAACAAAGAAAGTGAGAATGGCTGCCTTGTTCTGCACTTCTGCACATGTTAATGGCTTTCTTGTTCTGGACTGCTCAAGGAGAGTGTTTCTGTACAATGCCAGGAGACGGGGTTTCTTTTGTACAGATCTCGCATTCCGACTGTGCCAAATCAACTGAAAAGCTCCTTGTTAATTCAGCGATATGGTGGTAACTGGGTCGGATTTTAATTGTAGTACTGTGGAAATGATCCGACGTTGTCTGAATATCGAACGAGGAGCAGCGGCGATCACACCCCAATACCTCAGTGCAAATGACAGCACAAAAAAAAAAAAAAAAAAAAACACACCCCCTGCATTTCGATAGGAAGCTACGCCGCTCTAGCTGGTAACCTTTAAGGAAATATCAGGATGAATTCCCGTCCGGGGAAATCCACTTGTAATATTACTGAGCGAGACGCAATCACATTGCTTCGACTTCCAATTCGGTGCACTGAACACGAGGACTGAAGCAATCATTGGTGATATTGTTTCTTTGCCCGATCTGTTTCATGAGCGGTGAGAGGTCTGCTCTCATTTAAAAGCCATCCTGAAGAGAAGACCGGGCTCTAATCTAGGAGAAGAAGTGAAAGATTGGAGAAAAGGTCGTCATCCATCCAGTCTGCCCGGGCCTCTTTAGGTGCAACATATTCAATATTTAACCAGTCCCGACCAGTGGAGCGCAATGAAGCCAGCCAAATCAAAAGAGGGGTCTTTTCAAAACCATTTAGCATTCTGCTCTGTGACTACGGATGAACTCATGAACTGATACTAAAAAAAATAAAAAAAAAAGAGAAGATTCTTCAAAAAATATAAAGATTGAGAGACCAGGCAGTGGGAGAGAAATCAATGTCACTCAGGGAAGCATGGGAAGGTATTGGAAACATCACTCACTAGACCAATCAGACACTTTGCCCGAGTGGAAAAGAGGAATATAGGAATAAATTATAGCTCTTCTGCACCTTGGCCACGGTCCAATGCCAAAACACACTCTGTCTAAGGACAGAGAGAGACACAAGATGAAGGGAGGGAGTGTGTGTATGAAGAGGACAGGGGAATAGACAGACAGAAAAAGACAAAGAAAGATGTTCCAGAACAAGTCCAACAAGAGACAGCTGAGCCTTGCTGGCCACCGACCTGCAGGCTCATAGAAGGAAAAAACTAAATCTGTTAAGTTTATTACAATCATCGTTGCTTGTTTACGAGACGACGCATATACATATATTCCCTTGAGTAAAGCGTGTGCCCCACAAACTTTACGGTTCCACTAACATTATGATGTGTTTCGGGTCTGAAATAAGGAAATTCTACATCAGATGGTATGATCATCACCTTGGCCAGCAGGCAGTTAAACGCATGGTTTGACATTGATGAGGTGCTATATTCTTGCTGTCATAGCTGTCAAAATTTTAAATTGGGGACATGAGAGAGATTAGAGTTTATAATGCATGTGTCACAAGGTGGAACCGAGTCAGGAAAGATTTATCCAGCATCGGCAAACAAATAAATAAATAAATCAAATACGCGCTTCTGCTTGAAGGGCAGGGAGGTGCGACTCTATTTAAACTGCAGTATTTGAATGTGGCTTGAATTTTGTGGCGGTGTGGGGAAGAAAAAAATAAAAGAGAAAAGGAAAAAAAAAAAAAAAAAGCAAATGCAGAAAAGACAGCCTTTTTCCTCTTCAATGCAACCCTGCATAAGAAGTCTTAAGGTTGAAGGCTTCATCATAATGGAAGGGCCTTGTAGATGAGCACTCAATGAATTTACACCTGTACTGTACCTCAATGCCAGCGCGTTTTCTTTTCTTTCTTTTTTTTAGTCTGAAAAGCATGTTAAAAAATTAAAAGGTGAGGGTTTTTAAATGAACTTGCATAAAATATAACTGAACTCCAGCACTAATGAGAAAACTGGTCTGTAGGTTCCTTCCCTCGCACACACACAATAGATGCACGTGTGTGTGTGTGAGAGAGAGAGAAAGAGAGAGAGAGAATATAGGAATCTCCTTGTGTACATAAACTTGGTTGTTTCAAACATTTACTAGACAGAATTCAACATTTAATTATATCCAAGTTTCAAATAGACGAGTCTCACAAACCTGTCCTCAAGCATTCACTAGAGAAAATGATGTAAAAAAATAAAAAATGTAGCCAAGAACACAGAAAGAGGTCATATTTGAGGGGCATGGCTGATGTTACATAGGCTGTCAGAAATCCCGTGTTAAAAGGATATCGTGATTTTTTTTTCCCCCCACACTATCGTAATTTTACATTTTTTTTATCATATTTTGCTTTGAAAACCTCACAGAGAAACGAGGACGGCCTTTGGGAATACAACTTTTAAGATGCTGAAGCTTGCGGCCTGAAAAGTGCACTAAAGTGATCAGATGCTCTTTAGCCTGTGGCAGGAGCGTCTGAAGCCGAGACTGAGAAGTAAACAGGATTTGAGCTCAACATATGTAAACACAAAGACAGAACCATTCAAATTAATTGGAGCTGGATGAGCAGCAAGAGGGTCATTTTAGGGTCATTTACACTCATACACTATGTACCCATATGTTGAGCAGCCCATTCCAGATTTAGGCCCCTTTTTAGCTGTTATAATAACCTCCACTCTTGGGAAGGCTTGCCACTGGATTTCAGTTCTAATTCACCCCAGAGGGTGGAGTCAAGGTTCTGTGCAGGCCACCCGAGTTCACCTTGGTAAACAATGTCTTCATGAAGCTCACTTTGTGCACAGGGGCACCATCGTGCTGGAACAGGTTTGGGCCTCTCAGTTAGAGAGAAGAGACATCTTAAATGCTACAGCATACAAAGACTTTCCATGCAATCATGTGCCTCCAACTTTGTGGCTAAAGTTTGGGCAAGGCCCACAAATGGGGATCATGGTCAGGCGTCCACATACTTTTGACCATACAGTGTGTAGTCGAGGACGCTGGTACATTCCACACACGAACGTCAAATGGCCACAGCACTCTGACCCTCTCCTTCTGTTACTCCAGGCTATATGCTAATGAGGAATTTTGGCCTGGCTGCTAGACGAATAAATTAGTGTCCCGTAGTTCCCCTCTTGCCGTTTTCCACAGTGCAGTCGACGCAAGCTTATTATTAAAAGTATTATTAAAGATATGGAACACCTGTTAAGGCTGGAAAACTGCTGCAAATATGTCCAACCTCCCCACCCCAAAAAACAGAAATAAAATACATCATCGAACACATTCACGTTGAGAGAGATTTTCTGTGGCAATATTTAGAGCTGGGTGCCATCGCTGCGAGGTGAATAACAAGCAAGAGAACTAAATGAACTCTGTCTCTAGGACACTGCGGACTTTAATCAGCAGACAGGACAGAAATAAAGTGGATTAATCAAAAGAGCAGCGCCAGCTTTGCGCAGCTGTAGTGGCACTAGAAGCCAGACAGCGCATGCTAAAACCAAGATTGGATTGCTGAACTGCTTAGTGAAGTTTTTTAACCTTGCGAGGGGAACAAAACAGGATGGCCCGCGGACCAGGGGTAAACAGCTGCTCTCCAAAACCGCCACGCAAGATTGGCCTTGCTCGCTGATTGTGGATCATTCAGCCGGTCGCGCTCTCAGACGAAACGTGCCCAAACACAAAAAGGCGTGCTAATAGAAATCATGACATTTCATGAATTACTCCAATAATGGATGCAGAGAGGATGAAAGCAGTTCGACTCCTCCAACCTTAGTTTAAGGATGACCAATGCTCGCTGTCCAAATTGGGCATGGCGCTTAGCGTAGTCGGCCAAATTAACTTAAAATGAATGTGATAATTTTATCTATACAAACACATACAGCGCACACACCCGCTGTGCCTAATGGATTTCCGTGATCAAAGTAGCTGAAATACCTTACGTGACGAAGGAGCATGGCGCGGAGCACAAAAAAGGGATTCAAGCCTGCTTTCACACACGTAAAAATTTCCAGTCTGTATTGTTTTGTTAAGTCATTTGGTAACTAATGAATGGGCTTTTTTTTTTTTCTTCTTTTAATGGATTTTTTTTTAATGAACTGTTTTAATGAATACAGGCAGCCTGGAGAACAGAAGTCTTCAAAGGAAACACAAGATTACACCTCCGACATAAGACCGTAAGTAATGTACACCAACTATTAAGCATCTGAGGTGGGGGTTTTGTTTGTTTGTTTGTCTGTTTGTTTTTGTAACTTGTTCTTTCTCCGTTCCCCTGGAGCCCAAACCTACAAAACCTCCCATGGCGCAAATTGGATCTTAAAACCAAGTTTTCGTTGAAGGTATTTTACATTCGTCACAAAAGCTGTAATTATTTCCGTATTAATCACCCCTCCTCGTGGTGGAGCTTGGTTCGTGTTTGTGGTAGGAATATGGGCAAACAGTAGGAGAGCCTGCCATGATCGGCATCAAACAATTATGAGGCAGGGGAGAGAAACTCCAACATCGCATCCATCTGCAGTACATATTAATTTTTCACAGCATGGAGGGCTGCTGTAAGCTAATGCCATATCATTCGGCACAGGAGTTAAATATTAGCCAAACGTCAAAGAAGGTGGGTCAGAAAAGGTGGAAAGGGCAGAGTGTGTGTCTGTGTATATGTTCTGAAACATCAAAGCAAGAAGAAAAGAGCAGAAAGACGTGTGTGTGTGTGTGCGCGCGCACTAGGCCTGCAACAACTAATCGATAAAATCTATCATTAAAATAATCGACAGCGAATGTCATTCTGGATTAGTCAGGTCTGTGACGTCACGATGGATAACCCCTGTCAGTGACATCACTCCACAATGGTGAAAAACATCATAATTCTCTGAATAAAAGCCGGGTGAAAAACAGTACAGATCACAGACTGAGCTGCTGTGGGAAAAGTGCACGGTCCAGGTCGTCTGGAACATGAGAATGTTTTATATTAAGCACTTTAAACAAACGTTGTCGAAGGACAACATCGGGCAGAATGAAACGATGTGTTTTCTAAAAAAAATAAAATAAATAAATAAATAAAAAATACAGAAAAGAAAATTTGGCCTTTTAATCCAACTAATTAAAGAAAGAAAAAAAAGACAGATTGATCGATTATCAAAATCATCGCTAGTCGCAGCCCTAGTGTATACGTGTGTGTGTGTGTGTGTGTGTGTACCTGACTGGATTGCTGGTGAGAGAGACTCGGAGAGAATCTAGACAGGCAAACAGTCTCTCATCAGTCGCTCCACTTTTCAGTTCAGTGAGAAACTCTTGAGGAGATATCTGATAGCTGCTGCTCTTCAGACTGCCCTGAAGGAGAAAGAGAAAGAGAGAGAGAATTAGAAATGGAGATTAGGGATTAATCATAGATTTTTGCTTTAACCACCTGTCATGCCTCAATATGATCTAAAACTACCATTTTAGCACATAACACTGTTCACATACTACTTGCCCATCAAGTTCTAACCTCAAACTCTCACACCGTCCTTCTGTGACACTCTCACCCTCGGCATTCACTGTGTTTCGTGCGCGCGTGTGTTTTCGCCCTTTTTTGCATAGTTACAACAATAATCATCGAATCAGCCCAGAGCTAACTGTACATGAGGTGAAGAAGTGCAAAGTACAAAGAAGTAGCAATGCCTACAAAGCCGATCAGAACGCTGAGAAAACTGTAAATAATACAGAAGGTAGGACCGCACTGACGAGTTCAAAAAGAGCAGACCAAAAGAACAAAATGATACGGATTGAGCACGTTTCATTCAAACAGTATCGACGAGTACAATAAACCAGCCCCATGACCTGGTAACCTCAGCAGGATTTCCGCAAGACACAAGTTTCCAGTGAGCTTCAAATTACTGCATAAATGTCTGTATTGTCTTAAGGCAAGGCTCGAGAATTGCTCCGGAAATCGAATCTGTGCGACCTCAAAATATATTTGGGAGCATTTGTGCGAGTGAAAATAATAGTTGCGGTGAGACCTTTCTTTCCAATGCTCTACAAAATGTTCCTGACTTTAATGCAGATTGTAGATTGGTTGATGTTAGCCAATCACTCACCCCCTTTCCCTGCGCTCTGCTGTCACGTGACCGGGAGATAACTAGCGCGATGATGAAGACAAAGATGAAAAGAACACAGATTTGTTTGTAAGTTGCCCATAGTTAGAGATAAGGCCCGAACTGGCCATCGGGAGAATTCCCAGTGGCCTGATGATAGATTTGACCCGCTGCCCTGCTGGTTTTTATTTATTTATTTATTTGTTTATTTTTAGATTTATTTATTTATTTAATCATTATTATTGTGCGTCCCATGTACTCAAGTGATCCTTTCCGACTTTGGCATTCCATAATAAATGGATAATAAACCCCGACTCTGTTAGTTTTGACGTGTAAGGCTAGCATTCTCCTCAGCTCCGGGGAACGGTTTGGAACAGAGTTATCACTGCACAGAGGCCAGCTGGAGCAGAGAGGGAACGGGCACGCCAAAAGAAAACCCTCTAAAAACAAGTGGCGAAAATGTAACAAAATTACCGACCAGTTCAGGGCTTCAAATGTAGCTCTGTCTCCTCTATAAACACTGTAGCGTTGTGTTCGCTAACTATGCTAATGGAGTATTAACCACAGTTTCACTACTAACAAACAGCACTATTACTGTTACGCCACTCAGAATATGCTAGAGGACAGCATCATCTACTGTATAGTTATAATACTAAGTCACGTAGCAGAAAAAGATCCAACGTACAGTGTATTTATTGAGGGAGCCCTCCATGTTAGTATTTAAATGTTGAAATTACAAATACAGCTACGGCAAACAACAAACACACTTTTCCAAGCTACGGGTCATAAAAGGCAACATCGTGTTCAATATTAGGATTTTTCTAAATTGATATCGTCATGACGTAGTTAGTATTGCGCTAAGAGATATTTAGGCAATTTAGAAAATGTAATTTTCCCATACGTGAGGTAAAAAAATAATAATAAAAGCAATGCTTTTTTCTCCTATTTTTCACAATAAGGTGGAGAGAGTCAACCTGGCACTAGCTCTGGTGCGGTGGTCACACTTCAGGGTTAAGCCGAGATGACCAGTAGGGGTACAATACGATAAAATAAATATGAAATATACAGTGGTTAAATCAAAGGTCTTTTGTTTACCTCTTCTGCATTTTACCTACTTTTTGAGTGAAAAGTAGAGAGTTACTGGTAGTTTTGCACTTCTGGTGTTGCTTGTTTATCTTTTTAAGGGATGGCCATAGCGTGTGTAAATAACTGAATTTAGGAAAGAAAAAATAGGGTTGTCAGTGGTTTAAAAATTTGTTGTGGGTGTATGGGGCCTGGATGTGTGCGAGACTCCCGGCCTGAAATTATGTCCCAGTCCGGCCCTGGATAAGGTAACTACTGGAGTTGGTTATGGCGATCGTGTGGATCCACCAGCCGAAAAATAAGGCTTACAGTGTTCAGAGAGAGTGGTGAAAAGACTTCGAGTGGCTCCGCTATGGAAACGGCTCAATGCACTGAGTTCACTGTAAAACCTTTGAAACAGAGGTTGCAGGTAACGCTGTGTTCGCCGCTGAATCCGCAGATTTAAGCGCAAGAGCTTGATTAAACATGGGGAGAGCGCCAAGCACATGAAATGCCAAGACAAGTGTGTGAAAAAGAATTCAGGATCAGGTTCGACTGTTGAAGCTTTTAATCGTCAAGATGCTGCCGGCCGTTACGCTCAATTGGCAGAGCTGAATGTGAAATTTAACACCAGCACCACGTTCGATGCCTCAGCCTCAGTGAAGAGATGGATGGAGGAGGGACAGAGTACCAGAAGACCAAATTTAAAATCCTGGCTGCAGGATATGTAAAGCCTCAGTGGTGGTAGGGTTTTTAAATAAAATAAATCCGTTCCATCTATCTATAGTTAAATATATATAACTATATATACAGTGGGGGAAATAAGTATTGAACGCGTCAACATTTTTTTCAGTAAATATTTTTCCAATGAGGCTATTCACATTAAATTTTTCACCAGACATCAGTGTTAAGTCAAGAAATCCACACACAAAGAATTCACAACATTAAAATCCATAAATAAAGTTGTGTAATAAAGTGGAATGACACAGGAAAAAAAGTTTTGAATACACTATGAAATGTATTTAGTACTTAGTGGAGAAGCCTTTGTTGCTTCAAGAGGTTTCCTGTATGAAGAAATTAATGGGCCGTAGTGTTCAGGTCCATTCTTCTAAACATATTGTCTTGTTCAATTGGATTGAAGTCAGGTGATCGACTGGACCATTCTAACACCTTGATTCTTTTTCTCTGAAACCTATTGAGAGTTTCCTTTGCTGTATGTTTTGGATCATTGTCCTGCTGGAAGGTCCACCTACGCCTCATCTTCATCATCCTGGCTGATGGCAGCAGATTCTTCTCAGGAGTGTCTCGGTAAAGGGCTCCATTCATCGTTCATTCAGTTATATGAAGTCTGTCAGTACCATGTGATGAAAAACAGCCCCGCACCATGATGCTTCCACCTCCAAACTTCACTGTTGGTATAGTGTTTTTAGGATGATGTACAGTGCCATTTCTTTACCAAACATGGTGTGTGGCATGACAGCCAAAAGTTAAATTTTGCTCTCGTCAGACCAGACTACACTCTCCTAGTATTTCAACTGGCTTGTCCAAATGAGTTGTAGCAAACTTTAAACGAGCTTCGACATACCTTTTCTTTAGTAATGGAGTCTTGCTGAGTGAGCGTGATCAGTGGAGTGCATTGTCTATTGTTTTCTCTGTGATGATGGGACCTGCTGCCTCCAAGTGTTTCTGAAGCTCTTTCTGAGTGGTCCTTGGCTCTTGGGCTACTCTTCGGACTTCCTGGTCAGAAATCTTGTGAGGAGCTCTTGTGCATAGCCAGTTGATGACAGTGATGTTGCTTCCACTTGCAGATAATGGCCCCAATGGTGCTTACTGGAGGATTCAGAAGTTTTGAAATACGTCTGTATCCGATTCCATCAATATGTTTCACAACAATAAGGTCTTGGGAGAGCTCTTTGCTTTTACCCATCATGAGATGTTTCTTGTGTGACACCATGGTAATGAAAAGCCTTTTTATAGACCATCAATTTACTAACCCATTATTAAGTTGCACTGATAGGAGGTATAATTATTTATAGATTTCAGCTGGTTCCTTACCTCACCTTGGAGAACTGCTTTCTCTTAGCGTGTTCAATACATCTTTCCTGCGTCGTTCCACTTTATGTATGTAATGTCTGATGAAAATCTGATGTGAATAACCTCATTGGAAATACAGTATATTTACTGAAAAAATTTTGACTAGTCCAATACTTATTTCCCCCACTGTATATATAAGATGTATTTGTGCTGGTCCTTCTGTGGGTGCTCCTAAATTTTTGCTGGTGCTACTAACGTTTTGAAGTTGAGAGCACCACTGCTACCAAATAAAAAAAGTTAATTTCAAGCCCTGTAATGATAAAGTAAAATTAGATTAGTCGCTGTGGCATGACAAACAAAAAATGTCAAAGTACACAACTTGTGGTGGCCTTTATACAGAAAATAAAATAGGCAAATTCATACCATAAACCAATTCTATTGTCATTGAAGTGTGAACTGGAAGCACATGGAAGATTCAGGACATAGTGGCCCAGGCTTATAGCTGGTCACAGCTAAACAGGGCAGTCCCTCAAAGATTTTGCAATCGTAAAAAAATTAAAGCCAGATCAGGGAAAACGCGCAATATTCGCAGGAGCTTGCAAGAAGCATCATGTGACATCAAAAGCCACCTTCAGCCAAAGCCCCCTTTGATTCAAGTGTGTGAGTACAGATAAAAGCTCTCACTTATCCAGTGTTGAGGATCTGTGTGCAAGCCAGTTGGTGGGGGGTATGTGCCAACACGGTACATGGACAAGATAGGAACAGGCGTTAGATCGTAAGATCTCCTTTTACAAGGTGTGGCAGGTTTAGCCTTCCCACATCAAGGTCCTAATCTGGTCCATCTAGGACATCCTACCAAGTCCATCCAACCGCTTCAGTTGGGGAAGGTTGAATCACCTCGTGTCTCAGAAGAGGAACAGTGGACCACATTCTCATCTGCTGCCATAAAGCTCTGGATTAAAGTCACAACCACTAGTCACATGATCAGGTGCTGAAGGCAATTGCTGACACCATCCGCAGGGCCAAAGACCAGTGCGAGTGCCTCTGACCAACAAGGCAGGCAATTGCCTTTGTTAGAGCAGGAGAGAAGCCCCAAGCAGCAGCAGGGCTCACCGGGACAGCACATAACTTTCAAATGAGGGTGGACCTGGGGAAGCCGCACCAATTCCCAGAGGACATCACAGAGGCCACCCTGAGACCAGACATAGTGCTGGTTTCTGAAAGATCAAAGCAGGTGGTCATGCTGAAGCTTACAGTGCCCTGGGAGAAGAGGATGGTGGAATTGAGCCGAGCATGCAAATTTGGCGGTAGAGTGCTGGAGACAGGGGTTGAGAGCATTGTGCAAGCCCATAGAGTTGGGCTGCAGAGTCTTCTCTCTGTCTCTGTGCATCGCAGCCTCCTCGGAATCGCAGGCATGCAAAAGAGGAAGGCCATCGGAACCACCACAGAGGCAGCAGATGCACAGAGGCAGCAGAGGCTTATAGATGGCTGTGGATCAAAAGGAACAATCATTGGGTTCATGCTACTTGGATAAGAATGAGATATGTCCTGGTGGCATGTGTTAATGCATGGACAGTTGTGGTTGCGTCAGGCAGACATATCATACAGATTCCGTGTCACTGAGCATCTGACATGTTGGCAAGGCTGAAAGATGAGCGAGGTAAATCTGTGGAACGTACGTTACAGGGGCTGATCACCACGAGCTGGGTTGCCTGGGTGAATGTGTATGATGAAAGACCCAAAACACCCAATGACACCAGGGTACATCAATGATGTGCTCAAGTGCATCAAGATTTATTTAAAAACTTTAGATTTTAAAGACTTGGTTTTCAGTGTCTGAAATCAGTCAATTGACTCTCTTTTTGGGACCGACTTCGACATGAACCAAATGCAAGATGGATACTTGAAGACTTGACACATACAATTTTACCAAATTTCCCCTTAGAGATCAATAAAGTGTCTATCATTTATTAAAAATACATTTTGTGCATACTATGAAACCTTATGCTATTGTCTCAAATTATGCGTTAAGAAGTGTTCTGAAGTGAGAAAACCTAATCGTTAATTTGAGACCATGGCCAGTCATTTTTAACCCATCGAGATGTCGAACAAACTACAGACTAAAGTAGTATTCCGTAATGTTTTCACTCCCTTTGTTGAGGTGGAAGTGAATTAATAGGCACGTGTAAGCGAAACACAAATTTAAACACACAATGAGACACAAGGTCAGTTCAGATCGGTTATTATGGTTTTCATGGGCCCTGCGCTCTAATGAGGAATGTGATGATGCGTGATACATTCTGTTTTCCTTGTAAAGGATTGCTTTATCTATAGAAGCACTGGCCAGGAACAAATTAGTTTGTTTCTACTTTACAGGGAGAAATTACATTTCCTATTAACATAAAATGCAAACCATTAAAGTGCATGGAAGACGGAACATGGAATCAACACAAAACCGTTCCCTCCCCAGACCAAGTCTCTCTACATCACGTGTTACACAGAGATTCAGATTTTATATAGGGTAATGGCCTTATGGCATTCGTAGGAAAAGAAAGGAGAAAGAGGTGTACTTCTTGAGGGATTTGTGTACAAAGGAGTAAAATGAGAGAGAACGAGAAAGAAAGAGTGCAAGAAAATAAGAGTGAGAAGCTCCTTTTGTGAGAAAAATAAAATAAAACCCTGGACATTTCGAGTCTTAAACTGTCTGGTTTGGGTGAGTCTGTGTTCATGACAGCTTCAGATTCATGTACTTGGCTGACAGGAGTGGAACCTGATGTGGTTTCTGAGATGTGGTCTTCTGCTGTTTTAGCTCATGCACTTCAAGGTTTGATGTGTCATGCATGCTGAGATGCTTTTCTGCTCACCACAGTTGTAGTGAGCTCTTATTTGAATGACTATAGACTTCCCGTCAGCTCAGACGTGTCTGGTCATTCTCATCTGATCTCTCTCAGCCTGCAGACCCTCTGCTCACAGGATGTTTTTCGCACTATTCTGTTGTGTGTGAGAAAATCCCAGGAGATCAGCGGTTTCTGAATACTCAAACCAACCCGACCGGACCATTCTGCGGTTATAGTCGCAGACGTTTTTTCTGATGGTCGATGTGAGCATTAACCTAAGCTCTTGACCTCTTCATATCAACTTGGATCCTAAAAAGAGTCGACTGACTAATTCCAACTCGAAAGCTTTGTAATTGACTATCCAGACACAAAATGAGTCATAGCTTGCACAAACAAACACTGTTGTACTTCCGACCAAGAACCAACAATTGAAAGAGTTTTACGGACATGTCCCTCAGCCATTTTATACATTTATTTTTTGTGCTTCTGTTTGTTTTGGTTAATTATGTGCGGTGTGAAACCAAATCAAAACAAAACAGCAAACAAGAAGCATCAATTTTGCTCTGATTGGGCCTCCGCAAACAGAATAATTGGTGTGAAAGTGCCCTAAGAGCTAATGTGATTTAGGACAATAAAATATTTTTCTGATTACTGGTTCTTAGAAGTTCTGCGTAACGTCACTAATTGTTTGTTTTGTGCCTTGAGCTCTCTTTCAGTTTTATTTTTACCTGCAAATGCTCTCCCTTTAAAGCAAGAGCATATGCGCAAGTAAAAGGTGAACACGTTCCTCGGTTCTAAGCAGGCCATTTCACCACAGGACTGGTCAGTTCCATCCTTTTGCATAATGCACTTGGCCTATAAGCTGTTCCCTCTGCCACCTACGCCATGGGAGACTGAGGTCTTAATCACTAGGCACATGAGGTACAGCTGCTCCCAACAAAATAACTCTCTCCTTGAATCTCTTTCTCCCTGGCTCTTGCATCTCTCTCTCTCTCTCTCTCTCTCTCTCTCTCTCCCCAATTTCTTCGGTCATCTCTTCCCTTTTTTGAGCAGACTTAGAATTCCTTTGTCACCATAGTGACTGCTTTTGTGACAGCAGGGAAGCAAGCATTTGGCTTTTTCTTTCTGGTCCACCTTCCCCCCCCCGCTATTCCTATGTTTATTTCCCCTCTATCAGATGATAGCAGGTGATCTGAGTATGCTGGAGAACACGCCATGTCTAAATACTGCTGAAATACATTTCCTGCTTTCGCACTATGTGTATAAATCAAAGGACAAAATTCTAATCCGCATAACTTTGAATAGCGTTCGTGCTATTCTCAATATATTCTCAGGAGGTCTTCGTCTCATGCCTGACCGCACTGCATCATTCATTTAATCCAGTACAGAGCTCGAAGACCGTTATCCCCAACATTTCTAACAAAGCAGAACAGTGTGTGGGTGGAGAAGAGAAGGCAAGTTCAGAATAAAAGTTATGCTTGAGTTGTAGGTGTGGATGACCTGTCAATGCTTTTGGCTACATTAGAAGAAATATTTTATGTTCCTGGTGTTACGTCACTGACATCTTGACTGGGGCTGCTAACAGTGGAGGACGGATGACTGGTAAAAACGGGCTGAAGTAAATTATTCCGTGGTGTTCCTCTCAGGTACAGTAAGTGATTGAGAAAATAAGCTCTTTGCAGGAGGCTTCAGTCCTCACCAACCACACACCCACACCTGCATGCTGGACACCCGCTATTCCACAATCTGTCTTACAGTCAGAAACATGGCTGAACTGTCGTAATATCATGGTGGAACTCCATCCTCCTGATCGCATGATGCCTCAATGCACTATGATGTGCACGGACAGTATATCTAATGTGTTTGGAGAAAAGAGGCAGGGTGTGTGTGTGTGTGTGTGAATGAGAGAGATCGAGATGTGCTACTGTGTTTGTTTTTGTACAGATGGGTTCCTGTGAGAAGCTTAATAACTTGTGGTCCAAACACTCTAATCCACTAGATTAACACAACTGTGCTTCCTTCAATATATGCAGTCTTATTTTATTTGCACAACATATTTAACAATAGACATGGGCACAAAGCCTTAGGGAAATCAGAAAAGACTTAGATGCCCAGTGAACAAGCCTGAGGAGACGGTGGCAAAAAGAAAACTCTGAGACTGCATGATGAAACCATGAAAGGAACAAGAGGCAAAAAGGAACCCATCTCCTTCTGGGTGACACCGGAGAGTGGGATTATACAGTACTAAAAGTTCTATGTATAGCACACTGCAGCCACCATCATCACCACCACCACCATTATGACAGTCTTCCTTACTCAATGAAAATGCTGAATCATTGATCATGTTTGACTAGAATGCAGGCAGCCCATAGACAGTGGATAGATTTTATATTGCTGGAAGCATGAGAACTGATGACACGTTTTTTTTCAAATCCTAAAGTCTGACCAATCCCACCAGCTCCCACAGAAATTTATGACCAATCCCGCGAGCTCTCACAGAAACTATGACCAATCCCACCAGCTCCCACTGACATTATGAACAATTCCGCGAGCTCTCAAAGAAACTATGACCAATCCCACCAGCTCCCACTGACATTATGACCAATCCCGCCAGCTCCCACTGACATTATGACCAATCCCGCCAGCTCCCACTGACATTATGACCAATCCCCCAGCACCCAAAGAAATTATGACCAATCCCGCCAGTTCCCACTGACATTATGACCAATCCCACCAGCTCTCACTGAAATTATGACCAATCCCAATTTTGTGTTACTATTAAACTAATAGCTTAGCAAAAGACGTCTGAAATTGAACTGACCCCCCAACAAACATTTGATTAAAATTTCGGGACAGACGGAAAATATTCAGCAAGGAAAGGATCACCATTTTATACAAAAAAAAAAAAAAAAACAGGAGAGGACTGTGCAAGCCACTCCAGTACAGCTTCAACCCCTGAGACGACGGGAATAAATCAGAACTGTGATCAATACTATGACACAAATAAATTTTTCTAATACACCAGAAGAACACCTTCAGTTGATATCAGGAGTTTTCACAAGCTAGTGATGACTATGATGGAACAGCACACGAGTCAAATCCGTCACATCAGAAAATGTACCGTGTCGTCTGTACACAGCATCCAGAAACGGCAGATAAAAGACCCTTTTTGAATGCACAACCAATTTTAGGATCGGAACGATTAGAAAACATAATGAAAGTAGACTACATAAAGAAGATGAGGCATGTGTAAAGACTAGAATGATGAAAGAAAACTGCCAGAGCTATGCACAAAAGTGTAGTTTCCTGATAAATTTATATTCATCTACAGTTTGTCCACTCCATTGCTCTCTTTGTCCTGCCCTGCATGCACTCACTGAGTTTGTAGTTGTACACCTCTATCCTTCCAGTCTCAGTCACGAAGAAAGAGTTCATTCTTCTTAGTGAACTGGATTATAAATACCACCAACACGGGGCCAAATCTACACGGTGTCCGAAAAGTCTTCATACACATGATCTATACCAGCACCACGTCGGTTGTGCCTTCGCCAGTGAAAGTTGGTCTTGGAAAAACGTCCAGTCTTTCTGAATTTGTTAATAAGGTTGGCAACAGCGTCGTGTGTGAAGTGCGTGCCACGCGTCCTGTTAATCTCTAGTGCAACCTTACGACGGCTTCCCATTCCCGGGTGTTAATTCCACTTATGTAGAGTCTTCTGGCCCACCCTGTACATTAATTGCAACGAACAAAACAGCCCCTCTTTGTCCTGGCTCGCCCCTGCATGTCAATCCAGTAATCTGATCTCCAGATCCAATCAGATCTTAAACAACCACGCTGTTCGGCTGCACCAAGGAAGCAACAGGACGGCCTCGTGTGCAGCAGACGCACATAGAGAACAAACTCTGATAAGCTCGCAGTGGTTTGTGTCAGGAATCAAAGGTACTAGGATAAACAACCCGCGGCATGCCCTGGGTTACAGACTGTGCTGTCTTGTAGAGCTAAGCCCTCGCAACCAGACAACAGGCCAATTAAACCAACTCTGAATTGGTTATGATATTAATAAAGCTTGAAGCAGAGCTCCTCAGGTATCTGTTTTATTATCCTGATAATGACTGAGGCTTTGCTTTGATGATCAAATTATCATAAGGCGTGTTATCGAGTGTTTTGATAGCTAAGACAGAATTATGGACAAACATGTTTACAAAGACGCCCTTTAATGAGCCTCTAACTAGCTGTGATAGGCGAGTACCTGATGGTTAGTGAGCTAGTTCATTCAAATATAAAAGTGCTGGATTTGTTTTCCTATAAGTTTAGTGCATTTTCTTTAATATGAGATTCAACTTGCCACGGTCTTCCCACCCATCAGAACGACACGCAAGTAAATGGCTGTCCCAGCTGAAGTGAAGTATAATTCATAGAAGGAGAGAGACTGACCCCTACTGTCCAATCACAACAATAATACCAATGGAGCTTGGGGACCAGGACAGGGACGGAACATAACTCCTCTGGGACCTGACCCCAACAGCAGGACGCATCACCGTGCTGTACACAGGATTTAAATCAGTGCCCCGTTCGGAACCAGAGCTGTATTTTATAAAGATGATGAAACAGCAAAGGTTAAGAAAGAACGATTTTTTTTCTTTTGTTGGCACCAATGACAGCATCTCTCTCTCTCTCTCTCTCTTTCGCCCTCTCTCTATTCTCCTGTGCTCTGTAATGCTGCCTATAATTACATGCAAGCAGAAAATAGCAGCTAGTAAGCAAATGTCAGACATGCTTAGGGAATTGATCAGCCATTTAAAGGACAGGTCACTGATGCCTCACAAAATGTCAGTTCCTCTCCTGCCCAATCAGAGCCCAGTGTAAAAGAGGGCAAAAACATCAAACATCCAATCAACCTGTTCCGCTTCCTGTAGCCATGATAATTAACGGCCCGTTAGGCCAGAATGTCACAATGTTGGTCGTTCATAACCAAACACGTGCCTGCCTGCAATGATGTCGTATAATGTTAGCATCATTACATCGTTGTGTAAATGTCATGATAAAGCAGGCTCGAGGACCAGAACGAACCCTCACTGTGGAGGGATTCTGCAATGTACAGACAGCTTCCTCAAACTCTGTATATAAATAGCGCCCAAGCTGAATTCTGACCCTTCAGCTAAATACGGCTTGTACAGAACAGTGTTTGGCCTATCGTCCCGAGATCACAAGCTCCAATCCTGATGATGCCACAGCCATCCATGACCGGGAGTCAAGACAGCAAAATTAACCGTGTTCTCTGGGTGGGAAGGAGAACATTTCTCTCTCTCTCTCTCTCTCTCTCTCTTCCCTGTCAGTCAGAGTGACTCTGGCCAATCGTGGGTGTCTGTGAGCTCATGCATGCAGAATAGGACAGATCGCACCTTTCTCCGAGTGCATTACGCTGCCCCGAGGCGCTGCATGAGCAGTACTTCGAAAAGATGCGGAGGTTGACTTCATGTGTCCCGGAGCTAGCACGTGTTTGCCCCAGCCCACCCTGGTTGTGTAATAGGGGCGAGTTAGCTAGTGAGTGGGTGGGAATTGGCAAAACCAAATTAGGGAGAAAACGAGGGGGGCGCCTTTAGTGAATTTCAAGTGACGGTGACTTTTTTGAGCAGACATTAGTGGCTATCGTGCACTCGATACGATTCTGCACCTCATATCACAGCTGCTGATTATTCATGTCGAGAGAGCAGATTCGGCCCACCACCAGTGAGGAAAGTCTGACTGAGTTGCGCACACATGCAAACATGGTTGCTCATGTTTCTAAACGACCAATCATTGATCGTTCCAAAACACTTTTCAGATTCACACTTACAAGTTTATAAAAAAAAAAAAAAAAACCTTAAAAGAACCATTTCCTGTATATCCTGACTACAGTTTGTGGTGCAATGACCAAGTGTATTCAGAAAATCTTTCTTCAACGATCTGCAAAAGATAATTATGATACAGTGAATACGCAATTTAGCCTATGACATCATCTGGTGACTAAACCAAACTAAAGTTCAGCAATTAAAACTGGACAAATTACCTCCTATCTACCTCCTCTAAACCTATTAGCATTGTGTCTCAAATTGCATAACTTGTGTGCTATTTTAGACTGTTGAGTTCTAACCCTACCCAGGTTTCCCATTACATTTAGTGTCTGAATTTAAAAATATATATATTTTTTAAATGTCGCCTTAAAACCTATTGAAAGGTCTGTTGAGTACCAGTCACCTGGATTTGGTAATACTTTTCGGTGTAAAGTCAGAGGTTCGGATTTGAGACACGGCTCGTGAGCTCGTCAGCGTGTTTAACGTTGCTGCACATAAAAATCGCTCGACATTTCACGGTTTAACGTGGGACCCTGATGCACAGGGACGTGGAAGCTCTGACATGCCGGCTAGTTACGGTTGTTTTTAAATATTCCAGCTGTACATAAGATACACAGCGAGTGTGTGAATACCGCTCGCATTGCTGCGATTTTGCATAAACCAGGCACCTTGTGCTTAGCAAGCTAACAGACACAAGCCCAGAGCGGTCACTTACTTTGGCTTTGCTGCATTGTGCTTAAACAGATCGCATCGTTCACTAAACAACCAACACAGCTCATTAGGCAACCCAATTTAAACCGAACATCTCCCCTGGCCCTTTAAAATCAAATTATCCACAAACTCCTAACAAAAAAACAAAAAAAAAACCAAATGCATACTATTAAACAGCGGCATCGATTGGGCCGTGCACCAGGGTGGTCAGTCCGCAAAACACGTGGCTTTCTGCCCCGGTCTGTTCTTACAAAGTCGTTTCTGATGGAGGAATCCCCAAGGTTTGTGCAACTCATTATGAGCCAAATCATCATTACGCACCCAGTGCACAAACACACACGGGCTACATTCAGTCCAGCCAAGCAAGCTGTAATGATCATGCCCCAAGCTTGTACTGTTCAGGAGGCCAACACTGGCCTCAATACACCAAAATCCTGGACTGACCATTTGGCATCATGAAAGAATTTGCTCTGTACTGAATAAGCGTATATTCATAACCTTCTGCCCTCTACATTAGGCAAAGCAGCAGAAGATTCCAGCTCCCTAACATGTAGATAATCACTGAAGTATTGAACATGCCAAAGATTGACAAGATTAACACACTTCACAGCTCGCACACTTCACACCAGTTTGCTAAAAGATCTAAAGGAGAAGACTGGATATTCTTCTTCTTAATTTTACACCCTTAATTTTAAAAATCTTAGCATTTCATATACACAAATTAAATCCGTGATATGGGTTTTTGCTTTATTGAGCATCATTACGGCATGTACTGTTTATGAAACGCAAAAAGCTACTGCTTTCTTCGGAGATAGTTTACTGGGTTTATGTTGTTGTTGTTGTTGTTGTTGTTTGTGGGGGGGGGTTTTCAGGCGAATTTGTGCAGAGTGGGTTGGGGCCAGGCATCACATGCTGGTAATCTGTTGGTGGAATAGCCACATGGGAGCATTTCAGCACTGAGTCACAATTACAGTGCATCTCCACAGGGCTAATGGATATCCAAAACCTGCGAACAGACAGACAGCGCCACTTTTGTTTTCAGAGAAAACAAGTTCTAAAAGCATGTGAAAGTGAGACTTCCTAACGCATGGTCCTTTCCTGACTTCCTTCTCGAAACACTTTGGCTGTGATAAATAGAAAGGCTCTATAGAAAGGCCGCGTCTGCAGATCAGACTAGTGCGTGTCTGCGTGCATTATTGACACACAGTCCACGTAGGCACGTCTCTATTTTAGGCCTTTAGCGGCCACATTAAGCGGAAGAGCCGGAGGAAAGGATGCTGAAACAGCCCTCTTCAACAACACAAAGGCTAACCTTAATGCATAATGCAAATGAGGACAGGAGTGCTGCGACTTTCCTTTCAACCTACGGATATAATTAAGAGCTCCAGGCTTGACGATTTGGGCCCACGAGAGGATTCCTCTCTCTTCTCTACCACTTCTTCATCTCGCTCTCTCCCTCGGTCTCATAATGTCCTGATCGTGTGTATAAAATCACCATCTTGAGACGGCACTAATCAATGTCCCTATAGGCCCCAAGTCACTTTCATCATGTCAAACTTGGGGGATTAGTCTGTGATCTATGTTCACTTACATGTGGACAATCCTGAGAGAGGAACTAAAACCACTCTAATAAAGAGAATTTTTTAAAGGTTTTATTTCATTTTACATCAGAGAAAAGTGACGAAGTGAACCAGGCATGCCATGTATTTTGGGTTGCGGCCGACATTTGGACCGACAAACAAAAGAGAAAATAAGCGTTGAATACGACACACATGATTTAAACTAGTAACTGATGGAGATTTATTTACAGTAATTTATTGTTTATGTCTGGGTGATTTCTACATGCCCTTGGCAAAGTATCATTTAACGTAACGAGGGTTTTCTTTTGCATTTTGGTTTGTTTAATTACGTGCAATCCGAACCAAAGTAGAAATTTCACTCTGACTGGGACTCGACACTAATAAGAATGAACACACCCTTCATTTATTAACTCTCACCTACGTATTGGTGTTCTGGGTTATTGAATGGGCAGGTCGACCGACTCAAATGTCTGTTTCGACCAAAAACAATCACTAGCGGGTGTGGAGGTAAAAACGTCTTTGACAGGAAGTCATTATCAAACAGTCTTTCAATCTGTTACATTCTATTAAGACACAGCAAACGGGAGGGAGCAGACTACAAAATATGGCACATCATTAGCAGGCACACCTCCGCATGCCTGGCCTTCAGATATTCTACCACTCGAAGCACAGGAACATGTAAAGGAGGAGGCGGGGGACCGGAGGAGAGGACGTGGTCATAGTCCTTCATGCTCTCTGCTAAAAAAGGTAAAGCAGAGAGAAGAGAGAGAGAGAGAGAGAGAGAGAGAGAGAATATGAAGCTTCTGGTTGCCTGCTCTAAACCAAGCAGCAGCAGACCATCAACGTCTGGGTAAACTGTGCAAGCAGAAAGCAGGCATCAGCAACAAAAACATGCAAGAAATGAAAGTCAGCAAAAGTCTTGAGCTCCTGACCAAAAGTGGCGTCCGTGTCCTGACAGAAATACTGCAGTGCAGAAAGCCAGAAATGCACAGGCACATCGAACGTCAAGCTGCATCTATACAGCACCATCTAGAGGCCGTTAGTGAAAAAGATTTTCATGCAGGTTTAAGGAACTGCAAGGAGAATGACAACCTTGTCAAGACACCTTCAACAAAAAGAGGCCATTACCACAGCCTGAAAGGAAATACTTGACCATGTCAGAAGAGTAGGTCACATACACTGAAGGAAAAGGTCAGAAAATTTCACTGGACGTGGTTACTACTCTGAAGCTGATTATCCTCCAATAAAGTGTGTTGTTTCAATGACATTAAAAATTCAATTTCATTGGATTTTTAAAATGACATTGTTGGCAATTTGCCAACAATTGAATTTTTTAAAGTAAGAATGAACACGTCATACGTTTTAACCATTTGGAGTTACATTTAATGCTGTGGAACATCCATGAGACAAATTAGTTTGTTATGACATATTATAGCCACTATAACAGCCGTTCCCTCATAAGTCTCTTTTCCTCTTTCTTAAAGGAAATAAGAAAGAAAGAAAGAAAGAAAGAAAGAAAAAACGTATTTGTTGCTTGCCATATTTGTCAAAACCGTCCTGAAGATTTTTCGATCCATGGTGGAAAACTTAATGTCCTTTACAAAGTGCAGCCGCCCAAGACTCCGTCCATAATGGTTACATCTCTTTTGAGAAAGTTTCACCATAACGATTCGACATTTTCCTTACTTGATTATTATGAGCGTCAGATTATGGAAAGAGACAGCCATACCAAGTATCTGTGTATAAGGTGAAACTACGACGCATTAATATTACCCTAGCGTTTGAATTTGAGCCGGATCCACAGTCAGATCTACTGCACCGGTGTAGAAAATTAACACCTTTGGGCCAATCAGAACTGAGGTATAAGAAATCAGTGGCGTGCTTCTGAACTTCTGACAGTTTTGATTCGACAATCCATCGTCCTACCACCATCATCCCAATACATCTGACCACTGCAGAACATCACGCTCATTGCCATGGAAACCGGTTGTCAAGAAGATTTCATCACGGGAGTGTGTAGTGCTGAGAAGGCTCGATATAATCCACGCATCTGTTGACAAGGCCGGTGTCAGAGTGTGCTGCTCTCAGGCCCACTTCGCCCCCTGGCTACTCTGTAGCTGTTGTATCCATTCTGGACTGTACATCTTTCTTTATCTCTCTCCAGACGCCATCCTTCTCACTGCAAGAGCTCGGTAGAACTCCTGCATACTCAGACACTGCTTTAATTCAGTAGATTTTCGATGTTAAAGGCAACGAGAGAACCCCTTTCAGGACACTGAAGTTATCCTGGATCCGCTTGCTGTCTGATACCAGAGACCAGAAGCCATTAGTCGACTTACGACAGTAAACAGATCAAATTCACAGACAAGCGCAATTAGGAGACATTTAGTATTCATGTTTTGCCGTGTGCATTCACTGACGGGCAGGTATTTGTTTTACTCCCTTAGTGATTAAGCAAATCAGTGATCAATCATTTTAATTGTGGTCTCGGATGCTGCGAGTGGAGTATGGAAAGCGGCTTCGTGCTGAAAACAGATGAGTGTAGGAGCAGTTCATTCTCTCTACAGGCATGCTATACGTAGGGAAAGAAGCCACACCACACTGCCCAGGCTTTCATAATATTGGCATCCTATCGTGTATCACAAGAAAACCATTATGAGTTTAAATAACAGAAAAGTCGCTAACAGGAATATGAACAGTGATGTGTGCTTTAATAGTATGATAATCTAGTGTAAAATTGTAAATTCTTCACACTTCCTTATACACGCATGTATGTAAAGGTGTGTGTGTGCGCGTGTAATATAAATATATATATAGGCAGCAAGTGAACAGTCAATTCTCGAAGTTGCTGTGTTGGAAGCAGGAAATATGGGCAAGTGTAAAGATCTGAGCAACTCTGATCAGGTACAAATTGCGATGGCCAGACAATCTCCAAAACAGCAGGTCTAGTGGGGGTGTTCCCTGTATGCAGTGGTTAGTATCTACCAAAAAGTAGTCCGAGGATCCACAATCGGTGACGGGGCATGGGCGTCCAAGGCTTATTGATGTACGTGGGGAGCGAAGGCTAGCCCGTCTGGTTGGATCCCACAGAACGGCTACTGTAGCACAAACTGCTGAAAAAGTTAATGACAGAAAGGTGTCATGAACCCAGCGCATCACAGCTTGCTGCACCGGAAAGAGTGCCCCTGCTGACCCCTGACTGCGGCTGAAAGCACCCACAATAGACACGTGAGCATCAGAACTGGAATTCATGTGGAAGGCCAGGTGTGTGTGTGCACGTGTCGTTACCTGGGGAAGAGATGGCAGCAGGATGCACTATCGGGAGAAGGCAAGCCGGTGGAGGCAGTGTGATGCTCTGGACAATGTTCAGCTGGGAAAACCTTGGGTGCTGGCAATCAAGTCGATGACACCTACCACCTACCTAAACATTGCTGCAGACCAAATACACCCATTCACAGCAGTGGCCTCTTTCAGCAGGATCATGCGCCCTGCCACACGGCACAAACTGTGTTTTTGGCCAGACAGTTTTGAGCTGACAGGAAGTCTATAGTACCACAAGGTCGATGTTTTGTGCATGTTGGGATGTTTTTCAGCTCACCACGATTGTAAAGAGTGATTATATAGTTACTATATCATTCCTGGCAGCTCGATCCCATCTGCCACATGATTGGCTGATTGGATAACAGCATGAAGGATCAGGTGTACAGGTGTTCCTATTAAAGTGGCCAGTGAGAGAAATCTCAAAACCATTAACTGAACAACTTTATGATAAAAGCTTTTACACAGACTGTACTAATCATCACCGAGATCATATTTTTCCGCTGTTCGGATGTCTGATGCGAACACGGTGCTCGTGACTTGTATCGGAACGATTTGATGTGCTTCGCTGCTGCCACACGACCGGCTGATTGGATAACTGCATGAACGAGCAGGTGTACAGGTGTTCTTATTAAACACAACCAGCTCAGCCATGTGCAGCACACATGCTTAGCCAAAAACAGATAGGAATGTCCATTTCACAGCCGCTGTGTGTGATAAAGTTCTCTAGGAGTGCAGACAGAGGTAGCAATGTAACGTGTTTACCACTGTAGTGGATTACACAGCCAAAAGGTTTTCATTTTCTGTGTAGAGGAACCGAGATTGCTGTAGTGTGATTTAGGGCGAGTCCGGAGGGAGAGGGTTGTGAAATTTGTGGGGAGTTGCAGTCGGACAAAAAGGCATGAGAACCACTGGATTAAAGAACTTGACACAACCGATTCTAATGGACTGTCTAATGTACGGCCATGAAAAGATTACTAATGGCCGGGTATTAAAAAGACAACCGTTTCTGGCATCCAGTCGTATTAACTTCTATTCTGGACCTACTGAGATTTTAACTGAACGCCCCTGCTATAATATATAACCAATTTTTAAGTACAGAAATATCTGGACTTTGTGATACCAGAATTGGTTTGTAAATCACTTTGACAGCTAAAGTAAAAACGCAAGCTGCACATCAAACAAAAATAGTTTGCTTAGACATTGCGAATGTGGTGTGAACTGGTCACAGGCTTCTCTGATATCGGGCCTCATTTAGCAATCTTTCAGTAAAGGTTGCGTATTCACACAAGGAAAACCGAACTAAAATTTTCTGCCGGATTTACAAGACTGATTTTCTTCATACTGGCATGTATGCGTCACGCCCCGTCCTCCATTTACACATCACATTACATTTACAGCAGTAGGCAGACACCCTTATCCAGAGCGACTTCCATTTATCTCATTTTTTACAACTGAGCAGGTGAGGGTTAAGGGCCTGGCTCACTGGTGGATTGGTGGGATCTGAACTTCCGATCAGTAGTCCAATGTCTTAACCACTGAGCTATCATTTATACGTCACCATTTCTTTTGTCATAACTGAAAGACTAGTTTTATTTGTCTTAATTTATGGGTTTGTGTTGGCTCACTTTCTACAGACACACATTCTTATATTCTTTATAAGTGCCAATAATATAAAATTGTTCTCGATGGTACACTTAGTGCCTGACCGAGTGAACGAGCACAAGGATGTCTTTTTAATAGAGTCTCCGAAGCACTTCTATAAGTCTCTCTGGAAAAGGGCGTCTGCTAAACGCTGTAAACATAATAAAAATGAATCATTTAAACTCGACACTATATTCCGGATATAAAAGTTTAGCAGTCCATTAAAAAAATGATGATCTGAAGTCAAACAAGGATGGGTTTACATTAGTAAGTCGTCTTATGCATAAATTTACACGCGCTCGGGGGCGCGATACGAATGTTTTCTTCCAAATTACAGGATCTTCACGACTACCGAATTACTCTTCTACAAAACTTACGAACAAATCCATCCGACTCTAGCTTGATAAATAAGGCCCGATGTGTGTTAATAGTAATACCAGTATGGCCTTTCACTAATCTGAATACCTTTCACAGCTCTAGCACAACTGCAGCGGTGTACACAAAAATAAACCTACTGGAAATACGAGCAGGCGAGTCCAGCTGGACGTTCTCCTGAGTTACTGTAGGAACGGATCAAACCTGACACCAAAAAAATAAACCGCCTCATGTCCAGACTCTAGAGGGGAACGTGGGAGACGACTGACAGTTTGTTAAGTCAGGCGCATACATACACATGCCGCATGGCCAACTGACAATCCGAGATCATTTCTGACACGTCTACCGAGAGCTCTGGTTCACCTTTCAGTGCTCTGCTAACAAGACTGTGTAAGGCACACGGCACTCTCAGCTTCGTTTAGACAATCCAGACTTGTTGAGCCATGGTGCAGGGCCCTAGTGCATGTTCTTCTCATCATGCACAACTCCCTACAGTGCATCGATGGCCAGAGCTTTTTAACCAATTTCTTCTCACAGGGACACGGGGAGATAATGCTGTAACAGCAGCCCAGTTACTGTCTACAGTCTAGAGCACACCTGAATATGAGCAAGAGGAGGAAAATATCCGTCTGAGAGGCTTAGTTAACATTATTAGCTCATTAATCAATCAAAAGTCAATTAAGGGAGAAGCATTTTGTACATTAATTCACACAGTCAGTTGTATTTGTGCTTTCAAATCTGAGGCATGTGTTGATTGTTTAATACCATTAAACCCCGAGCTAAATGAACTGCTTGCACAGACCGTGATAATGAAGTGAGGTTTTTCACGTCCTGACACCGACGCTCCGTTCATACGCGAGAATACAGAGTTTGGAAAGCAGTTGTTGGAAGATCACTAAAGCGATCTTTCCTCATTAGGTCTAAAGTTCTAAATCTGGTAGAGATTTATTGATTTTAGCACATTTCTCGAGGCTCTTATTTCCATTTCAAAATAAAATGTTAAAAAAAAAAAAAAATGGCGTCGAGTTCGCAAGCTCAGTGTTACTTCACTACAAAGCCACATCTAAATTCACTCGAGATTCATTTACTGACCCGGGTCACAAAATGTCTCTCTTATGTGACGTAGAAGAGACTGATTTTGAATGGCTTGTCGGGTTTAGCGAGAGATCTGATCACGGCTGACCGGTGATTTTCATTACGCTGGTGCTTCTCTTTACAGTCGAAGCAGCACCAAAATACAGAGAAAAGCATCCACAATACACATAAGAGATGCACCAGCTAGATTTGATTGAAGCGAAATGTTTAAGAGTTAACACTCCCCATTAGAGCGGTCAAAAAGAGAGAACGGTGATCTCCATAGTAAATAGTTCACCATGGATGGCGTTCTGTTCCTACAGAACCAACCACATTTAAGATGAATAAGTTTTAGGACCAATTTCTATTATTAGCCATCCATCTTTAATGGGAATATCTTGTTCAGACTTAAATAACCCCGATTACGGACATTACTAATTTAGTGCTTGGCGGCTAAATAAAATAAAACCCGATTGAACTTTTTCTTTGTTAAACATCCTTTTTTTTTATCCGTTTAATATTAGTCTTATATTACATACATGAGACTTTAGAATAGAAACCGTAACTTATTACGTTTATTATTACGAGCACATTAATAATAGCCTGTGGTTCCGGTTACAGTGGAAACTAGTGCCCGAGCTCTAGTCATTTAAAAATAATGCTAAATGTAGAAGCGGCTTCATTGCTCATCTGTGTGGATGCAAATCCAGCACTTTTCTTATACAGCAAGCGTTAGTACTGGCACTTAATATTCTGTTCATTTTTACTAGATTGGCTGTTCTGTCACGAGTTTTACTCCACCAGTGTCTCCACACTGATCTGGTGCAGGCTCGTGAGCAGGAAAGTGAGAGGACACACCAACACTAACAACCTGTGTGTATGTGCTGAGCGCTTCTCTCTAATGACACAAATTTCATCGTTCCTCTTGTCAGAGAAGACATCGTGCCAACAAGTCCTAAGTTTTAGAAGCGATTTCTTTCTATAAATAGTGGGCTGCAGGAAGAGGGATTGCAAATGGCTCTATACTCCCTAGCCCCATTGCAGGTTACTTCATGCGCCGTGTAATAAAGCGAGCTCTTATTTCAGGACAGAAACATGCCGGTACGTAGATTAATTTCATTTTCATCGGTACACTGATTTTCATTTCAATCTTTCAGTATTTATTTTTATTTCACAGTGAACAAGGTGAAGCTTTCAATTTCAAGATTCGTGGGAACTTTATCAACAAAAAATTCAGTCAATTCTTACTTGCAGTAAATTAGGGCTGTGACGGTGGCCATGACAACCGCACCACTATGGTGGTAGTTTGCCACCACGGTGGTGTCACACCATGTTAATGTTTTTACTTGAGTGGGCACTATGGCAGGTACAAAGTTTTATAAACAAGTTTAATAATAACAAACAACAACAACAACAGTTGCAATATTAATTTGTATTTACAGCCTACCATATAGTGGGAGATTTTAAGTTAATACACAAATTGTGTAATTATTGTCTGTTAGTTTTGCTCGGCAAAATTCAGTCAGGTGAATTCTGCGATTTCACTTCGGGCTCTGCGGCTGCGATCGATTTTGTTGGGAAACCTAATGTTAGATCAGTGATCTCGGAACATTTTGGATTCGAACGTAATAACAGAGGTGAACCAATAAATTTGGATGAAGCTATATGTTGGGATTGTGGGAAGGAAAAAAGCATTAAACAGGCAAACACTAATCTGCAAATCTCAGGAGCCATCTCCAGGCATGTGGTCCAGCCACGTTTTTTTATTTTTATTTAATATTTACATTTTTTACTTATTTAGGTTACCGTCCTACTGGTATTTTTTGCTTTATAGGTATGTGGTATACTACACTTGCAAAAGAAATAAAGTATTCATCAGAGAAACATGCGACTGCGTTTCATCTCTTTATTATCCACTTCTCCTCGTGTACATTTTTGTTACGAAACAGATGTCTGAGCCTCTTAATATTTTATATTTAGGTTTTTATCTTATTTAAGCCTATAAAATTAGATATTATTATTATTATTATTATTATTATTATAGCACACACCCCACCGCAGTGGTTTGGTCATTAATAAGCAAAACACTGCCACAGTCACAGCCCTACTCAGTGATTGACATGCTCCGGGTAAACAGGCATGTTTTAGAAGCCTCATTAAATGTTGTGTGAAAAGGATACAAGACCACTAGAATAGACCGTATCTAGGGAGTTTTCAGTTCCATCATTTAAGAGAGCTGTAACATTTGCACACCTGCGAAGGTTTAAACGCATCTATGCAAATGTGAAATGCACATTTATTATTTGTGCCATTCTCCATGGTTCCTTTTTTTTTTTTTGGTTTCTACATAATCGGTGCTATGAGTGATCTTTGGGAGTGGGGGTGGTGATTCACAGATAATTCATTTTGCCTCACTGAAGTGCAGATAAGCACAAGTCTTCCGCCCTTTTGTAAATAATCTAACTCGTTAAAACAGGCTTAACAAAAAATATTTTTTTAAATCACAGATGTCTTCCTACAGAAAAGGTAAATACATATTTTACCTTTCTATACGTTATTTTTTTTTCACATTCAGGAAAATGTTTTCACCCCCTAAAACCTTCACTTGAAGATCTTTTCTGTTCATATGTTACCGAGTAATTGCGGATGTTTTTCTCTGCCTGCAAGAATGCCTTTCAAAGCAACATGTTTAAATAGCTCTGTGTTCCTTCACAGTGACGGGGTGTTTTTCAGCGGTACCTACCCCTGTGGCACGTAGGAGATAATTGCAGGATAAATGCGAACCTCAATGGTGTAAAAGGCTTTCTGAGCACTGCATATCTACAGTTGTATGAAACAAGCAGGATCTTAAACAGTTCAAAGTCTGACTCTAATGCTTGCACCTTTTCACCAATGACTTCGATTAATCTTCTAGATTCCAGCTGCTTTAGCCTAACCGACTAATGTAGTCATTGTTTCTGTGCTTCATTAATAAGATGAAATAAGAATTTACTGATTGACTGTAGGGCTGTGACGTGATGGAGGTGGTGGTGTTATCACTGTAATATATATTTTACAGGCTTAAATGAAATAAAAACCTAAATATAAAAATAATTAACTGAGGCTCAGACATCAGATTCGTAACTAACTGTGCGCATTTATTTTAGCACTTCAGGTCAGTGAAACAGCTCAATACAGCCTTGTTGTGTCATGTTGTTGCAATGAGAAACTGTGGGATACGGTATTGTGATTGACCCACAAGGGGAGAGGAGGAGAAGTGGATAATAAAGAGATGAAACACAGTCGCATGTTTCTCTGATGAATACTTTATTTCTTTTACAAGTGTAGCATACCACAAACCTATAAAGCTAAAAATACCAGTAGGACGGTAACCTAAATAATGCTAAAAATTTCAATTTTATTTATTTTTTTTTATTTATTTTTTTTTAACGTGGCTGGACCACAAGCCTGGAGATGGCTCCTGAGATTTGCAGATTTGTGTTTGCCTGTTTAACGCTCCCCCACCCACAAACCCAACATATGGCTTCATCCAAATGTATCGGTTCACCCTTCTCTCTTTCGTCAGGCTCAAAAAATGTTCCCAGATCGCTGATATAACATTAGGTTTCCCAAAAAAATCCATCGTAGTGGCAGAACCCCAAGTGAAATCGCAGAATTCACCTGACTGGACTTTGCCCCGCTCAAACAAACCCATGCAAAACTAACAGACAAAAAGTCCTGTGCCCGATAAGCTTACAAGACAAGATGTACCTAGGCTCCTGAGCCACCTCAGATCAGCATAGAGAGGATGAGAAGGATTGTCCATGATGGCTTTCAGCTTCCCTCTCATCCTGTTCTCCGTCATTTCCTCCACAGTGCCCGGTTCCATCCTAACCACAGAGTCGCCGTTCCTCACCAACTAGTTCAGTTTGTTGGCACCACAAGTCCCAATGACGCCTCTCCAGCACACCACAGCAAAAAAGATACCACTGGCCACCACAGACTGGATGAACACCCGTAGAAGCCTACTGTACACATTAAAGGACCTGAGCTTCCTTGGAAAGAACATCCTGCTCGGTCCTTTCCTGTAGAGGGTCTCGGTGTTGTCTGACCTGTCCAGTTTAATGATGACTTGCAGCTCTAGGAACTTCTTGTCCACTATCTCCACTCCCTTTCCCCTTTTGGTGACAGGGGTGGGGGCCTCTTGCTGCGATGGAAGCCCATCACCAGCTCCTTGGTCTTCCTGATGTCGAGCTGAAGGTGGTTGTCGTTACACCATCCATTGAAGCTTTAGATAAGGTCTCTGTACTTCTCTATCATCTGTGATACAGCCAACAATGGAGAAGTCATCAGAGAACTTCTGTAGGTGGCATGCACCCAAATTGAAGGAAAAGTCAGAGGTGTAGAGGGTGAACAAGAACGGTGACAGTACAGTTCCATGGGGTGCACCAGTGTTGCTAGTCATCACGTCTGACAAGCAGCCTTGCAGCCTGACATACTATGGTCAGACGGAGATGATCAGGGATCCAGGCCAGGAGGTCCTGGTCCACCCACATTACAGAGAGCTTCTCAGTCAGCTGGAGTGGCTGGATCACAATAAAAGCACTTGTGAAATCACAGAAAATGATCCTCACCGTGTTTTGAGGCCTTTCCAGATGTGTATACTGTAAGCTCTACGAAGCAGGTAGATGATGGCGTCCTCCACACCAAAGTGAAGCCTTGTACGCAAACTGCAGCAGATCCAGGCAGTCGCGTAACAGGGGCCTGAAGTGCCGCAGAACCAGCCTCTCAAGGGATTTCATTGTGTGTGACGTTAAGGCAACAGGACTGAAGTCTATGAGTGCACTTGGACGTGCTTTCTTGGGCTTCTTGTTTTCTTGGGCTTCTTGTTTTCTTGGACTTTGCAGGATTTCTTCCAGATCTTAGGCACCTTCAGCCTCAGGGAGAGGTCAAAAAGATACGGAAATTATTCCTGCCAGCTGGTCCGCACACAATTGGTTTGATGTCAGGTCCTCTGGCCTGTTTAATCCGGGTCTTAGTGAGCTGCCATCTCATCTGTCTTGTTGTGATCGTGATGACCGGGACGGTTGGGGACATGGTGGGGATATGGGGAGGGGGTGGTAGTGGTAGTGATGCTACCTTCCTGGGTGTGTAAAGTGTAGTGATGTCATTCTTTGATATCTTTGCTTTGTTTGCTGGTGACAAAAGGTGGGCTGTGGCTATCGTGCCCCAATCCTGTGATGGTGCAGGGGTGCCTACGGGGGCGAGTGTAGTCGAGGTGTGAAAGGGGACCGCCCTCTTGGAGGTGTTACTAAAGTAGTTCTTACTCTCTCTATGACGTCTTCATTATGGTGTATTTATGTATGTTTTTAACTATCGAATCCAATCTAGCTTCAATTTACCTTATGCTTAGTAGGACCCATTTAAGTTTTGTTTTTACCAACATTCCTTTACATTTTGGCATGATTACTTTTGGAAACACAAAAAACAAAATGAAGAACCAGGCAAATGTTTCTACACCCTTGAATCAAGCGCTACAAGGGTGAGAGAAAAAAAAGAGTGCTACAAATGCACAGCAGGCCACATTGGTGGAGAGTGTAAGAGTACTGTATCAACTATCAGAAACAATATGATGGAATATATGCTTATGCTTAGATTAATGACATAACTCAGGAACAAATTACAGACTACTTACAACACTTTTTCCCCCCTAAACACTACTTAGCACCTTAAATGAAAAAAAGTTCAGAAGTAAAAACTGCCAGCAGTGACAAAGGCTTAAGAAATTAGAATATAATCTAATATGCCACCAGAAAAATAATTAATGTCTGTCTCTATATTTAGTTGCCATGGGCGAAACCGCAAAACAGAAGCTCAAAATAAAAAAGAGACATGCATAAAAGACTTTTGTCAAGTTTTTGTATCAAACCCTGCCCCACTCCCCACACCATAATTTAACGGCTATTCAAATGCTCTCACCTGGATACCCACGTATTAATGATTGTACAATAAGATTGGCATAAATAGCACAATTAAATTACAGAATGTCTGTCCAAATTGTGTGCACAGTTCACATGGTCACAACAAGGGTTTTCTCTGAACCCTTCGAGTTGGTACAAATAAAGATTAGAAACTTGAAAGTGTAAGTAAAGCACCGTAACATGTCCGGCTGTAAAAGGACAGCATGTCTGGAGCGAGACGAGTGAGTTACTGTCTACGAGTCAGTGATGGATCAAGTCTCAATAACAGAGACGAAGCCCTGTTGAACTTTAGAATGTTTTTCATTGGTCACTACACATCTCCAGCTTACCCTTTTCCCCCAGAAGCAAAAGTTTCGCAGACACCCACCAGTGTCAATGTGGTATAAAGGTTTAGACAAGTAAATGCGGTTTTGATTGCTTGGTGCTGTCGAGAGCCACCCGTCAGAGTCTTGCTGGTCAGAAGAATTAGGATGAGCGCAGGATGACCCCTGGTCTTTCCGAGCCGTGAGAAACAGAACAGAGCCTGGACTAATAATACTCGCACAACAATCCGGTAACTGCTGGGTTTTTTCATTTCGTCTCTTGCGACACTAGCTGTGACTACTGCTTAAGATCCTGTGACTCCACTGACATTTACGCTCTGGTGCTGGGCCTAAAATGACAAACAGCACGCCAGTGCGACTCTTCTGCCTGAGATCAAGTTTGCTTTGCTATGATTACACACGAGCTTGCTAGGATGATGTCTCGCTCAGGTTTTTTTCTAATATAATCGTAGATCAGCATGGGTACTGCTCATTTATTAGCCAAGCCAGGGTTCAGTGTTCATCTTTATTAGGTTTGGCTCCAAGAAGAGAATGAGAAAAATAGCACACGGCACAAGGACAAAGGCTCATGTTTTTACAACCGCAATTATTCAAGTCACAAAGTCACTTGTTTTAACTTTCAAAACTCACCACAGTGGCATCGCATTAATGCGTCACAGAGAGGAATGCGCTTTGTTAAACTTGTAGTACAGAGCGCACACAGAATCGCTGCCAGTTAATTTAAGTCACAGGCATGTACAGTGCTTTGCAGTAAAGCAACTAATTAGGATTTGGAATAAAGGATGTAGTGAGAGAAATATTTAAGAAAGAGAACTTCTATTCTTCAATTGATCTCATTTCTTGGTGAATCATAAAAGAAAGAAATGTTACCCTTAGCTACTATAATGAGTTTCTGTCTACAAGGTCAGGAGAAATTTTGTTTTAAACCACAACAAACCATTAGCACAGACGCATTTATGTTCAGAACAAAGGCGCAAAAATTACTTCTTAAGCATTGTGGGAGGAAGAGCAATGAAACAGCCAAGACTTGCTTGAGGATGTCCATCTGACAGTAGTAGAGGGTCAGTCCATCTCAAGTGATCCAATAATTGTAAAGCTGGTTGCTTGACCATTTTAAATTATTCAAATTTTTCTTAAGTGACCACCTCTATGTTTTGGCATTGCGAAATCACCAGTTTTGCCCCCCCCTTGTTTAACTATGACGGCCATCTCTGTGTCATGGCACATAACAGATTTTGGTTATACAACTGTTTACGGAAACCTCAGTATCTCAGCTCAGGATGGTTCTAGCTCCTTGGAACAAAAATCTCTAGAACACATTACAAGGTACATGTTGGGACGCTGTGTAAAATGTAAATAAAAACAGAATGCAATGATCTTCAAATCTCATAAACCCATCACGTCATTCAATATAGAAGATAGAACACGTATTAAATGTTTAAACTGAGGAAATCTTATGGGGAAAAAAAGAGGGAATTTTAAATTTGATGGCAGTAACGTCTCAAAAAAGTTGGGACGGGGACAACAAAAGGATGGAAGTGTAAGTGTTACTAAAAAGAGGAACATTTAGCATATAATTAGGTTAATTGGCAACAGATCAGTAACAAGATTGGGGTTAAAAAAAAAATAATAAAAAAAAAAAAAAAGAGTATCTTAGAAAGGCAGAGTTTCTGAGAAGTAAAGATGGGTTGGAATCTGTATCGAAGCATGTGTTGCTCTAAGACTTGTATAGACCTTTCAGCATTGATGGTGCTTTTCCATATACGCAAGCTGCCCTTTCCATAGGCACTAACGCCAATAGAGAAATACTCTGCCTCTCTAAGATACTCTTTTATACCCAATCATATTACTGACAGGTTACCAATTACCCTCCAGCTGTTTCTCTTTAAAAACTTATATTTTCCAGCCTTTTGTTGCTCCTGTCCAAACTTTTTTTGAGAGGAGTTGCAGCCATCAAAGTAAAAAATTTTTCTTCTTTAATTTGGTACATTTCTTCAGTTTAAACATTTGATATGTTTTCGATGTTCTTTTGTGAATAACATTTGGATTTATGAGACTTGCAAATCATTGCATTCTGTTTTTATTTACATGCCACACAGCATCCCACCTTTTTCGAATTGGGGTTGTACATATACGTTATAAATGTAATGCTCAAGATTGCTCACAGTTTCACATTTAGGGTCAGTTTATAATGGGAAGGGTTCGAGTCCCAGTCTTAATTCTTAGAGGGGGACCTAGGTAAGTATAGTGTGCACGCAGAACATTTCAGTTTTGAGATTTTTATTTATTTTTGTTTAGATGGGGCAAGAAAATGTATTTTTTTTTTTTTTAATTCCCCTCACTGCGTATTGAATACCCCTGGTGGGGTACCAGATACGAACCGGAAATTTGAGGTAAACAGCTGTATAAACCAAAATTTGTAATCCCTCAAATAAATTCTAAAAATGGTCAACCACATCCATTGGACCACTTGTGATGGAATGATGGTAGATTGTGAAATAGTGGTGCAAGGGATGTCTGAGTTCCTGTGTGAGCTCCTTCAGTGACACATAAGGTGAGGTGCAAAACCACAGTGGTGCTCTTTTTAACTTTAAAAGGACCTCAAATCTAGGACTCAAAGCCTGAATCCTTTCAGACCGAATTATTCTCAAGGCCAAAATTATGCTTTTACAAAATTCATCAATATTAATCTGTCAATGGATGCCTTGAAGAAAGCCTTTCATTGGAGCCGAAAAGGAAAACAGCCTTAAAACTGACCTTCACCATGAAGTCTCAATTGTGCGATAAAATGCCATTAAAAGTTATTCAGATTTTCACTGCCATTTTCAACATCTTTTGGTTCAGATATGACCCAAAGCTAAGCAGAAATATGTTTAAATATCTTCTCTGACAACATTTTCCTTCGTCATCTACTGTATGCCATAACAGCAGGTTTTAAAGGGCAAAACACTTTGTTGTCTATATTCTGAAGGCTTTTGTACCAGGAATGCAAGTTGCGCTTTGTTTTTCATGCTATCAGAGTCAGTGAGAACCGCATTTACACCAAACAATACATCATATGACATATCAAATAAAGACTCAGACTCTTCGCGTTCATGCTTTCAGGATGTTAAACTGTTCAGATCCGTTCTGGATTGGGTGCAGCGCTTTTCTGAAAGAAGTGTCCGGCTTTTTGAAGGTGATATAAATCTATTTCACAGTAAGAGTAGAAGAACTTTACATAAATATTCAAAAAGGAACGGAGGTGAAATTAATCATCACCATATATGGCCAAAAGTATGTGGACATCTGAGTTTTGAACAACATTCGAAAACCAAGGGCATTAATATTGAATTGTTCCCCTTCTGCTGTTATAAGCTCCAGTCTTCTGGGAAGGTTTTCCACTAGATTTCCACTGGAGTGTGGCTGTGGGGCTGTGCGCTCATTCTGCCACAAGAGCGATAGTGAGGTCAGGCACTGATGTTGGGATGTTGAGGTGGTCTGGGGTTCAGTCGGCATTCCGTTTCATCCCGAAGGTGTTCAGTGTGGTGGAGGTCAGGATCTGTGCAGGACACTCAAGTTCTTCAACTCCAACCTCAACAAATCATGTCTTCGTGGAGCTCACTTTGTGTACAGGGGCACTGTCATGTTGGAACAGGTTTGGGCCTCTCGGTTCAGGTGAAGGGAAATTACAGGAAAGCTACAACATACAAACACATTTGTGTGCTTCCAAACTTTGTGGCAACAGCCTGGGGGAAAAACCACATTTGTGTGTGATGGTTGAGTGTTCACAAACTTTTGGCCATGTAGTGTATAATTTAATTTAGGGTTGTTCAGTTCCACAGTTAATCGCGCTGATGAGCAGATGGTTCTCGCTGTTATCTTTTTTAAAAATTGAAATAAATACAGATTAAAAAAGGTATTAATGTCTAATACCAGCTACCATCTACATTTTTTCCATCCCTTACCTTCGCCACCACTCCTAGTTTCTAACTTTATCGTAATGATTATCAAACTCCAAACTCAGAAATACGTAACATTGCTGACCAGAACAAAACAAAATGATGATTTCTGCCTAAGCACACACGCAGCCTAGTTAATTCTCTCGTTCAGCTTATAAAAACAACATGATAAACATGGACAATGAAGATTTTGTGTGGGACAAAGTCACTCAAAAACAGCTTTAAGAAAAAACAATTAGGGGATTAGATCGATTTTGTTTCCTTTCGGTTTTCGCTATATACAGGATGTACAAAGGCACTTTCATCGTAATTCCAGTTAATATTGTGATACCACGAAACTGTGATATTTTTAGACGAGGTGACCAGAGCATGAAAATTCTAACCGCGACACCCCTAATTTCCTTAAGACCAACTATTTCATGAACAGCTTCAAGAAGGCGAAAGCGTGGTGGAGACATTTATAGGTCTCGGTGTTTTCCTTCATGGGATTTACCGAGGATCTTTTCCTGTTTACTAAACAATCACATTGAGGATACAGACCATCAGCATGCATGTTTAACCAATCAGAACGCATGTTCTCCTGTAAAGGCAAGTGAGGCTGACTAGTGCATTAATCAGCGGATCCGTTTCAGCCTGAGGTCGGGCTGAGTGACTCGGTGTACCCTGTGTGTATTCACTCATTAGTTGTCCTGATCAGCCCACTGTGAGTCAGCTGTTCATCAGAACTGTGTCCCTGAACATGCGTCATGATACCTGGTAAAACTAACAGGACTGCGTGTACCGATTTTGTTTACTTCTGCAGAAATCCTTATGTAAAGCAGCCAGAAATAATTCTTCTTTCCATCATGAGTACAGGCCTCCATGTTCTTCTCTCTCGGAAAGGCAATTTAAGCTCACATGCATCGTCGAAGAAGAAAAGGAGGGAAAATGACGAAGTGCAGACTGCAGCACTTACGTGGCGAAACTATGGTAATCATGCCTGGGTTCTGGAATGTTAATTGCAAGGTGAGCTTTATGATCAGAGAGAGGAAGCCATGCCAGAATCTATAGTTTCAATTACCGTACTGGACAGGGAAACGGATCCATTAGGAAGGACTTCATTGTGAGGCAATTATTTGCTGTAAACGTAGTCTTGGGGTAAACAACCAGGCCTGAATGTCAAAGAAAGGAGATGGAGAAAGCTTAAGGCAGAGAGAGAGTGAGAGAGAGAGAGAGAAGACAGAGTGACAAAGGGTGGGATTATACGCAATGCTTTAAGATTTAAATAAACTGTCACTCTACCAGCTAGTCAAGACGTGCACAGAAAAGCCATGTTTGAGAAATAATACGGAACTTTATAAAAACACCCCATAAAACGTGTCCGTATGAAAACGTCTTCACGTGTAAACCGCACATGAGTAATACTATCGAAATGTGGATGCTAAAATAAAAGCATACACCCAGTCCAATTGTTTATTTCCATTCTTTTATTATTTCATTTAAAAAAAAAGAAGAAAAAAAACTGAATATTGTTCACGAAGCGCATCTGAGCCGTTGATATTGCTCATCAAATTACTTGACTCTTTACATAGTACCATTCCCTTCATAAGGCTGCAATCATTCAGGCTAATTCAAATGAGCACTGTTCAATGTCAGGTTTATCATGTTATATTGAAGGTGGTTCAGGCTAAAATAAAGAGATAAAGTTTGACAAACAATTAGGAGCATGCATAAATTGAACGATCCCAAAAAAATCTCCCAGGACTCCAAAATAATTGAATTTACAGAGGAGTTAATGGCATGCCACTATAATTAAACTCTCTCTCTCTCGCCCTCGTTTCTGCCCTCTCTCTTCCGCACATGAACACATGAGCAAGTGACAAGGGCATTAAATTGGAAAATTCGATTTTGGTTGGGAAAAAAAAAAAATAAAAATATGCGATTCATGCCATTCATCTAGCTGTTTCTGCCCTGCATGTAGATTTTCTGCTCAGTGAAGTACGTTCGCGCAGTGGTGGAACTAGCAGATTTGTTTTACATGCTAGATTAAAAAACTCACAGAGGCTTATCAGTCTGCTTTTACTTTAAAGAACAGAGAAACTGCATCCTGAGCGACCTGCTTTTTCCCTGCCACAACAATTTCTCAATGCGGTCTACCTAATTGCCAAGAGCAGTCTACCTAATTGCAAAAGGCACATAACAAGCTTTGCCACTTACCTTGGGACAATAAAGAGTGCAATTAGTGGTGCAACATCTTTAGGCGTTAAACATTAAGCATCAGGGTAAAAGGTTAACTTTTTTTGGTCCAGTCAAGCCAGGGGGCTTCTGCAGACCCATTTTTTATTTTTAATTTTTTTTTTAAACAGACCCTAACTGAATTTCTGTTACCAATAAATAAACACAAAGACTTTAGGATGCCAGAACAAAAATGAACACACAGACACGCAACAACAATTAGAAAGGTTTCACAGCATGGAACATGCAGTTTTGTGGCTGTGCAGAAGAGCCATTACTGTTCAGATCCTTTTAAACTATATTCTTTGTGAATACATGGGCTGAAACTATGCAGCAATTTCACTTCTGAATGGATAAAATTTTTATTTTATATATATATATATATATATATATATATATATATATATATATATATATATATAAATGTATTATTTTTTAAATAATTAACAAGCAGAAAATGCAAGCTTATATTTTATCGACATAAAGAAGGCGCCATGATTACTGCTATTGTAAACATCCGCAATGTTGAATATTAAATCTAGCATCATGAAAAGTTAACAAAAATGACTTAAAGCGATTAATTTGAAAAAATAAAAATAAAAAATGATGAGCAACAAACAAACAAACAGTTGAGTTGAATAGGAGTTTACAGAGGGCTGTGTTCACAGCTGGCAACTCGATATCAGTGTGAGGAAAGTTATTCATATTCCGAGACGGGGTAGCAAGCGGTTTGCGGGATACGCTGAGTAAGCACTCGTCTGCTATCCCTACAGCTCACCAAGCCGTTCATAGTTTTATCCATAAAACTTTGGTCCTGAGGATAAGCAATGTCTCCAATTAAAATACTGTCTCCTTTTAGTAATTAATAGTGTTATATTTAATACTGGCCTCAAATATTACAATATTGAATTTGCAATACACAAAACATAAATTGAGTGCATTTCCACACATGGGTGCTAGACGCAAGTCAGCAGGAAAAAATAAATAAAGAAAGAAAGAAAGAAAGAGGCCTCGAGTCAAAGTTTAAAAAATCACCACACATAACTGAGACGTGCCCAGAGTCTCCAGCAAAACATTTTAATCAGGTTCCACATTTCAGTCTTCCAAACACAACAGTGAAGACAGTCAGCAAAACTCTGGCCAAATGTGTAGCGGGCCAGGAACCGGCCCGAACCGCCCCAGATCTGAGCTGGGAAGTAGTTGTGGATGTATTACCCGAGACACAACACACATGATGTTCTGATGATTCTGAAATAATCAAATTACTCACCTACAGACAATTTACACGCTTCTCATTATTGGGCCGGATTTCCCATTGAGAAAATGGCTACACAGTAATAATGGAGGTAATTAAAATAGCCTTTTTTAACCATATAAAAATTACAATAATTAGGACTGAGATCCCAAGAGACACTACCAAGTATTGTATTTGGTAGCCATTGCCTCTCTAGGCAAAATGCACGTTAACATTATGTATGTGCGCCTGTATTTGATCCTATTTGATGTTTTAGTGCCTGAAACTGGTACCTCAGAAGTCTTGTACCATCCCAAATACCATTTAAATTTCATACAATACAGTAAAATGCACTTAACGTACTGTACGGCCAGAACACCATCAACTGGACCAGGATTATTAATTGCTTTAATAATTAAGGATAAGTATTGGTAAAATCACAGTGTAATGTAATCTCTGTAATATCTGAAAATTGATTTTCTCGTACAATTATGCTCCAAAGAGAATGCAGGAGTAAAGAAATACAAGCCTTGGACTGCTGTGTTACCATTTAACAAGTAACAGTAAGCCATTTATGATGCGCTATCATTAATACCATATTCACAGAAGGCATAATGAGTAGACGAGTTGAGAGAGTACTCTCCTTTAGCAGATAAGTTAACTGTTAGCTGGCAAATCCAGCCACTGTATCTCTCAAGAGCAATAACAGTTGTTTCAGGCTCCTGGCGCTCCTGATTTAAGATAAACATTCATTTTATGTTAACTTTATTAATCTCTTATAAAATCCCCAGAAAAACTTCTGGTCTGGCCAGCTCCCAAAACACAGGCTGAGATGGTCGACCTAATGGCTCCGCATACTGTTATTTTCCAGATTCCTCATTTCCTAAATTAATTAAAAGTTTCTCGAGACTCTCTAATCTCCCTGCTGTTTTTATTTAATTGAAGCAGCTTGTTTATGATGTTGCCTTATTAGTGGTAATTTATAAATTCTTTCCATCGCCTAAGAGGAAAAAGTATTAAATCGGTTTAATTCAAATTAACAAGGTGTCCTGTTCTTTATATCTCCATCCACTTTATTAGGAACACCTGAACACCTTCATATCCGTGCAATTATCCAATCATGTGGCAGACATGCCATGCATAAAATGATGTACATACAGGTCAAGCACTTCAATTAATATTCATATCAATAGTCAGAATGGGGAAAAACGCTTTACGTGACTTTAGCCACGATGCATGTAGTTGTTAGTGACAGATGTGCACTTCAGTTTGTGTGCACGTGTAATAATCTACAGACTGTACACAGAATGGGGTGCAAAACAAAAAACATCCAGTAAGCAGCAGGTTTTAGGCAGAAACAGCTTCTTGATGGAAGAGGTCAGGGGCAGAAAAGCATCTCAGCGTTGAGGCAAATGGGCTACAACAGCACACAGGGTTTCACTCCGGTCAACGAAGAACAGGAATGTGAAGCTACAGTGGCCACAGGGTCACCGAAAATGGGCATTTGTAGATTACACAAACGTCACCAGGTTTCGGGAATACCCGTTTCTGCTGTGACATGCAGGTGTCAGGGCCACAATCCACCAACTCTACAAGACTTCCGGCATGATAATGGAGCATGCCACAAATCACAAGTCGTCTCAAACTGGTTCTATGAACATGACAATGAGTTCAGTGAGTACTTCAGTGGCCTCCACACTCACCAGATCTGAATCCAATAGAACACCTTCAGGATGTGGTAGAATAGGAGCTGTGCAGCTGAGAAATCTGCAAGAGTTAGGTGATGAAATCATGTCAGCGTGGACCAGAATCTCAAACGAAGGCTTCCAACTCCATGGCATGAAGATCTGAGGCTGTTCTGAGAGTAACGGTGGCCCTTCCACTGAGTGTACATACATACACACGATATAGAAGCCTATCTGCGCACTCTATATGCAGAAGAATAAAGTGCCTTAAAGAGGATGATTTATATATGGACCTAACGATATAAGAAATGGAAGTCCTTTCCAAGGCAACAAGTTCTACCTTCTGTGGTCCATGCATTACAAATGTATAGAGTAACAGTGCTGCTAGTGTCTGCTCTGCCTGTGAATATATAAAATAACAGGATTTATTCCAATGCCTTTGATATTAAATCTACAAAGAAATCTGACAGCCCTAATCGGTATGTAATAGGGGTGCACCGAAATTTCAGCCGGCGAAAATGGCATTTTCTGGTTTTTGGCCGAGAGAAAAAAAGGCTGAAGATATGAGTGGGAAATATATGCCCGGCCCCTCAGTGCTCAGATTTCACTTTCGATCTAGCCGACGGTTATCACGGCGCTACCCGCCAAAGGGAGATCATGTCTGCGGTATGGAAACACTTCAAAGTTTCTGATAAGGACATCAGATTTGCCATTTGCACTATTTGTTCAGCGGAAATTTCAAGAGGAGGTACGGCGCTGAAGAACTTTTCCACGACAGGTTTGATACAACAAACTGAACACAACTGAAATCCCGTTCAAATATGCACAGTACAGCAAAACAACAACAGAACAAAGGGCCCGTTCTGTGTTTCGCCTGTTGTCTTCATTAAAATGACCGTGTAGCATATTTAAACGTTTTGTATTTGCAGGATGCTAGCCTAGAGCCAAGTTCATTACCTGACTGCAGTTTTGCATATCGGAATAGTTAACGTTTACATTTGGATAATTGGATAAACTGAATGAAGAATAATATATTCAACATTGTTTTAGCTTCAGTGTGTTCATTTCAATAAAAAGTGTGATCGTTTTATGGATTTGTAGTTTTTCAATTCAGATTCATTAAACTCATGACATGAACTAAAAAGTCTAATATTAGCACAATTATACACAAAAATACAAACACGGCCCAGAATTTTCCGTTTGGTGCATCGCTAGTATTTAAGTAGGTTACAGCATAAAAGCTAGAGCAGCTAGAATTAGATTTTAGATTAGAAACACAAATCAGAATTACGGTCAACAAGGGGTCAACAGAGGCTTACCTCGAATACGTTAAGACCTCAGCCGTGATGAATCTTTCATAGTGATTCCACATAGATAAATAGGTTTCAAATCAATGGCATGAGCATGATGAATTATTTTATTTAAAAAAAAAAAAAAAACACAAATGATGGGACAAATTTTGTAGTTTCTCTCGTACATGCACTGGACACTTTAGTGTATATACACATATGTACATACTTACATACAAGTATACCGTGCTCTCGTCTTGCATGTTCATCAGAGGAGAATGGCCAGACTGGTTTAAGGTGCTAGGAAGGGTCCGGTAACTCAACCACTTGTTACAACAGTGATGAGCAGAAAAGCATCTCAGCTTGCACAACGCACTGAATCTTGAGACGTCTTGCACTCCCCTTCCCTTTAACCCATTGTGAGTTGACTGTATAGTCTATTTAGTGTTCCCAAATCTGATTTCACTGCACCTTTCTACCAGCTACAAATTTGCATGTGAGACCAACAAAACTTTGAAACTTGTCACTTGGACTAGAAAGAGTAATCACCATCTGTATTGTCTGAGTTAACGCAGTGCAATCCAAAAACTCTGTAACCACTTGTGTGTGTGTGTGTGTGTGTGCTTTTTGACAGACTTACTGTTTTAGCCGCTGTAACAATATACTGAAGGACCATCTCTCTCTTTTTGCTCAGGTCCTTCTCTCTGAGTGGAGCTCTCTTATCTTCGTTCAAGTTCATATCCTCCTAGAAAGGCAGAGCGTGTGTGGAGAAAAGGGTAAATGTAAGGTACTTTGAAGCACACTAAAATCAGTTTTCATCAGTTCAAAGTAAATATTTAATGTTAATGTTAATAGAGATTAACTAAGGTCTGTGTAAGGAGTGCGAGCGGTGGCAGGACACGCAGACCGCCCACTAATTCTTAGTCTCGTGTGTACACTTGTACTGCAGTCAGCATCGTTTAAATTAAATGCACGGATTTTCTACCTTTAAACGCAAATATCTAAGCACTCAAATCGCTTGTTTTCTCGCCTACGTTCCTCCATAGGATGCAGCTTCAACACCTGCCAAGAGGCAACTTGATAAAAAGCGGAGATGAAAACAATGAAAGCAGGAGAGGAAAATACGGTGACGCAAGCCCCATCGCTAAAGCAGCGATCAAAGCCGGAGTCCTGCTGATAATAATAGCAAGATTCAAAGCAAACCTGATGAAACTTCACAACATGCGTGAGGAAAATCATTGATAGACGCCACTAAAAAAAAAAATCTATGTTCCTTATTTGATAAATGCTACTCCGGGCAAAGTTCACTGATCAAATAACTTTAAAAACTCAACATTAAACACTGCTGAAGAACTTCAGAATAGTTACTCTAACAGGGTGTTTTTATTATTACATGAAGACTGCATAACAGTCTTTACGAGCTTCTAGCGCTGTAGTTATTATCCCACTCGACTTTTATTTCCTGACACCAATTTATGGGTAACACTTCCTCTGCACTGAGCCAATACGCATCACTGACCGAGAGAAACAGTGCATCCTTATGACTTCAACACTGTTCAGCAGATTCACAAAGTAAAGGGAATTGCACGGCGTATCACAAGCAACAATATATAGGTTAATAACAAAGTAGGAAGGAAGGAGTAAGGGAGAGGCCGTTCAAAATAATCTTTTGAGCCTCGTAACTGGATTTCTGTGCTGCCGTCCTAGTGATTTATTTCCCTTTATGATATACAGTGAGGTAAAAAGTATTTGATCCCCTGCTGATTTTGTACGTTTGCCCACTGACAGAAATGATGAGTATATAATTTTAATGGTAGATTTATTTGAACATTGAGAGACAACAAAAAAATCCAGAAAAACGCATGTCAAAAATGTTATAAATTGATTTGCATTTTAATGAGGGAAATAAGTATTTGACCCCTCTGCAAAACATGACTTAGTACTTGGTGGCAAAACCCTTGTTGGCGATCACAGAGGTCAGACGTTTCTTGTAGTTGGCCACCAGGTTTGCACACCTCAGGAGGGATTTTGTCCCACTCCTCTTTGCAGATCTTCTCCAAGTCATTAAGGTTTCGAGGCTGACGTTTGGCAACTCGAACCTTCAGCTCCCTCCACAGATTTTCTATGGGATTAAGGTCTGGAGACTGGCTAGGCCACTCCAGGACCTTAATGTGCTTCTTCTTGAGCCACTCCTTTGTTGCCTTGCATGGAGATCCAGGCCGAGGGAGATTGACAGTTCTTTTGTGTTTCTTCCATTTGCGAATAATCGAACCATCTGTTGTCACCTTCTCACCAAGCTGCTTGGCAATGGTCTTGTAGCCCATTCCAGACTTGTGTAGGTCTACAATCTTGTCCCTGACATCCTTGGAGAGCTCTTTGGTCTTGGCCATGGTGGAGAGTTTGGAATCTGATTGATTGCTTCTGTGGACAGGTGTCTTTTATGCAGGTAACAATCTGAGATTAGGAGCACTCCCTTTAAGAGTGTGCTCCTAATCTCAGCTCGGGACCTGTATAAAAGACACCTGTGAGCCTTTCTGATTGAGAGGGGGTTAAATACTTATTTCCCTCATTAAAATGCAAATCAATTTATAACATTTTTGACATGCGTTTTTCTGGATTTTTTTTGGTATTCTGTCTCTCACTGTTCAAATAAACCTACCATTAAAATTATAGACTGATCATTTCTTTGTCAGTGGACAAACATACAAAATCAGCAGGGGATCAAATTATTTTTCCCTCACTGTAGATAAGGAAAGTGGTTTGATATTTGACATGGGCTCGAGGGTGGATGATGCGCCAGCGCCTTGATGGAGGCTTGGGTCAGTGTGGCACAGAGGAAGATGCACAGAGCATGGGAAATGCACCAATCATCGCTGTTGGCCCGGGCACTAGGCCTGGCACGTTCATGGCCTGGCAACCCTCGCTTGCAGGACTGTGTAATATGAACACTGATCCTCCCGTCACATAAACCTGGGCTCTGCAATGTGACCAACTCAACTACGAACGTGCTAAACGCCCTCACACTCGCCAGGGTCGTGTGCCATAATCAGATGAAATTTGTCCTCCCAGTGTGAGCTGTAAGTATTTTTAAATCATATTAACACTTTTACCATGTTTTAGTAGAAGCGTTGAAAAGCTTGATGATTAAGGGTTCAACAAACAATGAAGCAGGAATGAAGCATTCCTTTATATGCAGGGTCATGCCTCATGGAAAACGACTCGTCCTTCTCACCTTCTCTGATTAGGGCTTCGATTGGACAGTGATTGCATTCCAGTGTGGCACGACTGAAACACGTAACGAAAGTGACGCCGCTGGGAATTACATTCACTTCTGAGCCCAAGTCCTTGGTTTGTTCTTAAAAAGACAATGTGATGTAAGAACAGAAATTCCCCAAAATATTTCCAAAAACAAAGAGAATATCAACAAAGTAATTAATGTGCCCTAGTGCTCTGCAATGTGTTTGTTGGTTTAGAACAAGGTTACATGGTGCTTTCGCTACGTAATTTCCGATATTTTTGCAAAGCATCTCTCTATATCCATCTCTCTATATCTACATCTATAATCCATCTATACCCATCTCTCTCTCTCATATATATATATATATATATATATATATATATATATATATATATATATATATATATATACATACACATACTGTATATATATATATATATATATATTATATATATTATATATATATATCTCCATATCCATAATTCATCTATATGCATAATCAATCTATATCTATCTCTCTACAACTCCATCCATAACCCATCTATATCTCTACATCTATAACCCATCTGTATCTATAATCCATCTATATCTATACATCCATAATCCATCTATATCTCTCTCTAGATCCATAATCCACCTATATCTCTCTACATCTACAACCCATCTATATCCATAATCCATCTATAACGATCCCTCTACATCCATAATCCATCTATATCTATCTCTCTACATCTCGATCCATATCCAATATCCATAATCCATCTATCTCTTGAAATCTCTATCCATAATCCATCTTGCATATATATGCATATATAAATAAAATAAAACATTACAATATAATCGATTTTCCTTTTTTTTTGTTGCATATTTACTCAAAAAGTTCATTCACTACTGTTAAAGCTTTATTTGTAACTGTGCTTGGATCTGCAGTGTCTTTTGCTCCCCTCCTTGTGCCTGAAAAGACAGATGGGGTTTGGTTTCACATTTTGGTGTTTCGGAATAAAAGGTGAATCCTAACAAAGTAGGCATCTAACAACGTCTCTGAGCAATTCATTTCAGTAATACACGGCCAACTGATTCTACCTAACTGAAAGGGTTTAAAGGAAAGACCTACTGACTCAAAACTTAGCCAAGCTCAAGTTCCAAACCAGATTTGAAGTCACTGTTAAAATGCTCACGCCATCAAAATTGGTGTTTTAGAGGCGTTTTGTAGGTTCCTTGGTGCTGTGAACACAAATACACCAGTTCATAGGCAGTAAGGGAAAATAAAGTACTCAAATGATATTTAATATACTTCCAGTGCATATATCCACTTCAATTTTACACATAGAATGCCCTTAGACTTTGTACATATAAATATGAACTAAAAAGTATGTATTCATAAGCATAAGCAAAGACATGCTTTAGAAAATATTCACTGGGGAAAAGCATCCATGCAGCACAAATGATCATTAGTAGTGTTTACAGCTCCAGATGATGGTGCTCCCGTCTCCATACTCCACTGTTGGTATGGTGTTCATGGGATCGTACGCTTTACCCTTCTCTCTCCAAACATGACGAGCTGAAATATTGCCCGAGTTCTATTTTTGTTTACAGAGTACATTGTTCCAAAAGAGGCCTGATTTATCTAACTGTTTTTAATACACGCATCTCAGTGCACAAGGTGTAGGAATGGAAAGGACTGTGGTGCAGTTCATTAGTTGCTCCGTGTGTAACTCTTGTTCCTGCAACAATCTAGACTGGACATACCATCATCTCTGAAAATATAGGGAGAGCAAGGCCAATTCTTTTGTTTTCGCAATACATTGAAGACATCGAAAGACGAGTACGAGACGATGGATCAGAACCCCAGCTTTCATTTCCTGATATTTGCGTCGAGAGGTGTTAAATAACCTGAAGATTTCACCCTTGGTGGCAGACAACTCAATTTGTAGGTGAGGAAAAGTATAGGAACAGATAGCATTGAAGTAAATTAAAAGTAAATAACACTAAATATCTGGTTGTAAATCCCTTGCTTGCAATAACTGCATAACGCTGGTGACCCGCTGACATCACCAAACGTTGCATTCTTCTTCCGTGTTGCTTTTCCAGATTCATAGTGCAGCTTCTTTCAATTGGTCGTTTCAAGGGGTTTATCCCTTTAGTCTTCTCTTCAGGAGGTTAAGTTCTGGTGACTGACTTGGCCAGTCTAAAACCTTCCACTTTTACCCCCCCAAAGAAGTCAGCTGTTGTGTTGACAGGGCTGTTTGGGTTATTGTCGTGCTGTTCCAATACTTTAGGAGGGGACTGTTTGCAGTGGAAGTATATTAAACAGCAAAAACAAAAACCTAAAAGCTCAATCTCAGCTCAAACTTTCATGACCTCACGGTAATATATGATGATTCCGAGTTTGGAGATGAAGAGGCGCATTAGTGAGGGAGTGGGCTTGTTTCTTGATCTTGTTTTATTTGATTGCCGCGGGTTAAAAAGTCTTTTTTTTTTGTTCTCCCCCACAAGGAACCTACTGCTCTCAATGCTGTTTGCTGCAGAGGAGAAGAAAAAGACTGCTGCAGGCTGGTAAACGATTCATGGCCTGGTACCAACCCGAGGCATGGTGGATACTAACATATATTTAAAAAAATTAATTTTTAAAGTCACAGTGCGCAAACTGAACTTTTGCTGCTTTCATAATGAAGACAAAGGTTTAAAAATAAAATAAAAAGAAAAAAGCTGTGATGCTAATCAGTATCCTAATACTGTGTGGGGCAATTACACAAGTGCAATATAGGGGTGTTAAACATTATCTCATTAATATTTACCCCCAGTAAACTGTTCCCTCTATTGATGCTACCTTCAGAACTCTAAGCAGTTTTGCTTCAACATGTCATCTTGCATGTGACTTAGCAGTGAGTTTCATTGTAGCGTGGGCAGCTAAGTTCCAACAATGTGGCCCAAACTTTGCTAACAAAGTGCATGCTGCTATTCCCTTTGACATTATTTCCATTAACCCCTATGACTTTACTAACCCACAGGTGCTAGCTGCCTCGAACAACATGTAAACAAAATGCTGGCTAGGAAGAGAGTGTTCTCAGCCATGTGGAACTGGACTGAAGTGATTTGTAAAGGGAGCAACCCGGCAGCGGTACTAGAGCATTATTCATTGGTTGGCCATGACTAAATCAGTCATTATGTTCTTCAATAGACACCAGATTGGTCCTGCACTACTGGATGCTTGATGTTTTTGCCAGTGTTCGATGGTGCAGAGGGTAGCGTTGCAGCCTCATAGCTCCAGGGTCAACGGTTCGATACAGAGATCGGATTGCTGAGCACGTTCTCTCCATAGCCGTGGAGGCTAGATTCTCGAGGTTTCCCTTCCACTTCCCAAACACGTGACAGTAGGGGGACCGCGAGGTGCGAGTATGTGAAATGTGCCCAGTGATAGACTGCTGTCCCATCGAGGGTGAATTCCCTCCACACCCCCAGTGCTCCGGATAGGCTCTGCACCCGCCTCAATGCTAACCTGCGGTTACTAAAGATAAATGAATGAATGGCAGAGCTTTCTGGGTGGATAGGATGACATGATTCTCTCTCCTGTGACACTACACGTTCATGGGGAGCATACAGAGAAAAAATACTTCACACCTCTGTGTATCGAACAATACATTCAACAAACCGCATCATAAAGTAGGCTGTGTGTCATAATAACAAGATGCAATAAACATTTAAACTTGATCAAGCCCACACTCTCTCCTCGAGTTTCCTCGTTATCTCAAATCAGGAGGGGTTACAGGGATTTTTATTTTTTGAAAAGATACACACTAATCCTAGGCACACCAACATTTTTCACAGTGACACACTAACACCAATGCATCTGCACTGACCTCATGTACTTGAAAACACCGGCTCACTCTCTGCTGACTTTAGACAGCTTTTCTAGACTGATTTAATACACTAGATGGCCATAAGTACAGTAGGTGAACACCTGACCACTGAAAATCTCAATCCAAAACCAAGGGCATTAGCACGGTCTGTTCCATCGTTGCTATATAATAATAACCTCCACTCTTCTGGGAAGGCTTTCCATTAGATTTTGGAGGATGGCTGTGGGAATTTGTGCTCATTGAGCTACAAGAGCACTGATGTTCAGCAAGACATCCTGATGCAAAGTTGGTCATCATACAGGTGTTCAGTGAGATTGAGGTCAGGGCTCTTGCGTTCTTCCAGTCCAACTTTGGCACACCATGTCTTCATGAAGCTCACTTTGAGTACAGGGTCATCGTCATGCTGGAACAGGTTTGGGCTTCTTAATTCCAGTGAAGGGAAGTCTTAACGCTACAGCATACAAAGACTTCCTATACACTTGTGTACTTCCATCTTTGTGGAAACAGTTTAGCGAAGAACACATACGATGTGATGGTCAGGTGTTCACAAACATTTGGCCAAAGAGCATATGAGATTACTCAACATAGTCAGGAACACGGGATTCAAAAACACCTTTGAGCTACAAAGACTTGCGACTTCAACCACACCCCCCCGAGTCACAGCAACAGGGAGGCCAGTGTTCCAGGTCTTAGCACAGCTGTACCAGCGTTTAGTGTTACTGAAAAAAGAAAAAAAGAAAAAAAAAAAAACACGGACCATATGGCAGTCTGCAAACAGTAGCACGGGAAACACAACCTTAAAACATCTTTCTTCTACAAGGGCATCGAATTAGACTTGTAAAACAAGGCTTCCACACTTACCATCATTTTCTCAAAGAGAGCAAGAATCTCCTTCTCCGAAGTGATCCTGGAGGAGAGATCCTCAAACTCAGAAGAGGTAGACCAGTCACAGGAGGACTGCTTGGTCATGTGGAAAAGCTGGGCCCTCTCCTTCTTACTGCCCGGGATACGAATACTCGCAAATCGGTCCAGCTGGTGGGGAGAAAGCCAAGACATGTCAATCATTACCTGTTGAAGCAAAGGAGTCCCTTTATTCATAATCTGATTATGTTAACCTGCCTTGAGCATAATTCCCTTCTAGGGACGTAACCATACAGTCCAGTCACGATTCGGTTCAATTCACAACACTGTCTTGTTTTCGAGTCTCAGAATATTTTTGAACAAAATTTTCATGAAGACAAATCATGACTAAAAAGATCATTCAAAACAATGTGCATTTTTCCCCCCCTGTATAAAATTCTATGGATCAAAAAAAAGATACAGCAAAGAGAGGTTTAATATTATAAACAAAATGTACTACAACTTCACTGTATCTTAAAAATATAAAAGTATAAAAGTCTCACAAAAATGTGACTGAATAAAGAAAGTCTGAGACCCGGAGGAAACGATCTCTCGGGGCATTTCAGGTCTGGCGTCGTTTGAAAGCTCCTGAATAGAGCCTTTTAACTGTAATAACGTGGTTGTGTAACCATAAATAACCTTTAATGCCTGTCAGCCATCACGATCCGGCGGTATCGGGCTATCGGTCACTTCACAAGTGCAGACGAGTCCCGGTAATGGTGCAGGCTCTCCACGAAAGACCACATGACTTGCCTACTCTATATATTTGAACTCTATGGGTTGCACAGATTGGGAACTCTAGTGTTCAAACTGCATTAGAAACATAATTAACAGAGGGCTGATTTCCATTGTGTGCGCGCATCGCAATGCATTGTCACACCCATATAAAAATCACAGTCCCAGGAGGACATACCGCTTGAATAGTAAAGATACAATGGCATCACTGAAGTTGTTAACGGTATAGCGTCTACGTTACGGATCAGGTAATTTCCTCTTCAACCTCACATATAAGCCGTGGCAAAGTTTAATCAAAGCTCCAGGGGTTACAAAACCAGTAAAATATTTGAAATGGCATGGCTACCACGGACCCGGTGCATATACCAGTGTAACCCTGTAACCTTGGATTGATTTATACGGACAGGGCAGATGCCCACATCACAGAGATAATGATTTCCTAATTGGATTAGATTTGTCAGCAAGCTGTTTGCTGTTTTCTTGGTTTCCCCACATGCACCTGCAGGTAGGTGAGATATTATACCGAGGTGGTGAAGTGTTTTTTTTTTAAAAGCTAATAACCCTTATCTTTCTGAGAAGCTTAACTTATCAACACTTATCGTCCAGGATATTTTCACAAATCCCACCTATTGTGCGCTGGTGTGATGTGTTGGGAGTTGTGAAATTAATATAACGTATACGAAGAAGCAAAATATAAAAGTTAAGAGGTGTTTACATAGCACAACGCAAAAGCCAGGGCGTGTGGTGTGGGATGCCAGGCGACACAATCGTCAGTCTCGACAGCTTAATTTGGTTTGCAGCTGCCCTAAAGCTCATATCACAACTTTGACTGATGGCGAGGATCAGTTTAATCACACGGTTTGGTCCAACGGCGAAGGACGGAGTATTTGCTATTCAGACCTCATTACCAGGGAATAGATAAGTAAATAAATATGGAGAGTCAGCGCCTTGATAAGAGCAGCAGGCATCAGAGCACACATAATACGGGCTGCTCAGAAAAGATGAAGTGCATTTCAGGGCTGTTTAGGTGTTTGCACGTCTGCGGCTCACTCGCCCACAATATCCTCCTCTTTCTTTCTCAGAGTCTTTGATGTTACTACTAATGGCTCCATATCCTTTCATTCCTTCCATCCACTCCATCAGGCAGCTCTTAAGTAATTCTGCCTGCACCTCTGAAACAAATCCACCATGTTCAACCATTCTGTTCAATATTCCCCCAAAAATCCCTCCATTTCCACCGCACATCAAACACACCCTAGAAATCGTTACCCAACGCTCATCCAAAACCCATATCTACGCTCATTTATCACCCTGGAACACAGCCTTACTTCATACTTTCTTTCCATCTTTCATTTTGTTTTGGGGTTTTATTCACCATGCCAGCTTCTATGGCTGCATTCATGGTGGGAGCCAGGTTTAGTTTATTTAAATAAGAGTTAAATGAGGTATTTAAGATTCATTTTTCCTAAAAACCTTAAGTCTAATGGTTTGGATTCGCTTGATTAAAAACCTTTTCAAAAGTATTAGCTGAATAATAGTTTCCTCAGATGTGTAGAGGTATGACAGTCCAGTAAAAGATGTTTAATGGATAGTGGGTTCTGACAAGATGAGCACTTTGGTGGATTTTCTCCTGATAGTAAAAATTGGTGTGCGAGTCTTGTACGTCCGACATCGTGTGTAAATAACTTGATCCCGGCGATTATTAAAAGGGAACACAACAGGCTTTATTTCCCCTAATTGGTTGTTTAAACATTGATCCCGCTCAGACTGCTATTTGCTTTTGATATATACATGGAGTTGGTTTTAGATCTGTGGAAGGTATTCAGTAGATTCAGTGCTTCTCTGGTACACAGCAGAAAATAATATTAAATTGCTTTGCTTCAAGAGATGACAGTTTGATTAAAATCTTCACGATTGTTGAGTGATCAGTTTTAGTAGCTTCCAACGCCTCAAGACACGATTTTGAATCAGTTAATATTAAAAAATGCTTTCGCGAAGCAGTCTTCATAAACTTCTGTGCCAGAAGTAGAGCGTTTGCCTGTGCAGTGAAAACTGAACTGCGGTCAGGGCTGCGTTTATCCTGACACAGGTGGTTTGTTGGAGAAGCTGCTGCCACTTGATTTCCAGATTTAGAGCCATCTGTGTATACTGGGATGTGAAGTGGGTATAGACGGCTCTGAAGTCCAGAAACTGTTGATAGAAATAATTCGGATGCGTTTTGGATTTTTGATATTCTGTTGAATACAGGTGGATTTTAGACTTTGAGTTGTTCATGTTTATATCCACTTTCAAGTTCTCCAGATGGGGTTTTATATGCAGGCCAAATGGATGATGAAAGCGGGGGTTCATATATTGTTGAAAGCTGGAGTGGGAAAACTGCTGAATAAGCTGGGTTTTCATCATTTCAACTTTGGTTGTAGGACCAAATTTAGGCATCTGATTTCCAAGGAAGGTTTTTGGCATCTGCATAGAGACGAGAGAAACGCATACAGGTGGTTTTTGTTTGTTAGAACCTGAAACCATTCTGTGTTGACCAGGAGTGCATTTTGTTTATCTTCGGTTGGATGTACTTGTAGCAAATGCTACAAGAGAACATAAGAACCAATGACTCTTGCAATGCTATTTATGTTTATATTGAAGCGGGTTACTGATGGGATACTTTCTTGAGAGAAGATCTTGTTTACATAAGTTAGACAAGGAATTTGCTATTTTACCTCTAAAAAGTCTGTTTGATAAGCGTGCAATGAAGATTGGCAGTCGATCTCTAAAATTCATCTGGTACAGATCCTTTAAAACGGCATGTTTTCATGTCGTGTCATAAGCTTTCTCCAAATCAAAGAAGACAGCTAAAACGTGTTCTTTTCAGGCAAAGGCTTCGCAAACGTAGCTTTCAAGATAAATAAGGTGATCGATCTGTAGTGCTTCGACCTTTCCTAAAACCACATTGGGCGTTACTTACGTGGTGCATAAGTTACAGTATCCAGACTAATAAATAATAATAAAAAATTATATATAAAAAATGTATAAATACATAAATATATTTTATATTTAATATATATAAATATATTTTATATTTAATATATTTTAATATATTATATATAAAAAATTAACCCTACGATTAGTGGACAACCTGCTCTACCACCTGAGCCACAACCACCCAGGTGATCATTGGCCATCCTGTTCACTGTTTTGCATAAACAACTGGTTAAAGCTGTAGGGCAGTAATTTAGGGGGTCATTATTGTCTTTTCCTGGCTTTGGAATAGGTATATTATTGGAATATTATTTCTGCTTCATGCCAGGCGGGTGGGATTTTTCCCGATATCCAGATGGAGTTAGAAATTATAAGGAGCATTTTTCAGGGAAAGGTGGTGTAGATTCTTTAAGAAAAGGTAACAGACCTTACTTCATACCATAACGAGCTATTCATCCAGCCAAGTATATGCATGTATGGCTATCTATCCATCTGACAATGTAAAAGTGTCTGGCTCCAGTGCGTGTTCATGCTGAGCTGAACACATAATAAAGCTGATTATCCTATTCGAGTGACTACTCTCCCTCTGGCATTAAAAGTCTATGTGAATCAATAACAACCCAAGACAAACAAAAACACATTCGCCAATCAATACCATGAAAGAAACAGCACGTATTATACAAAAACAAGAAAATTTTAGAACAAAGAACAAGAAAGTGCACAGAATAAATAAATAAAAATAAGAGATGGCTCTGTGGGTGTGGAATTAAAGAAAGGAAGAGGATGATTGCATTGCTAAATTTCAGTGGATTTCCAATTTACAACTTATTTGAGAATTTCATCGATAAGTGGATTAAATTAACTGCCTTCTCAATTCTAATAACATCGGACCATCTAGGCAGCACTCCCGGGCAGTTATTTTCAGTCATAGGAGACCGGGCTGCTATGTACTTGAATGGGGAAAGCCACATACAAGCATTCACAACCATTTCATATACCTGTTGTGAAAGGCCCTGGAGTCTGCAACACCACTAAAAAAAGCAACATGAAGACCAAGGAGTTCTCCAAAATGGCAAAGTTGTGGAGAAATATAGATCAGGGATGGATTATAAAAATAAAAATATCCCAAACTTTGAACAACCACAGAGCACCATTAAATCCATAATAACAAAATGGAAAGAATATAACACCATTACAAACCTGACTGGTTTTATAGGAGCACTTTAAGCTGTACACTCCACAGAGCAGGACTTTATGGAAGAGTGGCCTTTATATATATAAAAAAAAAAAAAAAAAAAAAAAAAAAAACCACATTGCTTATTAAGAAAATTAGAGTTTGCCAAACAGCACGTGGCAGATTTCTCAAAAACATGGAAGGTGGTGCTCTGGTCTAGAGAACAACCGATGGTGGATTTTGCCTATACCGAGAACCAAACTGGACAGAATCTTTTGTTTTTAAAATTTATACTGAATTAAAACGTCAAATATTGCTGAACTTTATTACAAAATATAGTGCTGGAATTTGAACTCACTACCTTCCGATCAGCAACCCAACGTCTTAAATCACTGAGCTACCACCGCCATTAAGTGTACTCAAGATTATAGTACACTCAAGACTTCCCTTTTCCCCCCCTCAGTTATTGTCTGTCGCAATAAAAAGGTTTTTTTTATTACTTCAATGCGGTAGGAATATTGTCCTCACCTCCCGGGGGGTGGGGGGGTGAATACTTTCACAAGGCAATGTATACCAGAAATGAATATACGCTTTTTGACCAAATGTTTGTGGACACCTGACCACCACACCTACAGTACGTGTGTTCCTCCAAACTGTTACCACAGAGATGGAAGCACACAATTATCAATAAAGTTTTTGTATGCTTAGAAATGCTGAAGCGTTTCCTTTCATGTTTCAGCATGCACACAAAGGGAGGTCCTTGAAGACCTGGTTTGTCAAGGTTGGAACTGAAGAACGAGTGTCCTGCACAGAGCCCTGACCTCAACCCCATTGAACACCTTTAAGATAAATTGGAATGCCAACTGAACCCCAAGGCCTCCTCGTCGGAGATCAGAGGCTGACCTCACTGCAGGTTTGATACACCACTTGAAAACCTGGCCTCCTGCTCTACACGAAGGACACAACAAAACAGAGGTAAACGAGAAAGTCCCTGAAAGCATGCCAACGCCATTTATCGATATCGTAATAAACGATTACGCAGTGCACATTTCTGAGAAAATCATCAGAATGATGTATTTTTTATAATTACAATTTAAATGGTACTGAAAGGATGCCATTGATTCGACATCTTTTTTTAATTTAAACTTTTGTATTTGTGGGCAACCAAACTCTGTTTAACGTTTCTTTTTTTTTTGGTTAATATTACCACGGTTTTGCAGACAGTTTGTTGGGTAAATCATCAGGTATTGTCGAAAATATCCTCAAGTATCGTGATAAAAATATCATATCACATCGCTAAAAATGATTTAACCCACTGCCTTGGATGGCAATTAATTCTAGAAAGTCTAGGTCTAGATGATGGAATTTGTAGGCGAAGAGAGAATATCGATCCCCGTTACACAGTGCTCAGCAGACGCTAATTGTCAGATACAGTGCCTTGCGAAAGTATTCAGCCCCTTGAACTTTTCAACCTTTTGCCACATTTCAGGATTCAAACATAAAGATATAAAATTTAAATTTTATATCTTTATGTTTGAAGCCTGAAATGTGGCAAAAGGTTGAAAAGTTCTAGGGGGCCGAATACTTTCGCAAGGCACTGTACCTACCAGAAACATACAAAATGTTCAGCTTTCTCGTAATATAAAGCTGGAATTGTCTGTACTACATCTGTTGTCTAACTCTTCACCCTTGAAGAATAGTCCCAGTGAAAATGTGAGTCACATTGGCTTATTTTCAATGCATTTGTTAACTTATAATTTAGTTCAATATTCAAGTGGATTAAAAACTAAGTACAACCCATACACAAAGCTTTTATAGTCACTTTCTTCCACATTTTTATGGGAGTTCATCTCTGCATTCAAATTTATGAATTAATTTTATCTAACCCCTTCAGTCTAGCGACGGCTATACCATGTTCCTTTAATAAAGAGGACGATGAGTCACTAGCTATTTGCCTATAAAAGCATAAAAGACTGAAATGCCCCATTCAACATTTGGATGCCCGAGAGCATTGTCATCCATTAACATGCAGACCAGTCAATTGAGGAGCTCTCCAGAAGTTGCATATTTAAATCTGGAGCTTTTTAGCAATCGACTACTCAGCCTTTAGTGCATCTGTTGGGAGAATTTTTCCATCACCAAGTCCTGTTTATTCCCTCCTATGCTAAGGGAAACTCGTTTCATCATCACTGCTGGGCAGCGGAGCTCAAACTTACTTCGTATACGTACTTCTGAAAGTCAAAGTTAATAGTTAACTATTATATGCACACAAATGATTCACTTAATATATTAGCATGCTGAAATAGCCCACTGTTTGAATTAAATTTTTATGCAAACGCTAATTTCGCTAACTACTAATAACCGGCTGGAGCGAACAGCCACACCTGGCATACACTGCACCGGTAATGAGACTAATTTAAATGTTTTTCATTTTCCAACACAATTACACTCAAATTTCACCGAAAATGTGTTGCGTAGCAGGATAGGACAGGATACTACTCGTTTCCAGTATCAGTGCTAGCTTCTGACTTTTCGACTTCATATTGCCCTTCATATACTTCAAGCTGATAAATGTAACTAGTATACAAGGTATTTGTCTGAATGCTCTCCAGAAGTAAGCTCAAAACACAAATCTCTCATACAAATGTCTTGCGAAAACATTCAACCCATTAAACGTCATCAGATTCATCTGGATTACAAATAACACACACAGAGCCAGTATTTTTACTGCAAACAAATATGCTTGCAAAGTCAACATTTAAAGTTAAAAATCCAATATTTGCCAGCGGATCTTTAACTAAACAATACAACTGAAAAAACGTTTCTTGCATAAGGATTTAACTTTAGTACTGATTTATCTGTTTAACGCACATTTAGGAGACATTAGTACTTAGTAGAAGCTCCTTTTGCTGCAGTAAAAGCTGTAAGTGTGTTGGGGTAAGTTCCTACCAGCTCTGCACTGTTTACGAGAGATTTTCACACATTCTTTCTGGCAGATTTGCTCCAAGTTCTTCCGGTTGGTTGGATATTGTTTGTTGACTGCAATTTTCAAACGGTGCCACAGATTCTCGATGGGATTCACATCAGGACTTTGACCTGGCCAATATAGAACATTTTTGTTCTTAACTGTTCCCGTGTTTCTTTAGCCTCGTACTGTGGGACCAATTTTCCTGCTGAAAGGTGAAGTTTAGTGTTTGGGTTGTTTTTTTACAGCAGACTGAAGCAGGTTCTCTTGTAATAATCCACTTGTATTTTGCGCCTATTCTCCCTTCAATTTTGACAAGAACTCCAGGTTTTGAGACTGACAAATGGCCCCAGAGCATGATGCTGCCACCACCGTATTTCACCGAAGTGATGGTGTTAATTGAGGTATGGCTTGTGTTAGGTTTGCTCCACACATCGTACTTTGAAACTTTCCCAAGTACTGCATCTTGGGTGCATCCCAGCAAAACGTACATATACTTATGCATTCATATGATTCGTCGTAGTGTTTCTTTCTAGCCAACCTCCCATACAATCCTGAATTATACAGAGGTCTTGAAATGGTTGTCTGGTTCACCTTCACTCCACTCTCAGCCACTGTACTCTGTAGCTCCATCAGAGTCACTGTTGGCCTCACTGTGGCTTCCCTCATGATCTCGTTATTGCACTTTGACGGATTATTGAGATTTGATGGACGGCCTTGCCTTGGGGGTGTTTGGGTGGTGTGATGCAGCCTTCGCTTCCTCACTACTGAACCAACAGTGTTTCTAAGGATGTCCAACCTCTTAAATATAATTTGACACCCCATTCCTAAGTTACGAAATTCTATTACCTTACCTTTAACTTCCTTCGAATGCACCGTACTCTTCAAAGACATAAGCCATTCCTTTAGGCAGACCTTCTCTTCAATGGCAGTTCAACTGAGGTGGTTTTTGTCCAGAAAATGGGAGCTGTTTTAATACTTCAAAGATGAACCGTGTCCTCATTAATACAATATCCCTCGGGGGATGAAAACTTTCAAATGTAAAATACTTGCTGACCAAATGGGCCTAAATTCCTTACTATTCATAATTTCTACATTGCAATCTCCTGATATATCAGACACCACTAAACACCTCAAATACAAACACAAATCCGTGCAATGTGTAAGAGCCAAATATAATCTGTTACACTTTCAGCGCGATTAAACAAACGACCAACACGGAGCACGTTTAGATGCGGTCTCAAGGTCAGTCACAATGCATGCTTTACAAGCGAACCGCGTTATTACAAGCAACGTCTACAGTGTTAGTGGAAGAGTAAAGACAGTTAACAAAAGGACAAAAGTCTGTAGTATGATTTTAGATAAAAAGCTTTTCAGATCTGCGCTGCTGCTGCCTCATTGCCTAGATGAAAATTTGTTAATTAGCTACCATGCATTCATACCGCAAGCTTCTTTTTTTTTTTATAAATAGCCCAGTTAGTAGTGAGAAGACAAGACTCTCAGTTTTGGCTAATAAACAGACACAGCTCATCAAAACAGATCGCAGCATGATGTTAGTCAATAACAGCACCAAAGAATCAAAGAGCAAGAGGATCTTACCACATCATCAGTAAGTGTTCTGATGTTTAAGGGCTACGAAAAGAGAGAAGCAATGTGATTAGAACATTTATTCAAAATAAATAAATTTTAAAAAAAACAGCACCAGACCTTCAGCTGTAAAACTGCATGCTAAACGCAGCAGGAACTTCATAAAAGAAATGATCTGATGTACAACAAGACTTTAGATTTAAAGGATTAGCAGGTCATTCACAAATTCTGTAGCCTGAGGGAGTATACAAATCCACGCTGCTCTCAATGCTAGGAATGAAAGCTGAGACGTGGAGCAGTAGGTTAAGCAGTGATCTCTCGCTGGACTGGGGTAATGAAGGTGTGTGTACGGGGACAGAAACTGACTCTAAACTGATGTTACGCTACGGTACAGTCTGGCCGAACCTTTCCTCTAACGCTCAGTAGATTGGGCAAGTGCAGATTGTTTACTGTATTAGTCAGAGTCCAGAGAGACAAAACACTCATTATTTATGTATATTTCTTTGTTGTTCTATTTTTTCCTTTTCTCTTTTTATTGCTATTGGCAATATTCTACTTGCTCTGGCACACCGATAAAACTCAATGATGTTAACTCGGTTAAGAGACAGAGACAGACATACAGACTAACCGTGAGAGAGAGAGAGAGAGAGAGAGAGAGAGACACAAAGAGAGACAGAAAGAGTGAGAGACAGTGATACACAGAGAGAGAGAGAGATACAGACAGACAGGCAGAAAGAGAGAGATAGAGACAGATAGAGAGAAAGATACAGACAGGCAGGCAGAGAGAGGGAGCAATATACAGATAGACAGACAAGGAGAGAGACAGGCAGGCAGAAACAGAACGAGAGGCAGACAGATAAAGAGAGAGAGGCAGACAAACAAACGGACAAAGAGAGAGAGTGGGGCAGACAGAGAGAGAGAGAGAGAGAGAGAGAGACAGAGGGAGTAAGAGAGAAAGAGAGAGGGAGGTAGAGAGAGGAGAAAAAGACAGCCGGAGAGACGGAGAGAGAGAGAGGAGAGGAAAGGGAATGAAGAGAGGAGAGAATATAGAGAGAGACTGTAGAGAGAAAGAGAGCATGTAGAGAGATACAGACAGACGAACAGATTATTTTGGGCTATTTATTGGATCCATAGAATTTATTCATTCTTTACATTTCACACAGGTTAAAGTACATATACATACATTATATAAATATATATACATACATTTTTATATATATATATATATATATATATATATATATATATATATATATATATATATATATATATATATATATATATATATATATATATATATATATATATATATATATATATATATATATATACACACACACACACACACAACGCTACTACCTATAAGAAGTGAACGAGAAGGAGATATTAAACAGCAGGTGGTTATTTCCATGGCTGTAGCACAATGAGAGAAAAGCATGCTTCACAGTTGTTTCTCTCAGCACACACACACACACACACACACGCTCGTCCTCCTGTGTGTACACCGTGTACTTTACTGCACATGGATCTGACGCGACATCTGACGTAGCCTCATATTCAACAGTTTGTGTGTGTGTAAATATTGACCGAGCGACATCAATGCTGCACACTGCTGCATGCACAGACATCAATCGATAGAGCAGACCTTCATTAGCATAAACGTAGCAGGAAGAACACAAATGTCACCCTGTCTAATGAAGTGTGTGGGATTAATATTTGTATTCTGTTTAGCAAGACAGACACACAGAGAGAATATTAGAGACAGGAAGAATTTCACTGTCTATCCATCCAAGTGTCTAGTAAAAACTCTAATCTATCCTCTAGTGCTCTTCTCATCAATACCAACAAATATGCATTCCCATCTAGGTCTCTTTTCCTCATCTCCAGTCGTCCTCATCCTCCCCGTGTCCAGTGTAGGCTTGCTTTTGCTCCATTTTTTCATTCCTCTTTTTATTGCTACTGGGAATATTCTAACGGCCAAACTAACAAAAGATGAGAAATTAAAAACCGTCTTAGGAGAGCGACACACTACTGCAGCCTTCGCTGTAAATGATGTGGCAGAATGTCACAGTCTGAGGGGCAGCGAGACACCAACTGTCCCACACGCACCCTGAAAAGAAAAAGAAAATTCTCTCTTTTTATTAGATACATTTTTCATAGAAATAGATATAGGTAGAGAGAGAGAGAGGAAAAAAGAGACAGATCGAGAGTGAGAGATAGGGAGAGAAAGAGATCAAGAGTGGGAGGTAGAGAGACAGATCGAGAGAGAGTGAGCGAGAGAGTTCGAGTGAGAGAGAGTGAAAGAGAGATTCAGAGAGATCGAAATCGAGAGTGAGATCGAGAGTGAGACCGAGAGTGAGACCAAGATCGAGTGTGAGATCGAGAGTGAGAGTGTGAGATCCAGAGTGAGAGTGTGAGATCCAGAGTGAGAGTGTGAGATCCAGAGTGAGAGTGTGAGATCCAGAGTGAGAGTGTGAGATCCAGAGTGAGAGTGTGAGATCCAGAGTGAGAGTGTGAGATCCAGAGTGAGAATGTGAGATCGAGAGAGATCGAGATCGAGTGAGATCGAGTGAGAGAGAGATCGAGAGAGATCGAGATCGAGAGAGAGATCGAGTGAGATCGAGATCGAGTGAGAGAGATCGAGTGAGATCGAGAGTGAGATCGAGGTCGAAAGATGATCGAGGTCGAGAGTGAGATCGAGAGATCGAGAGTGAGATCGAGGTCGAAAGATGATCGAGGTCGAGAGAGAGTGAGAGAGATCGAGAGAGAGTGAGAGAGATCGAGTGAGAGGGTGAGGTGATCGAGATCGAGTGAGATGAGATCGAGGATGATCGAGGTGTCGAGATCGAGATCGAGAGTGAGATCGAGATCGAGAGAGAGAGCGAGATCGAGAGATCGAGATCGAGATCGAGAGAGATCGAGATCGAGAGAGAGATCGAGAGAGACTGAGATCGAGAGAGACTGAGATCGAGAGAGACTGAGATCGAGAGAGACTGAGATCGAGAGAGACTGAGATCGAGAGAGTGAGAGATCGAGAGAGGTGAGAGATCGAGAGTGAGGATCGAGAGTGAGAGATCGAGAGAGTGAGAGATCGAGAGTGGGAGATCGGATCGAGAGAGAGAGAGATCGAGATCGAGATCGAGAGAGGAGAGATCGAGATCGAAAGTGAAAGAGATCGAGATCGGGTGGAGAGAGATGGAGATCGAAGTGAGAGAGATCGAGTGAGAGAGATGGAGAGAGATCGAGTGAGAGATCGGAATTGAGGAGAGATCGAGTGAAGAGATCGAGTGAGGAGATCGAGATCGAGTGAGATCGAGATCGAGTGAGATCGAGATCGAGTGAGATCGGATCGAGATCGGTGGTCGAGATCGAGATCGGTGAGTCGAGATCGAGAGAGATCGAGTGAGAGAGAGATCGAGATCGAGTGAGATCGAGATCGAGTGAGATCGAGTGAGAGAGAGAGATCGAGAGAGATCGAGTGAGAGAGAGATCGAGTGAGAGAGAGCTCGAGTGAGAGAGAGATCGAGTGAGAGAGAGATCGAGATCGAGTGAGAAAGAGAGAGATCGAGATCGGTGAGAAAGAGAGAGATCGGTAAGGAGAGATCGAGTGTGAGAGATCGAGTGTGAGAGATCGAAGTGTGAGAGATCGAAGTGTGAGAGATCGAAGTGTGAGAGATCGAGTGTGAGAGATCGAGGTGTGAGAGATCGAAGTGAGAGGGAGAGAGATCGAGATCGGAAAGTGAAAGAGAGATCGAGATCGAGTGAGAAAGAGAGAGATCGAATTGAGAGAGGATCGGAGTGAGAGATCGAGTGTGAGAGATCGGAGTGTGAGAGATCGGAGTGTGAAGAGATCGAGTGAGAGAGAGAGAGAGAGATAGAGGAGATCGAGTGAGAGAGAGATGAGAGTGAGAGAGAGATCGAGATCGGTGAGAGAGAATCAGTGAGAGAGGATCGAGATCGAGGTGAGATCGAGGAGAGAGAGATCGAGTGAGATCGAGAGAGATCGAGATCGGTTGAGAGAGAGATCGAGATCGGGGTGAGAGAGATCGAGATCGGGTGAGAGAGAGATCGGATCGGGTGAGAGAGAGATCGGGGAGAGATCGAGGTGAGATCGAGATCGAGGTGAGATCGAAGTGAGAGAGATCGAGTGAGAGAGATCGAGTGAGAGATCGAGTGAGAGAGATCGAGTGAGAGAGATCGAGTGAGAGATCGAGTGAGAGAGATCGGAGTGAGAGATCGAGTGAGAAAGATCGAGATCGAAGTGAGAGATCGAGATCGAGTGTGAGATCGAGTAAGATCGAGAGAGAGAGATCGGCGTAAGATCAAGATCGAGTGAGGTCGAGTGAGATCGAGATCGGGATCGAGTGAGATCAAGATCGAGATCGAGTGAGATCGAGATCGAGTGAGATCGAGATCGAGTGAGATCGAGTGAGAGAGATCGAGATCGAAGTGAGAGAGATCGAGATCGAGGTGAGAGGTCGAGATCGGTCGAGATCGAGATCGAGTGAGAGAGAGATCGAGTGAGAGAGATCGAGAGAGAGAGATCGGAGAGAGAGATCGGTGAGGAGATCGGGTGAGAGATCGAGATCGAGATCGGGTGAGAGATGAGATCGGGGTGAGAGAGAGATCGAGATCGAGTGAGAGAGAGATCGAGATCGGGTGAGAGAGAGATCGAGATCGGGTGAGAGAGAGATCGAGATCGGGTGAGAGAGAGATCGAGATCGGGTGAGAGAGAGATCGAGATCGGGTGAGAGAGAGATCGAGATCGGGGTGAGAGAGATCGAGATCGGGTGAGAGAGATCGAGATCGGGTGAGAGAGATCGAGATCGGGTGAGAGAGATCGAGATCGGGTGAGAGAGAGATCGAGATCGGGTGAGAGAGAGACCGAGAGGAGAGAGAACCGAGGGGGAGATCGAGATCGAGTGAGATCGAGAGAGATCGAGAGGGAGAGATCGAGATCGAGTGAGAGATCGAGATCGAGTGTGAGATCGAGAGTGAGATCGAGAGAGAGAGAGAGATCGCGTAAGATCAAGATCGAGTGAGGTCGAGTGAGATCGAGATCGGGATAGAGTGAGATCGAGATCGAGAGCGAGAGAGATCGAGATCGAGTGAGATCGAGATCGAGTGAGATCGAGAGATCGAGAGATGGAGATCGGATCGGGTGAGATCGAGATCGGAGTGAGATCGAGATCGAGTGAGATCCAGATCGAAGTGAGATCGAAAGTGAGATCGAGATCGAGTGAGATCGATGAGAGAGAGAGGTCGAGATCGAGTGAGAGAGATCGAGATCGAGTGAGAGAGAGATCGAGATCGAGTGAGAGAGAGATCGAGTGAGAGAGATCGAGATCGAGTGAGACTGAGATCGAGAGAGACTGAGATCGAGATCGAGAGAGAGAGAGATCGAGGTGAGAGAGATCGAGATCGAGTGAGAGAGAGATCGAGATCGAGTGAGAGAGATCGAGATCGAGTGAGAGAGAGATCGAGATCGAGTGAGAGAGAGATCGAGATCGAGTGAGAGAGAGATCGAGATCGAGTGAGAGATCGAGATCGAGTGAGACTGAGATCGAGAGAGACTGAGATCGAGTGAGAGAGAGCGATCGAGAGAGACTGAGCTCGAGATCGAGAGAGACTGAGATCGGGAGATCGGGAGTGATTGAGGAGAGATCGAGATCGAGTGAGATGAGATCGAGGTGAGATCGAGTGAGATCGGAGATCGAAGTGAGATCGAGATCGAGTGAGATCGAGGATCGGAATTGAGATCGAGATCGAGTGAGATGAGATCGAGTGGAGATCGAGTGGAGAGAGATCGAGATGAGAGAGATCGAGATCGGGGAGGATCGGATGGAGTGGAGAGAGATGAGATGGGGTGAGAGAGATCAGATGGGTGAGAGAGATCGAGAGAGAGAGAGATCGGGGAGAGAGATCGAGGTCGAGAGTGAGATCGGAGAGAGAGAGATCGGGTGAGATCGAGATCGGTGGATCGAGATCGAGGTGAGATCGAGATCGAGTGAGATCGAGATCGAGTGAGAATCGAGTGAGAGAGAGAGATCGGTGAGAGAGATCGGTGAGAGAGAGATCAGTGAGGAGAGATGGGTGAGAGAGATCGAGTTGAGAGAGATCGAGATCGGTAGAGGAGATCGAGGAGGGAGATCGAGGTGAGATCGAGATGGGTGGATCGAGATCGAGGTGAGGAGATCGGTGAGAGATCGGATCGGTGAGACTGAGATCGAGATCGGAGACTGAGATGAGATCGGTGAGGAGAGATCGGATCAGTGAGAGAGAGATCGGATCGGTGAGAGAGAGATCGAGTGAGAGATCGAGTGAGAGAGATCGAGATCGAGTGAGACTGAGATCGAGATCGAGAGAGACTGAGATCGAGATCGAGAGAGACTGAGATCGAGATCGAGAGAGACTGAGATCGAGATCGAGAGAGACTGAGATCGAGATCGAGTGAGAGAGAGATCGAGATCGAGTGAGAGAGAGAGAGATCGAGAGAGAGAGAGATCGAGAGAGAGAAGCGAGATCGAGAGAGATCGAGATCGAGTGAGAGAGAGAGATCGAGTGAGAGAGGATGAGTGAGAGAATCGAGTGAGAGAGATCGAGTGAGAGAGATGGTGAGAGAGATCGGTGAGAGATCGAGATCGAGTGGAGATCGAGATCGGTGAGATCGAGATGGTGAGATCGAGATCGGTGAGATCGGATCGAGGTGAGATCGAGATCGAGTGAGAGATCGAGATCGAGTGAGAGAGAGATCGAGGTGAGAGAGATCGAGTGAGAGAGATCGAGATCGAGTGAGAGAGAGATCGAGTGAGATCGAGATCGGGATCGAGAGAGAGAGAGATCGAGTGAGAGAAAGATCGAGATCGGGTGAGAGAGAGATCGAGATCGGGTGAGAGAGAGATCGAGATCGGGTGGGAGAGATCGAGAGTGAGATCGAGATCGAGTGAGATCGAGAGAGATCGAGTGAGAGAGATCGAGATCGAGTGAGAGATCGAGATCGAGTGTGAGATCGAGAGTGAGATCGAGAGAGAGAGAGATCGCGTAAGATCAAGATCGAGTGAGGTCGAGTGAGATCAAGATCGGGATCGAGTGAGATCAAGATCGAGTGAGATCAAGATCGAGTGAGAGAGATCGAGTGAGAGAAAAAATTATATATTTCCATGGGGTGTACTTATTTTTTCAGATGACTATATTAGTGACTAATAACTGACATTTAGTAGTAATTTTCACAATTTAAATGAACAAAAAACAGATCAGTCACATGGAAAAAGAAGTACACGCCTAAATTTAATCACACAAATCCATAAAATTAGAATCAGGTTCAGGATCGAGTGCCAGTGATGAGAACCTGCTGATGGAGTGCAGGTGGAACCGGTCTTATTTATACCCCTCATATCTAGTGTCTGGTGTTCCCTTTGTTATTGAGGTCCGTAAGGCCATCAGAAAAAAAGGTTGTGGGCGCCTATGAGTCTGGCAAGGGATTTAAAAAGATCTCCACATTATTGGAAATACATCACTCCACTGTAAGGAAAATCTACAAATGGTGCCGATTTTAAACCAGGACCGGCCGTCCCCACAAATTCAGCCCAAGAGCAGACCATCTGATGCAAAAAGAAGTCTCAAAGAACCCCAAAATTTCATCACGGGATCTGCGAGTAAGTCTTGCAACTGTTGGTGTAAATGTGATGCTTCTACAATCAGAAAGAGATTGTACAAATGTGTCCTGCATGTGAGGCGTGTCAGGAAAAAGCCTTTGCGAGACTACAGTTTACCGCTGAGCATATAGACAAAGACCAGGCCTTTGGGAATAATGTACTCTGGACAGACGAATCAACGATAGAGTTGTTTGGTCACAGTAACAGCGGACATGTTTGGTACAGACCAAAGACAGCTTTTCAGGAGAAGCACCTCATACCAACTGTGAAGCCCAGTGGTGGAAATGTTATGGTCTGGGGATGCTACGCTGCCTCATTTTAGTTCCTCACACCCTATATGGGAACTGTTGGCTTTTTCTTTTTGTTTTTTTTGTTTTTTACATTTGATCGTCTTTGAAACAGTGCCTATTAATGAAGCTGATGTACCTGAACAAAACCACAAGGAAAATGAGTTTTCAATCATTTATTGAACAGAAATATCAATAGATGTGATAAAAGTAAATACACCCTTGGCATCTGAAGCTAGTATTGGCCCCTTTAGCAGAAATAACTTTAAATTGTCCCTCAGTCTTTTGGAGGAGATGTTAAACCGAGGTCCTGACTCTCCGTGGTTATTAAAAACCCAAGGACACTTATCATAAAAGAGTAGGGGTATAACCCCAGTGCCCTGCTGAAATACCCCCGTTGGCCCTTCTCCATCACTGCCCCCAATAATCACCATCTCTGAATTAGCTACATCACTCTCTCCTCCACCAATAGCTGGTGTGTGGTGTAGTTCTGGTGCACTATGGCTGCCGTCGCATCATCCAGGTGGAAGCTACACACCAGAGGAGATTTCTTGCATGTACTGCCCCGTACACCCCCAATAATTCAATGGGATTCAAATCCGGGCTTTCACTTGGCCATCTCTCCATTCCTTGGTGGATTTGTTAGTGTCCTTGGGATCATTATCCTATTGAATGTTTCAGTTCAACTTCAACTTTCGGACAGATGGTCTCACATTATCTTCAAGCATTCTTCGACCCGATGCAGAATTCATAGTTGAATCAGTGAATGCAAGCTGTCCAGACCCTGAGGCAGTGAAGCAACCCCAAACCATGACATTTCCACCACCCTGCTTCACAGTTGGTATGAGGTACTTCTACTGAAAAGCTGTGTTTGGTCTGCATCAAACATGTCTGCTGTGACTATGTCCAAACAACTCTATTTTTGATTCATCTGTCCAGAGCAGATTGCTCCGTGATGAAATTTTGGGGTTCTTGGCGACTTCTTTTTGCATCAGATGGTCTGATCTTGGGCTGAATTTGCAAGGACGGCCAGACCTGGACTAATTGGCAGTTGTTTGAAATCTGCACCATTTGTAGATGATTTTCCTTACAGTTGAATGATTCCAAATAATGTGGAGATCTTATTGAATCTCTTGCCAGACTCATAGGCATCCACAACCTCCGCCCCCCCCCAAATGTGTGTTATATTACATACATATAACATACACACATATATATGACCGAGATAGGGAGAGAATTGATCTAACTCTCTGCCTTTGAACTTGTCCTAAATCATACGACAGTAATCTGTATTTCTCCTCGAAGGGGAAGAGACTACACTGTCAGTTTAAATCCACAAGAGCTATTAAGACTTCACATTTTTGCTTCTGCATACACGTATTTTTTAAAGGGTTGATTAATACGGTGATTAATGGCGTGAAATTTTTAGACTAGCTAATCAAACTGCGGTAATCAAATTTCAAAGAGTAACATCCTTAACAGACAAACAACAATAATAACAAACTGTCAATCGCTTCTTAATTCAATTGCACAACGCAAGCCCTTGACAGTCAGTCTGGAGCAGGAACAATGTGCCACCACATTTACCCAAGAACAACAAAGTTAAGAATTAAAAAGCCAGCCTGAGAATCAAGTCACAGCCATCAGAGTTTGACATTTTGTCATTTGCTTCAGAAACGGAGAGGGGAAGAAAAAAAAAAATACAAAAAAAAAAAATTCATTTACAAAAAGTCCCATGTCAAAGACACAAATTTGTGTGACACAAGTAAATGAGCATTGTTCCTCTGGGACATGAATGTCTGCAACAGGAAATGCCTGGACTTTGGATTGACGACCAAATTACACCCATCTGTTGCATTGGCATGTCATATTTGTGAAATGCTGTGATGGAAATATTCAAAATTATAAACATAATTTATAATGTTTACAAAAGCTTACCAAAGAAAAAAAAAGAAGCAGTCAGCTTCGAGCCAAGCCTTGGGTTATTCAACATTCGCCCTACACACCCAATGCAAACATATCAAGCCCATTCCAGATGGCACACGTTATATAAATCAGTGCAAATTTCCAATCTACATTTTCACAAACTCCCTGGGAAAAAAAAAAATGGAAGCACACTGGGCTTATGGGAGGTTCTGCCATGTGCCGCCTGCATCAGACCGACTTCATTAATAAGGTCAAAACAAACTGACACGCCACAAAATAAACGCGTGGAGCTGGAGATCAATCAACGAGCCTGTGTGGCAGAAAAGTCCTTCATTAAATCCAAATGGGTCAAAAAAAGGCAACAAAACACCTACATTAATGCTGGTACACGCAGCACGGGAAAGATGATTTATTTAGTAAAGAAAACACATTAAAAACTGTGGGAGAACATTCGTGCCACATTCATCAACCCGGGAGCGTACGCCTGCTTGGTTTGTAAGTTTAAATCGTAAGTTTGAGTTAGTTTGTTCTCCAGCTCAGCTGCATGGTCAGTGACAAAATGAAAGACAACTCCATGTGCAGATATTTAACTTTCAGGAAATGTGAATTAGCGTCACATTTTCTCTGTGCTGACGAGAAGAATCGCATCCGCGCTGTGTGTCCGGTAAACTGGATTGAATTACTAGAAAATGTACTACTTGGAAATTTTGTACCGAAAATCCTGACACACGATGTGAAATTCACGTTCATCTGGCCATTTAAACACGTCACTGGTCCACTATATCATTCTGTACATCTCTTAACTGCAGAAACTATACTTCATATTATCAAACAATAGTTGGTTCACTAACCTTAAAGCACGCAGTGAAAATTCAGCTTTCAGTTATTCTAGTATTAACTCTAATATTCTCCCAGATAAAATCTCTCCCCTACTCACACACTTTTAAAGAAATAATAAAACCCAAACTAACATATACACACATACATACATACATACATACATATATATATATATATATACTGCTCAAAAAAAATACAGGGAAAACTTGGAGTTACATTGTGCTGTTTAAGTGTTCCCTTTATTTTTTGGAGCAGTATATACACAGGTGCTGGTAATATAATTAGAATATCATCAAAATGTTGATTTAATTCAGTAATTCCATTCAAAAAGTGAAACTAGTATAATGTATACATTCATTACACACAGACTGATATATTTCAAGTGTTCATTCCTTATAATTTTGATTATAACTGACAACTAATGAAAACCCCAAAATCAGTATCTCAGAAAATTAGAATGTTGTGAAAAGGTTCAATATTGAAGACATCTGGTGCCACACTCTAATCAACTAATTAACTCAAAACAGCTGCAAAGGCCTTTAAATGGTCTCTCAGTCTAGTTCTGTAGGGTACACAATCATGGGGAAGACTGCTGACTTAACAGCTGTCCAAAAGACGTCCATTGACTCCTTGCACAAGGAGGGCGAGACACAAAAGGTCATTGCTAAAGAGGCTGGCTGCTCACAGAGCTCTGTGTCCAAGCACATTAATAGAGAGGCGAAGGGGTGGAAAAGATGTGTTAGAAAAAAGTGTACAAGCAATATGGATAACCGCACCCTGGAGAGGATTGTGAAACAAAACCCATTCAAAAATGTGGGGGGATTCACAAAGAGTGGACTGCAGCTGGAGTCAGTGCTTCAACAATCACCACGCACAGACGTATGCAAGACATGGGTTTCAGCTGTCGCATTCCTTGTGTCAAGCCACTCTGGAACAAGACACAGCATCAGAAGCATCTCGTCTTTCTGAGGTCCAAGGTCAACGCAGCCGTCTACCAGGAAGTTTTAGAGCACTTCATGCTTCCTGCTGCTGACCAACTTTATGGAGATGCAGATTTCATTTTCTAACAGGACTTGGCACCTGCACACAGTGCCAAAGCTACCAGTACCTGGTTTAAGGACCATGGTATCCCTGTTCTTAATTGGCCAGCAAACTCGCCTGACTTAAACCCTATAGAAAATCTATGGGGTATTGTGAAGAGGAAGATGCGATACGCCAGACCCAACAATGCAGGAGAGCTGAAAGCCACTATCAGAGCAACCTGGGCTGTCAGAACACCTGAGCAGTGCCACAGACTGATCGACTCCATGCCACGCTGCATTGCTGCAATAATTCAGGCAAAAGGAGCCCCAACTAAGTATTGAGTGTTGTACATGCTCATACTTTTCAGTTGACCAACATTTCTAAAAATCCTTTTTTTGTATTGGTCTTAAGTAATATTCAAATTTTCTGAGATACTGATTTTGGGGTTTTCATTAGTTGTCAGTTATAATCATCAGAATTAAAAGGAATGAACACTTGAAATATATCAGTCTGTGTGTAATGAATGTATACATTATACTAGTTTCACATTTTGAATGGAATTACTGAAATAAATCAGCTTTTTGATGATATTCTAATTATATGACCAGCACCTGTATGTGTGTGTGTAGTCTGTGTGCATATGTGTAGTAATAATATATATACACACACACGTGTGACACCTATGATGAAAAACATACACAGATCAATAAATGCCTTAAATTAATCCAAAAAATTCTTAATTAGCCCTTAAACCGAAGAACAGTTGGATGAACACTTTGGTCAGTCTTTCTACAGTCTGGGAGAGTAATATTTGCGGACCGAGGACGAAAGAAAAAGTGAGGGCAGAGATTTCTTTGCTTGCTTTCATTGCAAAAATGATCTTTTCGGGACTGCCATTCTAATAAGAAGTGTGTGTCAATACTGAACGTGTTTAAAAAAAAAGATCTGCTCCAGTCAGTCAGTACAGCGAATGAACAAGGTGTCATCACGTACATGCATGAATGACACGATCAAGTCGAATCAACATTTCGCTGTAGAAAAAGCAACGGCTCCGCATTCGCTCTCAGGACTGAAGCGAATCTAAAGTCAAATTCAAGCCACAACACAAAGCCAGAAAGGTTCAAAGGCCATGCTACCGAGCGCACCGGAGCTGAAGTCACATTTTGGAAATTAATTTTCATACAACAAAGAAGACTATTTGTTGCAGACAGCTCCCAGTGGTCTACCGCTCATCTTTCTTTATCCACCATCTCCCACGTTTTCACAACCTCCTACAAATCACACCATCTGCAAATCCCACACATGGCATGCAAATAAATCAGACCACCACCCAATATCTGAAATATTCAGATTACAGGGTAAGCAAGGTAATTACAAAGAGATCTTCACACACTTACACAGCTGGGAAGGAAAAAAAAAAAAAAAAAACCCACACACAGACGCGCACTCACTCCGCTCTCTGATGAATATTGCACGTTGAAAGCAATAGGTGGCTTCTTTTGCTTTCCATGTAGCCAATACATCTGTTGGAGGGTGTTCTAGCAGTTTTGATATTCCTCCCGATTATTAGGAAATTTTACACGGCTGGACACGCAGACCCTGTTAACATGGAGCGAGTCAGACGGGGAAAAATCAAACACAATCGATCTCGAACTGTAGGGAGCATTCCGAGATGCCTTGGCCTCTACTTATGTATTGCAAATGCCAAGAAGCAAAACAAAATTAGTCGGTGCGTTTCAGGGTCAGACAGTAGGAGGTACTCATTAAAAGCGTGCAACGACGGAGGATGCATTCAGGTTTGCTAATGGGATCAACATAGCCAAACCTCCACACCTAGGTCACGTTTCAGCTCAGCCGATAGAGCACTGTCCACCTAAAGTTCATCCAGTGACCCAGAGCAACCTAGTAGCTAAAGGCAGATATGCTTTCAGAGGGTTCTTGTACTGCGAGACCGAGAAAAGCCCCCCCCCTACAGCTTATGTAAAGAAATAATCATATTCAAGCATGCACCTTGAAGGTAGAACACCAGGTTTGTTGGATATGACCTCTGTGTCCGGGTGGTGATGATGCATCACACACACAAAAACAGGAGCCTGAGAAGATCATAATGAGCATTCAGGTCTTTTCTGCTTTCCAACACAAACAAACAAAGGGCTTGGATCATTAAACAACCTCAGCAACGGTGTCCGATACGACGGATCGGTTTCAATACAACAGCCCCGCAGCATTAAAGCCTATTAAAAGCACCTAGTGGTCGACAGCTCATTAGAAACACAGGCAGGCTCCGCTCTGTACAAAATGACGTCGGGTAATTCATACTGAACTTCATTAGGGTGAATACAACCAGCAACAGCACAGTCCGCACCAGAGGGATAGTACAGCAGACGGCGTCAGAAAATACAAGTCCTTCATTCTACATGCAAACGTCGACACTAAAAATAACCATCCGTATGTTGGTCTATGAAACAAGTTCGGTCTATTCATAATCCGGATGCACTTTATTCACTGGGTCCTTCAAAGCGTTCCAGTGTGTGCAGTGTGGGAGGGAGCATTATCCTGCTGAAAGAGGCCACGGCCATCAGGGAATACCATTGCCATTAAGGTGGGCCTGGTCCACACTGATGTTTAGATAGATGGCACGCGTCAAACTGACATCCACATGAATGCCAGGACCCAAGGTTTCCCAGCAGAAGACGGCCCAGACCATCACACTGCCTCTGCCGGCTTGCCTTCTTCCCATAGTGCATCCCGGTGCCATCTCTTCCGCAGATAAACGGTCGCGTGTTAAATGCCCTGACCCAGTCATCCAACTATAACGATTTTGACTTTGACGTGCCACTTTGACGAGATAATCGATGTCATTCGCTTCATCTGTGAGAGGTCATAACGTTTTAGCTCATCGTTGTATACTGCAGAATATTGAGACCAGTGGTTCCCAAGCTTTTTTTACTTGGAGCCACCCCTTACTTGTATCTAAGAAAAACTGAGCCATCTCCCCCCGGTCAAAGTACAGCGTGTGCTTTGACAATCCAAAACGTTTTGGTACCCGTTATCGTAGAAATATTTCTTTGATGCAGAATCGGCTTGAAGGTCAGCAAGCACATCTTCCCAGTCGAGGAATTCCACGTCCTCGAGACTGCGAATGTAAGGGTCCATCATCGATATCGGCAAAAAGGAGTTTAATTTCCTCCCAAAGCACGTTCATGTGCCGGGTAAACTCGCTGCGGAAAGACGCAGACACAGTGCCTCTCGAGAGAAGGCTTTACTTTCTTTTCCGATGGCGAGTCGTCAGAAACTTTCCGTTTCACAGACATGTTTTATATACTTGCTTTAAATACTGAGGCTCTGACTGCAGGAAAAAACGAGCTGCTAGCTGAAACGCGGGTCATTGACAGGCACGGATTTTTCCCCCTCACCGCTTTTACCTTTCTCTGCCATTATTATAATTTTTTTAGATTGGCCTTGGCTTCGCAAGCAATGATTAATATCATTTTAAAATGTATTAATTTTACAATTAAGCTATAGTGGAACATTTTATGCATGTTTGACCTCAAAGCAAGGTGAACTCTGGCGCAGACCCCAGGTTGGGAACCATTAATTTAGACCTTTGGACGTTGAGACGTTTTTCAACTTTCTTTTTAAAATGCTGCATTGTCATGCCAGGCATATCAAATCTCGCCTCGAGTGTAGGCTAGATCCCTTTACGGGGGGGGGGGACAAAAGGTGGAAGGAAACAAGCTGGGCGTATCAAAGTCCTTATTGAGAACAGAATTAAATAAACTTTTTAATGAATAAATATTGCATGCTGACACACATTCTCCTTTTCCCCATCCACTTTTACCATTCGCTCATAGCACCTGTCTAATTAACACGACTTATCACTGTAATTAGCAACATTAGCCTGTTTCATGGGCATGCATTATTAATAATTATACGTGTTTATTGGGTCACCGCGATCAGTCGTCTATCATAATAATCTTCAATAAAAGGTCATCTCTGTCAAAGTCAAATGTGGCACACTGCTATATTTTGAGAGTCAAAATTTGTCAAATGTCAAGCATGGCAGTTAGTGTGTGAAACGGGCATCTAATGAATTTAATTTATGTGTCAAGTCATGCAAGATAACCACCAAAGGCCTCTGAATCTCTCAGGAGTATCTCAAATCGCAAGACGTCGGCTTTAACAAAATTGGATTTCCTGTTACGAATGTTTGTTATGATCGACGTACAGGTTTTCCGTTTTGTTTTGGGGTTTGTTTTTCCCCCCCTTAGAACAGAGTGAAAGACATCTGGACCCTGGGCAATAAACAATGACAGTGGTTAGAAAAATCCCTGCTCACAGAAAGAAAAACCTTAGAAACAATGCAGGGCTTCGACAAAAACAAAGCACACAATGTGTATTCTTCAAGTGCAAAATAACGCCTAGACTACGAAAAGCTGATAAACAAGCAAAGCAAGGGTTAGGCCGAAACAAGCAGGGTTCTGTAGGGGGCAAAAAAAATATCCCACAGCACAACAAACTGAATTTGTTCTCGTCGTCTCAAAAGTAGTCACCATATGTACAAGCAAGTCCACAAACACTGATCATATGTGGATGACCGTGAAATCTCCCACTCACTGTGGCAGGAAAATATGTCATTTAAACGATGCCCTGCTGTACACCCCCTGCTGTAGAAACAATCTCTGCTACGTTCCAGCGTCGGCGCGTCTCTTCATGCTGCCGACACGTTATTGATTCTTCTAACAATACCTTACAGTTTACCCAACACGAAAATGAGCATAAACAGCTGTCGAAAATAAACAAAACACACACAATAAGTCACACCCTAAAGAATATTTGAAATAAATAAATGCTCTCACTCCACAGGAACTCATGTCCTATTTCCCTGGGGTATAAATAGGAGACTGCAGACGTGTTAAATCTGTTTGTCATCCGTTACCATGGGGAAAAACAAACTTGAATATAAAACTACATTAAGCACAATAAGGGCTGTAACAAAGCGTTCTAGATGCATGAAACCGGTGTAAGTTTGGCCGGAGTTGGACCCCCCCACATGGTGAGGAGGATGGTGAAGGAGGGAAAGATAACCGTTGTAGTATTACACAGTTTAGATGATTCTTGAGGTTATTTGGAAGAATTGCAAGCAAGAAGCATTTCCATAGAGCATCTTTATAAAAAAAAATAAATAAATAAAAAAAAAAGGACATGTGGACTGTAAGGACTGTAATGGAGGGGAGATCAATGATGCTTTAGGACTGGTGGTGGTTCAAAACCTGGTTGCCTCTGCCAGGAGGTTCAGGCTTGGCCAGAGAGAGAGCTTTCAACAAGACCGTGAGCCAAACATGCTTCCAAATCAAACAAAGAAACAAAGAAATGAAGGTTTTGCAACGAGCAACTCGGTTTTGGGTTTTAAACCCAACTGAAATGCGGTGCTCTGATTGATGAGGGAAATCTCTATGCACCGACCTAAAAATATAAAAGTGTTCTCCATGAAGGAGTGGATTAAAATCCCACTACTAATGTTTTTATGGGAGGCAGTAATTTTGAAACTAGAAGTTAAAATACAAAATAATTGAACATGAAGCATGAAGAACATTCTACCAGTAATTCGAGGGGACATTACAATTGACATCTCTCTCCAAGAACAAAAGATTAATAAATAAAATCGGGGGGATTGGTTTCTTTAAAATCTTCTGTAAAGGACAGCTTTTTCTCCGAACATTACCCAAAAATATTACCCATCTAGACAGCACCCTCACAACCGGCACGTGGGTACTGACAAAACGTTCTGAACAGAACATGGCTACTTAGGATGCGCCACTGCGAGCGAGCGCTATATCATTCAATAGACCGATGCTGAAAAGTTCGCAAGAGATCCATTTCAGCTAGGCCTGTTATCTCTTTCCTGCCTCTTTAATTGCACACTGATATCATATCTTTCAATTACAGCCTATTCCATGAGCGTTTTGAGCAAAGGGAAAGAGCTGCAACATGAGGCCTGCTCAAATTAATGAGGTGAACCAAGGACATTAAGATTTGAATATGTAGGAAGGAAGAGTCAGCACAAAGGTGCGGACATATGAATGCCAAACAGATTCTTCAATCAGCCCTTTGTGAGGCGAGGACATTAAAGTCAATGCGACAGTACCTCAGCGGACACGAGGATCGCTAATCATTTCGACTGTAGTCCATTAAGCTCAATCACACCCAACTGCCAATGACTGTCTTAACCTTAGACGTCAGGATTGGAATAGCAGCACGACAATCAGGCTCTGAACACCTCATCAACAGCTGTCAGACTACCATACCTAGGCCTGTCAGGATAATTACATCAACTTATTGTACGATATACGGCTGTGACCTCGATCATCTTTGCTGACCTCGATATCGCCTGTTGTGTTTACAGAAGAATGAATGGCTCCGGTCCTCTCGTCTGCTGTACGCAAGTTAGCATTCCAACTTTGAATATTCATTGAATATGAGATAAAAAAAAATGTGCTAACAAAGTTTTTTGAAGAAGAATAATCTAGAAAGAATAGTTGTAGCGTTTGGAATAATCCAGTCGTAGTCAGTAATGCCGGGGATCGAGTCGCTTACGCTGCGTGAGCTGAAGCGAACAGCGATAAACTGAAGCACTTTACTAGCGGGTTGATTAACTCAAACGCTTCCTATATGCATAAACCTAATATTACAACCCGCTTCTGCACAAAATGACGCGAACGCACCGGTGACCTTGAACTTAAGTTAAGGCGCTACGCAGAACGCAAAATCACGGTGTGAATACGCTCCTTTCTTAACAACGCACGAAAACACGATGAATAAATAAAGCATAAAAGTATTCACAATACTGTAATACACTCCATTTTCGGTTGTGCCGTTTTATTCTATTTGTGTTTCATTTATTTAGGGTATTTAATAATTTATCATTCCAACACCAGAGTCTGAATATTCTTAAGAATTTATAGTCTATCGCTCTTTGAAAGGGTGTACTTGCATTGGTATACTGCTATTATATCAGTGGCATAAAGTGGTATAAAAATGATATCGTTTATCGCAAGTATTTCTGGGACAAGATAACATCCAACAAATGTAGTTATTGTGACAGGCCCAGTCATACCCGTCTCAACACAGGAGCTTTGGAGCAGAAGCCCAAAGCATATACACCTCTCGTTAAAATGTCCTCTCTTAGATTGATATGACAGAAATCAATCATAGTGATGGAGAACTGTGACACTAATGCGAAGATTACTAATGCCAATAATGTATCAAATGAAATTGCAGACCATGCTGATGGATGACAGAACCCAGGGCAAGCATGTAGATAATAAATGAAGTGGGCCTATGACAGATCCATGCAGAACACCTTGAGAAATGTGTGATTTATGCTCACCAATGGGGATAAAATGCTGTGAATCAGTAAGGTAGGACCCAATCCAAGACCCACCTGTGGACACCTACCATCGCGTCGCATCGGTGGTGAAAGATCAATCAATTACACCTGATTTTTGTAATGTGGCTGTGGGGATTCGTGCTCATTCGTCCACAAAAGCATCACTGAGGGAAGGCTCTGACGTTGGGCAAGAAGGCATGACACGCAGTCAGAGCTCAAGTTCATCCCAAAGGTGTTCAGTCGGGTAGAGGTGAGGACATTCACACCAGCCTGGGCACACCAGGTCTTCATGGAGCTTGTTTTGTACACAGTGGCACTCTCATTCTGGAACATGTTTGCGCCTCTTGGTTCCAGTGAAGGGAAAGTTTAATGCTACAGCATAAAAAGACATTCCATACATTTGTTTGCTTCCAAATTTGTGGTGACATTTTGGCAAAGAACCACATACGAGAGTGGTGGACGGGTATCCACCTTCTTTTGGCCATATAGTGCATATGTGGTGAATGCATGTATTTTATTTACATCAACCATTCACATCAGCTAGTCCGAAGTCAAAAGATCGACGGCATGCAGGAGTCGGTTTTGATGGTTCAGCATCAAAAATGTGTAAAAATGTGCCCAAGAAACATCTTTAAGAACAGGAGTGTAATCCCATCTCCAGAGGGAGCTGAGAACCAAAGAATAATATTTCTGCAACGGATGTTGAAGCCTGATAAAGCAAACGTGCAGATTTCATAATTACTGGGTGTCAGTTAGGAAATGAGATGGAAGATGCATATTGAGGTCAATAATTTTGATTGGGGGTGGGGGGAGGGGAAATCGCTGAAAAGAATAGTGAATGAAGACAGTGTGGTGTAGAAGGTAATAAACAGAGTACTGCATTGTTGCTATCCTCTTTAATTCCATTAAATAACTGATCTGTTGTCATCTATAGTATTCGCAATCAAAATCAAACAAAAACAATGATTGACCAAGTGTATTACAAGCAAAGGAAGTTGCTGAGAACGGGAAATAAAACGCATTGATTTCTACTTTCCCTGATTAAGTTAGACAAACATTTCACATGAGGATGTCGATTAAAATATAAAGGCATATAAATCTTGCTACATGCTTGTGAGAGCTTGTAGAAATCCCTCGAACCATCGCCGTTCAACAAGAATACAAAGCCTACTCGGGGGAAATATCGGCCACCTCTTATTTGAAAATACACATTTCAAATTCACCTCTTGTCTGAAACCGTTTGACGTTAATCGTCATATATGAACGAGTCCGTGAGCTATACTCTAAAACGCGCTCGCTCTGATCAAGTGTGCTGCAAGAGCAGTTTGTGGCCTGCCATGTGAATAGACTTTAAAGCAGCAGAAAACACATTTCTGCACATTTAAATCATCCAATTTCATAGCCTTCGCAATAAATGAGATCCAGCCTAAGGATCAGTGATTCCTGATACCATCAATCTTCTCAAGCCTAGTCCATCCTCTCTAATCAAGTTAATTATCTAGATGATTTACCAATGCAGGCTGCAGAGTTGGCCCCTTAGCTAACTTTGCTAATCTTGGGTAAATACCGCTCCAGCCATGGGTTTGTGAAATATCAAACAATGGAAGCTCAGTATCACAAAATCCAAGCTTCACTAAAGTACATATTTGTACAAAGCACATGGAAAATACATTCAAGAAAGCAAAGAAATTTCGTCAGAAGCAGTATCTTATTACGCCCAAATCAAATTAGTTCCATGTTAAAATATTTATTCATTCAATTAATTTAATATTTCATTCATTCAGAATTTAAATCCAATTAGTATTTAGCACAGCATGCAACATGTACAAAATAAGAGCTTTGACTATATTACCAAAATTATGCAGCCTAACAATGGAAAAATACGAAAAAACAACGGAGAGGTAAAAAGTGCCTTGTTGAGTAAAAAAAAAATTCAAAATTAATAAATAAATCCCACATCAAACGAACATTCTTACAGCTCCTTCAGGATTTCACAATCAGAGAAATGAACGCATAATCAAAGGAAACTGCAATATTCAGAGGAGCTTGCAATTTTTCAATATTACTGTAGGTTTTCCACAGATTTGGTTCAAGACATGTCATGTAACATCAGGCGAAATACATGTACATCAGCTACTATATAGTAGGCAAGTACATGGTTTTGGACTCAGCCAATTAAACACCTCAATCACAATATTGTCATTCAGAATAAGGTCAATAATTAGATTACTGCTGTCCATGTAAACGTAGTCAACATGCCTTTTTGGCTGAGAGACACCTCTATATGCTGCTCATATAGAATTCTGACAAATCCCACCCTCTACCACAGTTTTTTGGGCTGTGCCTGCCCACAATGTTTCCTAAGGAACTTGGTCGAAGTATTAACTAATTTAAAAACACAGAAAACTGGTGCAGGATGAAACAGATAGAAAAACAGAGCCAACGACCATGGAAGGGGTGGGTGAAGAGACAAAAAAATAAATAAATAAATAAAAAAAAAATCACTATTTCACTGTTTTTAAAAGCATTTCTATGATAAATAATAGTGTTTTACATTATTTATCAAACTTCTCACTATACAGTAGTGTCGCATGGACCAACATTCCCTTGTTTTCGGAGGTTGTGACAGAAGGTAGAACTGAGTTAACTTGGAGTAAGAACTTGGCGTCAACGTTTTATTCTTGATGCCCAACTTGCTAAATGTAGGCGTGTCTGTTTCGCTGGATTTAATCGTTCACTCGCACCATGCAGAAGTCCATGTAGACACGGTGCAGCATCTGTTCTCCTTTATCCTGCAGCTCTACAGCACGCTGTTCACAGGGCTGGGGCTTGGTGCCACAGCTATGAGCAACTCTACACATTTATTTTACCTTTTATTTCTAAAGCAAGCTTAACTGTGCTCATTTTAAAATGTAATTACTTCTCGTTACAGCTAATTGTTCAACCTTGATGGTCAGCTTGAGTTATCATGCCCACAGAGAACAGTTTAGATTGTTGTTCAGATTTAAGTTAAACAGAAGAACGAGTGTGTAATAAAATTAGGAACTTGGTAAAGTGGTATAAAGGGGGCGACACACAATGGCTTAGTGGATGAAGAAAGAGAGGGAGAACTTTATTCATCAATAAGGGGAGATGTGGTAGCACGTTTGCCTCGCACCTCCAGGGTTGTGGGGTTCGATTCCCGCCTCCGCCCTATGTCTGCATATTCTCCCCAGGCTTTATGTTTACTCCGGGTACTATGATATCCTCCCCCAGTCCAAAGACATGTGCTGTAGGCTGACTTGTATGTCCAAATTGTGTGAACGGGTGTATGAGTGTGTGCGCAATTGTGCCCCGAGATGGGTTGACATCCTGTCCAGTGTGCCCCTGGACTTGTGCCCCGAGTTCCCTAGGAAAGACTCCAGTCTCCCGGTGACCCTGTGCTGGATAAACAGTACAGAAAATGGATGGATGGTAGGTATAAAGTGGGGATATGGAAAATATATTTCCATATATTGCTTCATGTATTGCTTCGTTGCTGGGGTGGAAAGTCAAAAAAATAAATAAAAAAAGTTGTTTTTTTTTTTGTTTTTGTTTTTTTTACAAAGTCAAAAGTCAAAGAAGAACCAAGCTAGAGAGGCTACACAGTAATATCTGAAGACAGTTATGGTATCTAAGGAACACAGAACAAGTAAAAGAATATGACAGGCGTCCGTTACGTCCCTCATCACTTATACATTCCCTACCTGCTTTCTGTGTACCTGCATTTGTCAGGACCACTGGCTGTAGTCCAATGTCTAGTTTTGAATCCTAAGTGTGATGCGGTCTGTCTTAACAAATTGACTGGGCTGACACAGGGTCTCCATGGACTCTGCTCGGGTCACTGATGGAGGCAACGGCAGGTCCAGAGCTGCATAGTAATCCACGCATTAAAGCAGTGATCGACAAGGCTAGGGGTTAGGAGTCAGGAAGAGAAACACCATCCTTAAAACATTGTACTTTCCTTAACGTGGCATCGACGACACTGGAGCACTCATCTTAAGGAATGAAAATAACTTGCGGTTCCAGGATCTATAACTAAGCACATTACAGCTGTTCTGGTGGCTATTTGTTGCCCAACACCTTACAAAGACACTTCACGTTGGTTTGTCCTTTGACATTCTTCCAGAACTTGTCATACACAAGTTACCACTTCTTAGCTACGTTTTAGCTTAGTTTCCAGGCAATCAATGTAGGGTACTGGGCAGCACACCAGAGCTCTTTCTTGTCTAGTTGGGTTAGATAATAAATTTATGATGCCCAAACCACACTAAATGGCCAAAGGTTTGTGGATACTTGACCTTCACACCTATATGTGCTTTCTGAACATTCCATTCCAGATTTAGTCCTCCCTTTGCTGTTAAAATAACCTCCATTCTTCTGAGAAAGTGGTCTGGGGTGCAGTCGGCGTTCCAGTTCATCCCGAAGGTGTTCAGCGGGGTTGAGGTCAGAACTCTGTGCAGGACACTCGAACTCTTCCACTCCAACCTTCACGAACAATGTCTTCATGGAGCTCGGTTTGTGCACAGGGGTATTGTGATGGTACATGTTTGTGCCTCTTAGTTCCAGTGAAGGGAAATTGTAAAGCTACAGCATACGAAGACTTTTTAGACAATTGTGTGCTTCCAACTTTGTGGCAACAGTTTGGGGAAGAACCACATATGGGTGTGATTCTCAGGTGTTGCTAACTCACAGCTGTACCCCAGATTGACCGGAGCTCGAGTTACTGTCTGTATTTAGTTTCTGTCCATGTGAGTTTCCTCTGGGTTCCCTTGTGTCCTCCTACTTCCCAAAACCATGCCAGGAGAACAGGTTAAGCCTAGTTCACACTACACGATTTCAAGCCTGATCTGCAAGTCGCTGAACTCGCTGACAAAATGCATTTGATCGGTGCTCGTCAATCGGCAGTCGATACTTGCGAACACGTCGCCAACACCCTGCAGATATTTGCCATGCTAAATATCTGGAGCTGTCGGGCGACTCCATATCCCGTGGTGTGAAAAGTGTCGTCACTGGCAGTGATTGCGGCAACGAGCTACAGCAAATGAGAGAGCAAGGCATGGGGTGATATCACCGTGAGGAAGGGAAACCCACGAAACCTATGGCAGAAGCATAAAAGGGAGAAGCTGCACAACGTCTTTTGTCCTTTCCTTTTTTGGGGTTTCTTCAGCACAAATCATCTCACAAACAGCTCGCACAGCTTGTTTCTGTCCTGCGTCCATCTTCAAATAAACATCTCCTCTTTCATGCGTGGTTTTCATGAACATATTTCCGTCACTTCTCACGCGTGTGTTCGTGACAAAACGTAGTTTGTACATCAGATAGAGTGTCGTCAGGTGATGGCGTTGTTGTCAGATGGTGAAGTACGTGACCCCACAACGACCTCGCGACACGCAAGTCGTGTAGTCCGAACAGCACGGCGATCTGCCGACGCCGAAAGCCGTGTAGTGAACTAGGCTTTACTCTAAATTACCCCTACGTCTCAAATTGAGCGTGCACAGTGCTCTGTGATTATCCAGGGTGCATTATAACCTCACACCCAACGTTCTCAAGCTCCACTGTGACCCTGACCAGGATAAAGCACTTGCTGAAGATTTTGCAAGGATGTGCAGTTGGATATAACTACATAAGCTTTGGGAAGACGTTCTCCTATGCCTGTCTCATCTTAAAACCCTTGTTAGAGTTAATAAGCTGGTCACTGCAGCATTATAATGGACAGTTAAATCAGCAGACAATTAGGCTCATTTTAATGCATTTTATTAAAGCAGACGTGATTGGTGCGTTGCTTCTACACAGTGCAGTGCGTTGCGCTGTCGAACACTAGCTTTTTAAACTAGCTGGAAGAGAGAAAGCAGTGGACTGCACGCAAATCACCTGATTTGTCAGGCTTTCTATGAGCACTAGAGATACAAACAAAATACACCAACCATCCTGCAGCATTTATGACTCATATGGGGGGGGCAGATTATAGATGCTTGAGTCTGTATTCAGGAAAGAGGTGTTTGCCTCAAAATCAAAACTATATTTATTGATCAACTTTGTCCATTCAAATTTAAAATCATAACGGAGAACCATTTAAGAGCCATACAAGCGTTTTGCTTTAATCACACTCTCTTCAAAAGCCTCGAATCATGCTTTCAATACAGACGCCCAATAACGCACCTAATTCCCCACTATTCTGTAAACTCTTGTTTAGATGAAGCCAGAACAAAAACAGTAACATCCTCATCTCAAAGTGCAATTTGTTTTGAACAGACAACAACAAAACGCCCACTTTCACATATCTACCTGCCCCCTTGTTTCGCAGACAGCTAGAAGTCCCCCTACTGACCTCAAAGACAATAAAAGCTTGGGGCTTTTCCAAAGTTCATTTCTGACGGCTCTCAGGAGCAGTTCTGACAAAGAATAACAAGCCTTTTAGTCATCGCTCGGTACGGCCAGCGATGGCACAGTAGCTCATAGCATTTATGCTCACTCTTTGTTCACAAACTCTTCTCTTTTTTTTTTTTTTCCAGAAAAAGGCACTACCTTTGAGTGATTGCAAGGTGGTCAAACACATACGCAAGCCTTGAACAAAAAATATGTTTGTTTTTTTCCCATAAACAGTACATCAAACAAACTTAAATTATGTTGATCAAAAGTAGTGCTATGTATTTTAGTTTTCAGCATTGAAAACATCTGGCGATGGACAGATGCTCGATTTGCCAGGTGTACAAAACTGCTCAAAAACCTTAAAGTAAATGTTTAAGGCTTAATTAGTATAATGGACATATTGTAGCGATGGAAACCATCTGAAACAGTGACAGGCATCAACAAAGTTGAAGAACCACTGTCTGCATTAAAACATAAACCAAGAAGATTATGGTGTTAGTCACAGAGACGTATAGTGCTGTGCTTCAGAATATGTTTTTCTATAAATGCGTCTCGGCTGTATGTTGTTGCCACATCATGCATGCGCGCAATTCAAACATATCTTCATGATCAATGATACAGCAAGGCAAAGACGCATTTAAGGCACTTTTGATCATAATTCTTGATCAGTGTTGTTCTCAAAACACCCCGCCCCCCAGCACAAAGTAACTGCGGCAGCTAGGGGCAAGGAGCCGTAGGAACTGCAGACGTAGTTAGTTTAAACCCTGAGTGACAAGAGCTTAATAAGAAAATTACCTTTTAAAGCAAAAAAAAAAAAAAAAAAAAAAAGCACATATAGCAAAGGAGAAAATAAGAGTGAAAATTGGACATAATTGCAGTGACCTTGATAGTTCCACTCGGGTTCTCTGGCATTGTTTTGTTTTGCGCTGTTTGGAAAGTCAGATCTTTTCATTTTGTTGAGTGCTCAAATGTTAACTGCACCATTAGGGCGGTCGGACATGTTGTGATAAACCATGGGTATTGCTGGCAGCTCCTGTAATTGCTTCTCCTGAATTGGTTCTGTTCAATAAGCACCATGCTGTCGCATTGCCTACCAATGAGGCAAGAACAGCTTCCGATTCGACCCCTCACCTCTACAAGCCCAAATGCACTCTCTCCGTCTCTAAAGCAGGTTTCATCTCCGCTCTTCTTTGCTCATCTCCCTGGTCTGTTTGCTCATTGCCCAGCCTGCAAACAAACAGGCTCTAGACCTGAGGGCAAGAAAAGCAAAAAAGTTAATGTTGCGAAGTTTAATCCACTGCAGAGTTCAAGGCGCATGAACTTGATGATGGATAATTCATAAACTTGGCCACGCAGACTCGAGAGGAAGTGTTGAAATAACAGGAAAATGAGAGCTCTCGGCAGAATCACACAGCTGTTTCTGCTCCAGATGTCCAAGGTCAGCAATAAAAGTGGGGTGTAAATTGCCCCCCCCTTCTGAAGTCCTCATTCGATTTTCCTTCCACCTGAGCAACTCCTGGCTTGTCCGTAAACAAGGAATCAATCTGCCACCATAATTGGCGGTAATGCCTCCCGTTTGGTTGACCCTCGCCATGTTATGTTCCCATGTCGGCACCGTATCGTGGGCTGCGTTAAATCTATTTTCCCCTCTCTCTCTCGTGCTCTTTCATCCTCCCGCTCAGTCTCCATTTCTTATTACAGCCAGATGGGGATGTTGTCCGTTTACACACGGACAATGCATTCTGAAGAGTAGACCTAAATGTCGGCCAACAAACTCAAAACACCTGCTCGGGTAACTGCAGCTAAACTGAGCGGTCTCACACAACCAAAGCCGGTCTTAACATACGATTAACACATACTGAGGAGGAGTTTGACTCTGCTGAACCAGGTTGATTTGCCTAGTAGCCAGAGCAGGGAAGATTCCCATTACATGTAGGTCTAATACAGGCAGCTCTGCCTGGTCATCCAAACACAAGATTTCTCATTTAAAAACAAATAAAAAACAAAAGAAATGACACGCTGCATGTAGCCATGAACACACACACACAAAATAAATGACATGAATACAAAACAAAACTCTCAGAGAAAACAAGATGTATCGAAATACCAGGTTCAGTATCATTTTTCTTCCCTGCTACGGTTTGCACAGCCATTACTTTAATTAAAATGTGGGTTTTTTTGAAATTAGCAAAGACAATGAACCTGTGTTGTGTGGCCTTTAATCTTTTTGGACTGGAAAACAAACAGCACACAAACATCATTATATTGCATTACCACAAAAGAAGCACGCGGCGCATCCGCCTCACGTGGAGAGCAGAATTAAGGATGGGGTTTGGTGAAGATGTACCGGTGCTGAAATGATGTGGTTATGAAAGCAGGCTCAAAATGTTCCTCTCAATGAAAACCAAAGCCCTACCCCCTCATTGTCTGTTATATGGGTTTACAGTGCCACCTAGTGCTTATTGTCTGGGTTACACTTCAAATTCAGTGCTGGGAAGAAAAGCACGAGACTATTAATACAGTGTTATAATAAATAGAATTTAAATCAGATAATAGTGTTATTAATCACTATTATAATAAAAAAGGGGAAACTAAAACAGGCGGCGCTTCCTGTTCTGTGTGATCTAGGTGACTTTACAATACATTCCCCTGTGTTCTTTTTAGCGAATCACTAGTTACAGAGTGAGTCAGGGTGTCTTGGTACAGTTCTTCACAGCTTGTATTCATGTGAAAAAACTCCTGGATGCATCAGAGCAGAATAAATGGAGTGCACTTTAGATCTACACAAAAAAACATTTCCCATTCAGAGACAAGGATATGTTTGTGTACACTCGGTTCAAATAATAATAATAATAATAATAATAATAGTAATAAAGTGAAAAGATAATCAAACGGATTAGCTCATATGGAAAATTAAATGGTCTTTTTCCCCCATATCAGGACCCAGTCTGAATGGTGCAAACAAAGGTTACGGAGCCAAAGACTGTGACGACTGATGATATCGGCATGGTTACATCTTTATTACTTTGAACCAAATGACCAAACGGGCACGCGGTGATCTCCAGAAGTATTCAGAGATCAGGGACACCTCCACGTGCATCACATGGTAGCAGCACAACTCATGAAGTCATGCAGACAAACCTCAACAGCTTCGGTTCACGTCAAACATCAGAGAGAGGGAAATATGTTCTCAGAGACTCTGGTGCCTGCCACACGGGCTGGTTTCAGTGGTAGAGGTCGACCGATAGTGGATTTTACCGATATTGAAAAATAAAGTTGGGCGGTACCTAACTACCGATTGAATCAACCTCTAATTTTACTTACTTATTTTATTTATTTATTTTAAATACACAGGCAGTCTCTAGAGTTTATACAGAATGGTGCAGAACTGTGAGTGGAGGGTCTGCAGGCATTAACACAGATCAGAGGAGAATAACCAGTCTTTACCACCGGCACTGAGCAGAAAAGCATTTCACAACACAGAACTCACCACACCTTGAGGCAGATGGGCTGCAAAAGCAGAAAACCACACCAGTAAGCCAAGAACAGAAACCCGAGACCATCACCTGGTCTATCCATCCAGTTTCTTATCAATAAGTATTGCTGTGCAGAATTACCACTCCTGTTTTTTTTGTTCTCCACCATTTTGTTTAGACTGTTGGACATGAAGATCTCATGAGATGAGTAGGAACATGTATATACTGTATCGTCCAGCCCTATACATCAGAATTAAAATCAACTTTCATGTGAACAGATCATGATGTGAGGATGTCTGATAATTCTGCAGTAAATACACAGAATCAAGCACAAAATAAATAAATAAACCAGCCAACCTCTCTCTAGTTCAGTTAATAAAACGGAGACAAACCTGGATGCTGTGTAGTTATGGAGACGTTTAGATAACAGTGCACAGGTGATCAAATACTCTGTAGAGCTCAACATGTGCATCATATTGTATTTTTAAATACTTTTACGCATTTATAATGGTCACCACCTGAGAAGCAAATAAAGACCGCCCTGATAAGCTGGATACTGAACTGCAAATTACCCGTTTTTTATTTACTCATATATATATATATATAAAATAAATAATAAATCAGCATTGGTTTGGACATACTGAAGTCGACTTTCTTCACACTTCAAATTAAAAACTGTCCACATCCGACCATTTAAGCAGCTCTCAATCAACCTGAAACTCTTCCCCACCCACAAGAATTACGAAAACGTGTCAGTCTGTTATTCAAATAAACTGTCGAGCACACAACAGGTCTCGAATAAAAAGATTACTCTGCACACTGAGAGTTAATGGAAATGAGAAAACACCTCCGCCTCACCATTTCAGAGTGAAAAACCACGGCACATTTCACTCCTTCCGTCTTGTGTTTAAGGTGAATTCACGCTCTGCCTCATTAAAAACACACAACCTTCAACACCAGTGAGTTCTTATATAGCAGAGTTGCTTTGTCCCCAAGGCATGTTATGAAGCTACATTAATCATCTGTGCAAAGCTGACTTTTACAGCTCTGAGAGAGAGGGAGAATATGTTTAAGTCCGAGGCAGAAAGACGGATGATACGCCAGACATTATTGAAATGAGGGACAGGTGAGGATCAACAAGGTTAGGCAGTGCTTGAATACAACTGATGCCGGAACGATTCGTCGAGAACCGATACCGATAGCGCTCCTTTACTACTACAGAACGGACAAGCACGTTTAATACTCGATAATGTTTTCACAAGCACCATGTATTGATCATCGGTTTGTCCCCGTGGCTGATTTACAGGTTATTCATGCACAGCAGTGCTCTCGGTCTCACAAGCGCGGACGTACAAGTGGATTAGCCCGCCTTATCCTTATCAGCTTTATCCTTTGATTTAAACCGCTACACCTCCTCAAGAGCCCCGACATTTGTGAGGAAAGTTCAATGCTGAGAGGGAAAAAAAATTAATTATATATCTGACTGCTGCTACTTTTCGTATTGAGTCAGGTACCATGTGTATCGTGACCCTCTGCCAGATATTAAACACTAACAAGCACAAAAAAAAAACGGATGCTTGAGAAGAGGCGCTCCTCCGTACACTTAATCTCGGTGGTTAAAACCTGGACTACAGACACGACCTGGGAAAGCATTTTCAGTCAGAGGAACTAAATAAAAATCAGAAAAGATATAAAAGAAGCCATTATAAATGGAAGCTACAGGTATAAAGCATTACTTTATGTTCACACATGAACAATCTCATCAACTTATACATCAATGATGACGAGCTGCATCCCTGCCAGTTCCATAAATATCTAATATCACATACTCAGCGTGATGCGACACAAACATCTGGGTTTGTAGAAAAGACACCCCGCTAGAAACTCTCTCCTCCTGCTGTCATCTTATTGCAGTCCAGATGTGAGAGTTTGGGGGGGTTTTTCTTTCTTTTCTTTTTTTTTTTAAATTACAGACGTCCCCGTGATCAACCAATTCAATCTGAATAGGGCTTAAGACAGGGACTGATTAACTAATCTTTCTTTTTTACAACCTCAGAGGAATAATGAGGGAAAGAATTGGGTTAAAATAATAATCATTTTTAACCCTAGGTTAAAAAGGGCTATCTATATTATAATGAAATATGGAAAAGTATAAGGAAATAGCAGGAGGACAGACAATATTGGTGGCTTCATAATCTTTATTATTATTATTTTATTTATTTATTTTTAGACATTTCTCTCAGGTGAGAGCAAGTAGGCTTCATTACTCTTTAAATGAGACTTTCATGACCAGAATTTATCTGTTAAATCTAGTAATCATGCCCACGTCCCTGATGGCACACTACCGGCACGTCAGGCCACAACACACAGCCCTGTACTGGATTTTTTTCCTTTATCGGTACATCTCAAAGCCTTTACTTCCTCTATACGACAATTCTAGCAATTTGCCAATGAGGGTAATTAATGGATGGATGGATTTTATTATTTTTTTTACTATTCAGTTACATCTGTTGCCGAGCGTCCACGAGACGTTAGTTCCTGTTATGACTTGCGTTTTAACAGCTATAAACGGTCATTCCCTCACCAGTCTCCTTTCCCTTATGGCTCGTCAGGTTTCCAAGAAAATGACTTGACTCTCCCATCGTGACCGTTACAAAGCCCTGACACTGGAGACTCCTTCTATAAATGTCACATCTCCTTACAGAAAACGTCACCGTGCCAACAACTAAACAGTTATTCTTTGTCAAAAATCAACACAATTTATCCATTATACAGATGGTACACCATACAAGTTCCTGTGAAGATGTTACCGCAGAAACAATAACACACTCGAGCAAACAATCGTTTACATTACAGGTGGTGAACTAATGATTCGTCCCTCCTTATCACACGCTCTTGCTTATAGCGCACACACATACAGGTCTTCGTAAAGCTATACCCGAAGTATTTTGCCTTATATTATTTATATACTACAACGTAAACAGAAAATGAACCATGCACTATATGGCCAAAAGTCTGTGGACACCTGACCATCCTGACCCTAACCCTGACTCATGTCTGTAGGGATGTGTGTTCATTCAGCTACAAGAGTGTCGCACTGATGTCGGGATGTTGAGGAGATCAGGGCTCTGTGCAGGACACTCGAGTTCTTCCAGTCCAACTTTGGCAGTGGGGTTGAGCTCAGGGACCTGGCACTCAAGTTCTTCCAGTCCAACCTTAAACCATTTCTTCAAGGAATTCCTTGTGTGTACTGGAGCCGGTTTGGGCCTCTTAGTCCCAGTGAAGGCAAATCTTAACGCTGCAGCATACAAAGACTTTCTATACAATTGTTTGCTTCCAACATTGGGGCAAAGGTTTCGGGGAAGAACCAAATACTGGTGTTGATGTGATGGTCCGGTGTCCACATACATTTAGCCTTATAGTGCATGATTAGACTGCTGCGGACTTGTTACGTTCTATACTCCCTCCACTTTATGATTTGGTCTTGCACCATATGAATGCGTAGCCTTGTCTTCTGAGCACCACAGATAAATTCCTTATTGGGTCAAACCAGACATGCCAATGGTCTAGGATGGGACACCTTTCCGATTTGAGCTTAACAACTTTACTACATGGACCCACATCTGTGTAAAGTCCAAGTCTCTCACAGCTAACGCGGAATATACAGTACCGTTATCTATACACGTGTGTTAGGTACAGTCAAGCAGAAGACAGAACAAGCTGAAGAGCTACACCCAACATCATGCCCCTCTTGGAAGGAAAAGAAAATTATGAACCAGGCAAAGTGCTTTCACATCAAAAGAACGAACAAACAGATAAATAAATAAAATAGAAACCCCAAAGGAGCACACAAAGACATCCTATACAATTGTGAGCTTCTAACTTTGTTAGAGTTTGGGGAAGAACCACATATGGGTGTGATGCCCAGGTGTCCATATACTTTTGACCATACCCTGAGGAGAAAGAAGCATGACGCTGCGGGACGTGTGAGGGTGACGTGCGCACGCGCAGTACGCAGATTGACGTGCGCACGCGCAGTACGCAGGGATAGTCAGGACGTAGACCATGTATGCTGGTATTCATTCCAGTGGTTGCTAAGAGACTAAAGCAGTTCTCTGTAGGGTGCACTTAGTTTTGTTCAGTTCCAAAAAAAAAAAAAAAAACACCGTATACTTACAAACTTGTGTTTTTTCTCCGCGTCATCGTTTCCCCAGGTCGCACACGCTGCGGGTCCGGCTCCACCGAAAGCCTTTTTCCGCTGCGGTTTGTTCTCTCGTCCCTGACCGGAGGAGTTAAAGCGGTGCTGCTGGCGGTCCATTATGTCCAACGGTCTAATTTTACTAATAAACACCTAGAAAATTCACACAACACGCAGACTTACACGAAGCGTCTCTTAACGCGTTAATCCATTTCCTCCTAGCTACAGCACTGAGACACTACCCAAAGCTAGCTCACGGACAGCCGATTAGATTAGATTAACTAGAGTTAATCCAATTTCTGCGATGTTTGTTTGTTGTATTATCACGTCTACCGTGCCACACACGTCTCCGTTACCAAAGAACGCGAAGTTGTTAGAGAATAACCGCCGAGTCCGAGCGCAGGGAAAAACATGCAACATAACCAGGGAGGAATATATCTCTGTGAAGCCGTCTGAAAATCCCGCCGTGTCGCCTGGCTGTGACGCGGAGCAACCAGCCAATCAGCGTCAAGACAACGTGAAGCGTGTGACGTAAGGCGCCAGCGGAGGGATTTGATTGGTCTACACCGAGAGAGCAGAAGAGAGGGCGCCATATTGTCTTGTTCAGAAATAGCGCCCATTTCTGTAGCAACCGGTAAACAAGGGTCGTGGGCGTGTGAGGTGTTTCTGCTCCCTTCAGCAGTCGAATTACATTCTTACTGAAATCTGAGGTGTGGAGGGAATATTCATATGCTACCATGCTACACATACAGTGTACAACACCACTAAGAATCGTTTAAGGTGTCTTTATATATATATATATATATATATATATATATATATATATATATATATATATATATATATATATATATATATAAAAATTTCAGTCTTGGATAAGTTGTGCCAAATCCACCCACAGGTCAAGAGTTTCCAGGTTGGGTTCACAGCAGCATAAGAACACCATTAGACATGTTTCCCTGACTTAGTCATGGTCCTCTGGAGAATCTGCAAAACCCCACACAAACAGTAGCTCAGGACTGAAACAGGGATCCTGGAGCCATGCGCCAGTACTGCTATGGACTGTGACACCGTGCTGCCCTTGGTGCACTTTCACAATGTGCATATTTGGTCTTGCAATACATAGCTCACTAGAGCATCAATACATCTTCAACCGCTTACTCCTTTTAGGGGTAGCGGGGAACCTGGAGCCTATCCCAGGGAACACCGGGTACAAGGAGGGGTACACCCTGGACAGGGTGCCAGTTTACTAGAGCATGCTTCTGCATTTTCCAAATATATCATCTTTTTACAAAACAGGAAACCATAACCTAGGCCAATATGCGTAGAATAGACCGCTGAATATGTACAAACTATGTAAAAATAAATAAATAAATAAATAAATTGTATTTGCATATTTAGTTTGGCTCCATGTGACTATATACATACAAGAGCCTCAAACAAGCACTAGGAATAGTAGTTACTGCTGAGTACTGGTCCATGAGTATTTGTAAGTGCAGGAAAGTGTTCTGAGGTTGGCTACAGTGGTCCCCTGGGCCAGTTCTCCAAAACAATTGTTGAATTAATAAAGTCTATGACCTGGAGACTTTGAAAATGATGAATTGAAACATACAGAGCTCCACAACAGCGCCAGAGTGTAATTTAGCCAGAAAGATTTATTCACTGCCAAGTGAATTAATGTGAATGTAAATGTAAATAGTGCTCCAAAGTCTAAAATGGACGATTTCCAGTGCCTCTTTCTCAGGCACCATGCAAAGCAGAGATTTAGGGCTGGTGTAGTTTGAACTATTTAACAGTTATTACATGGTACATGGCAGTCATTACGATCTAAAATTAATTTCATGGGCTATTGAACACACACATATATGCGCATATATATATATATACACCACACACACACACACACACACACACACACTAATAAACCAGATATACACATTTCTGTTCTCCCACTTTCGAAAGACAAATTTGGCCTGTGGTTAAAATTTTTTCGAGGGCAAGAAGGAGTTTGCTCTGCTTTACAGTGGTGCTTGAAAGTTTGTTTCCTCCATTTCTACATAGTCTGTTTGACTGTGGATTGGTGGAGTCCAAACTATTTCAAGATGGTTTTGTAACTTTTTCCAGCCTGATGAGCATCAACAACAATTTTTCTGAGGTCCTCAGAAATCTCCTTTGTTTGTGCCATGATGCACTTCCACAAATGTGTTGTGAAGATCAGACTTTGATAGATTCCTGTTCTTTAAATAAAGGTGCTCATTCACACCTGATTGTCATCCCATTAACTGAAAACACCCGATTCTAATTTTACCTCCAATTAACTGCTAATCCTAGAGGTTCGCATATGTTTGCTGCTCACTGATATTTAATATTGGATCATTTACCTCAATAAATAAATGACAGAGTATAATATTTGTGTCTCATTTGTTTAACTGGGTTCTCTTTGTCTACTTTTAGGACTTGTGTGAAAATCTGATAATGTTTATGCTATATTTATGCAGATATATAGAAAATTCCAAAGGGTTCACAAACTTTCCAGTGTATATTTAGCTGAGTAATTAAATTGAACAAGATCTAAAAATAAATGGACAGTTAAGGTACATTCACACATACAGGACTCACAGCGACCAGAGACCATTTATTTTCAATGAGAGCTGGCGACTTCTGGCGAATGTGGGCATGTCCAGTGATGCAACAAAGTTGAGAAAAGTTTAACTTTATGCATATTTGGAGCGACTTTTTGCAGCAACTACCAATGGGAATGAAGACAGTAGAGCTCATGTGCTCCGTGATACCTTAATGTGCCTTCAGGACCAATTGTTTGGTGGACCCAGACTCTTGCGCTTTCGCTGCAGATAGATGGCCGCAATTTCAATGAGCACACACTGCTTATCCTTCATCTCGTAGAAAATAATGCATATATATACTGGTGAATTTAATTTACAAACGCTCCCCCACCAGTGGCAAGAAAACTGGTTTGTTGTCAAAAGTGGAATGCTAGCTGCGCCATCCACTAATAAATGTTACTATGGCAACCAGTAGTAGGAACACTACTGGCGACTTCATAGTACAGAGACTGGTGACTGGGTGTATGTGTGAGCGTACCTAATGGTCACAGGACATTTAAATATGCCACCTGCTATTCACAACAGTAATTATTTAGAGATGTGATACGACATTGCATACCAATGTTGTATTCAGTGCAGAATTTTTTCTCATCACAGCAAGCAATCCTTTTACTCCATGACCTTGTTCTTCCCTGCACTGTCCTGATGTTGGTACAAAGTATTTTGTACATTCTAGTATTTGAAAAGAATAATTTGTGCATCTAATTTGCTATCATCTGTGGCTCAAGGCCCTTTTCATTCTACTGGATCTTTTTTTTCAGCAAACCACTTCACCAGAAAACCAAAGGTGAACAGAAACACAAAAAATTCTGACATGAAGATGTTCATGTCTAATTCTAGGTGAGAATTTGATTCTTATTCTACAGTTCTCTATATCTGCATGGATTATACTTGAGTGATGTCAGCACATATAGTCTTGGGTCCATCCATCCATCCATCTTCTACCGCTTACTCCTTTTCAGGGTCACAGGGAACCTGGAGTCTATCCCAGGGAGCATCGGACACGAGGCGGGGTACACCCTGGACAGGGTGCCAGTCCAACGTAGGACACAATCACATACACACTCACACACCCATTCATACACTACGGACACTTTAGACACGCCAATCAGCCTACCATTCATGTCTTTGGACTGGGGGAGGAAACCGGAGTACCCGGAGGAAACCCCCACAGCACGCGGAGAACATGCAAACTCTGCACACACATGGCCCCGGTGGGACTCGAACCTCGGACCTTGGCGGTGTGAGGCAAACATGCTTATAGTCTTGGGTATGCAAATAAAATGAGACTGCCTTTGCATACACAAAAATTAGATATTAAAAGAAAGTTTTAACATTAATCCTGAATTAATTAACCACATCCTGTTGACTGAATTGAACCACAGTAATGACTGACTGTAGGCATTCTATGGGACACAGCTGCACATAAGAATGGCAAGTCTTACATATTTAAAACAATAGCTAATTAAGACTGAATAACATCTGATTTGTGTCCCAGCAACACAAACTATGAACATATATAATAACATATCTTTAAGTTGCCAGTAGATAGTATAAATGGCAGTAGCCTGCAACTTCTGTAGATGTAATAGGATCAAACATACTTATATTTACAGCTATTCATATGCTACCAATCCCAGCAATTGACTTATTTACTGATATTTTACCAGATACAGTGCCTTGCGAAAGTATTCGGCCCCCTTGAACTTTTCAACCTTTTGCCACATTTCAGGCTTCAAACATAAAGGTATAAAATTTAAATTTTATATCTTTATGTTTGAAGCCTGAAATGTGGCAAAAGGTTGAAAAGTTCAAGGGGGCCGAATACTTTCGCAAGGCACTGTATGCTCATGCGCCACTTTATTACACCATTAATAGGGAGGATCCTTACAACAATGCCATGGTCACGGATATCACCCCCCCATTCCGATGTGTCTTTCTTTAATGAATTATTTAAAAGAATAATAATAAATCAGTGACTGCCACAATGTTTTTATTCACCATCGAACAGATAAATCTTGAACTCTGTACAACCAATATAGCGATATTCTCACAGGATATAACTCTTCCTATCTTACAATATTCATTTACATAAATGTACACATTTGTGAGATATAAACTTGCTTCAATGAATATAATCTATATCGTTTATTACACAATGTAGCTTTTCCGTGAATTCTTTGAGGCTCTGCACATTTCAGTTGCACTGGATGGATCAGTAGCGCAGGCAACACAAGCAGGCTCAGTCTATACCATTTACAGCAATTAAATTCAAGCAGCTTCTTTATTACCTCTTCAAGTCTCACACATTTGATTCTTTGGCTCATGCATTGTCAGGCCACTCGTCATTTAATTCATATGATTGTCAGTTCTTGAGACTATTGTTAAGATACAGCAGGATTTTGAAGTGGTATTCCTCTTCACATATGTTATGGCACATTATATGCACCTCTGGATCACATGTCCACAAGGGGAAGTACAGTGCAAAACACTTATTTCTTCTGCAAAAACTGCCAATGCATAATGGTGTCATTGTAAATTATTCACTTTATGTGCACAAACATGCACACACACACATTTTCTTTCTCATACGCACATATGCTACAACCATATAATATATACAAAGACATGCTCATACACATGCACAATATTTCAATCAATACACACACACACACACACTCTGAGAGACACACAGATTTGTCTATACTTGTGATATAATCTGCATATTAAAACTGGATGAGCGAGACTGTTTGGACAGTGGGCCTGAAGAGGAAAATGGACTTCCTGGCGAGAGCAGATCTTGGCTTCTTGATGCATGCCTTAGTTGCATTTCCTGCAGGCTGATAGCTGACAAACAGTGAGCCCTATCTGCATTCAGGCTCCCAAACGACAAGCTATCTGTGGGACCAGACGAGCCATTGAAACCAGTGCAGTCCAAGGATTTACTGGAAGATGTGCTAGCAGTTCGGGCTGGAGGACCAGTGAATGGGGGAAGGTAATGCGGGTCAAGGAACCTCCGGCCCATGCTGGGGCTGGGGCTTCTGCTGCTCTCTGCAGTGCGGAGCGTGATGGCTGGAGGAGGCGATTGGTGGTGTTGGTGGTGCATGCATAAAGCAACTCTGGTCTCGACAGATGTTTTCTCTTTCTGCGACACTGCTCGGTTCCTGGACAAACGCACTCCTGCAACCCGGTCCCTCTTCATACTGCTGGGCTGGCTACTGCTGGAGGCCCCAGAGGAAAAGCCCTCATCTGGGTCAAATGAGTCCTCACCGCAGCTCCCACCATCAGCATCTAGGGCGCAGACAGGCAACAGGTCAAAGAATAAAAAAGGTAAGAGGCGTTTAAACAAATACTCGTTTAATATTTTAAACATATCCATCTCTATCCATCATATCAGTAGCATAAGTATGAACACCATGGACAAGAAGTGACCTTGGAAAAATCTTTTGACTTGAAAGGCATTTATAATGGAAGCGTAAGTTGTTGAAAGTTAGGGGTCAACCGATAGTGGATTTTACCAATACTGATAACTAAGTTGGGCAGTACCTGCTGATGACCGATTAATCAACCGATAGTTTTTAAAATTGATACTGAATGACAACACCACACTCAAAGTAAAATATTTCTGAGTTTTATTACAAAAATAAACAGTATTGACTGTACCATGAAAATGCACTGTACTTATTAAAAAATGAAATATATATATATAATTAATAAATAAATGAAAGATATACATCCAAACTGAACCAAAAAGTAACACTCCAAATAACAAATAAAATAGAGCCATACAAAGTGAATCAAAAAACACTTCAAATAACAAAATTAGTCAGTGATCGTATTTATTTTGACTCTAGAGGGCGCTCTCGTACTGTACAATGAAAGCAGACCCTTCTCAGTCACTCCGGCAACAACCGCAGCCAGGAAAAACTATTGGTGTGGATTTTTTTTAGCCAATAACCGATAGTTCCAGCAATGGGTTAGGTTATCAGTGCAGATTAATCGGCAAAACCAATCAATCTGTTGACCTCTATTGGAAGGCATCAATAAACGTTACACTGTAACCACAAAGATATATACTGGCCACAAGGTGGGGCAAATTCACACCTAGCTGGCAATTTACTATAGCCAGTCCACCTTTTTCGGGGAGATGGAAGGAAACCACAGAACCAGCAATGCTACCCCCTGCACCACCATGCTGCCTTGGAGCAATACAGTAAAAAGTAATTCCAGGTATACACTGTACGATACTAACCTTGTGAGATCACCAGTTGGGACAATATTCAGGAAATATTAATTTGAAAACTTTTCAGGTGATGTTTGCTAGAATTTGTGTTGGATGAGATGTACCGTAATTCTCGGACTATTGAGCGCACCTGAATATAAGCCACACCCGCTAATTTTAAGAAGTAAAACAATTTTGTACATATATAGGCTGCACTTCTCTATAAGCCGCAGGTGTGCACGTTGTAACTGTCACGATTCGTGACGTAAACGAAGCAGGACGGATGCAAGTGCAGTTAGGACGAGAGCTTTTATTGAAACAGGAGAGCAGACTCGAGAAACAAAACATGACCAACTCAATGAACTAAGCTAACTAAACCATCTAACCTAAACATTAACTATGACATGAAACAAAGACTCTATATCTATACTCTATAAACCACTTCTACATCTATATTCTAAACTAAGTCTATACAACTCTAAGCTATACTATACGCTACTAGGCTATAAACTATGCTACAAGCTACTAGGCTACAGGCTAAGCTATAAGCTATGCTATAAGCTAACTAGCCTTGAAATGAACTCAGACATGGACTATAGCTATGGCTAGGAAACATGAACAAGAACTAAGACACATGGAATGAACTAAGACTCTAACTATATTCTCTATCTAATTCTAACTCTATATCTAATTACCCGCGTTGTGTGTGTCATGGCTCCCAGTATACATACACACCAGCCAAACTGCTAACAGCTGCGGGCAATACCAAAACATACGTGACTCGTCAACACATGACAAGACGGGGCGGAGACATGACGTCAACCAATCTGCATTTCTTCGTGTGTTTTCACTGATGAGGGGGTGTGCATGAAGTGCAAAACGACTGATCTGAAGAATGTAGTGTGAGCGCGTTAGATTTAATTCAAACAGTTTGATTGGTACACTGTGACCTGTTGGGTAATTTCGTTGGTGACGAGTGACAAGGCTAAATGTTTTGGCGGCATGAAACTCGTCAGCCCGTAAAAATCCATAAATTAGTCGCATCATTGTTTAAGCGTGTGAAAAAAGTAGCGGCTTATAGTTCGGAAATTACGGTATGTGCTGTATGAGATTGATTAACTCATGAGAACCGGTCATATTCTGCTGAATTTGTTTTTCTGAAAACTGGATCCTCAAAGAAGAAACATAAAGGAAAATTTCTCAGTCACTACAGTGCATAAGTTATAATTTAGCAGAATAATAGCCAGTTGACTACAATTCCACCTCAATCCATATGCTCCTGTACTAAATCGTGCGTTATAAATATTACCACTTTGGTGTATTGTGTAGTGCCATGATAAGAGTCTGCAATCTGTAAATGTTATGGAATGTGAAATAGTAAATCATTTGCAGGAGCATTTCCACAAGAACTGTGTTCTCTTTCATCATCTCGTGTTTGAGATCCACCTATGGGGAAGGGCATCCGTACCTGAAATCTGCAGAAGCTTACAATTGCACCAAGTCTGACAGGTGACATTCGCTTCTCGCGACCTCTAGCTTATTTTGTGCGCACAGCTCACTGGATCGCTTACTTGCACTTTTTGTCTGCAGGAAGACATATCCCTTGGATCAGCCTCCGCCAGAAGAGTTTGCTAGCCAGGTTAGCTGTGTTACTTGCTGCAAGCTACCCATGCTTACACTGCTCACTATGCTACTCGCCTCCTCTTGAGCCTTTTTTGAAAGCCTCCTTGAAGGCATCTTACCAGATGAACCCTCCTTCATTAACGAGCCACCCGGCTCCGGCGAAAAAAATGCAACGTGGACTTTCTAGAGGGTTCGGAGGATGACAAGGCCATCCCATCTTCTTTAACGCCCCAGACTAATGCTCCTGCGGCCTTACCTCAGTCGTGTTTTGTGAGTGAGCATCAGCTTGCCTCAATATTGAATGGCCTGCTCTACAAAGTGCCTCTGACCAAGAGAGGGATGTTCATGATGGGAAACTCCTGGGATCCCCTCCCAGCCTGAGAAAATAGCTCCTCCCATCATGTTCCAAGCACCTCGAGGCCTCAAGATTAAGGATACGGTGGCTCTTGGCATGGGTCACCCCCCCATCATTGAGCCCTCCATCGCCAGACACCTTAACCCCTCCCGAGGTGGCTTGCTCGCATCCCACTTGGCAGACGCTTGGCAGAGCTCTGCTCTCCTCAGCAAAATGGAAAAAACTTTTTTCCAATTCCATCCACCAGGCCTCTTATAAAGCCTCAGCCTTAGGTGTCAGGACCCTCAAGGTCTCCTAGCTTCTATCACCTTACCAGGCTGAGCTCCTGGTTGACATGGGGCACCAACTGAAGAAAAGGGTGTCACTCACCCTCGCTCTGGAAGGAAGGAGATCGTCATCATTAATGACCTCGTCCTCCATAATACACACCAAGCTGTTCAGGCGAGCAGGTGTCCCATGGCCTTCTCTGTGGTTGGAGAGTGTGTGCTCTGCCTTAACCTATCGGGTCTCCTCAATATCGGGAAGCCGCACATCGCTGGTGTGGGACACCATTTCCAAAATGCCGGCAGACCAAAACTTCGTAACAACTCACCGGCTCAGCAGGGTATTCCCGCTTTGCCAAGTCTTGGGGGAGAATATCCTTCACCACAGCCGTGGCCAAGAAACCCCCTAGCCCCGCACCCTCTATGCCCAAAAGTAAGTGGCCAGCCTGATGCATGGCCCCAGTCCATGTTTCAGGTGCCCAGCCCTCTGGGCTCCAGTTTTGCCCTTCTAGCCAATTTATATTTATGGTATTTGGCAGACGCCCTTTTCCAGAGCGACTTACAATTATCTTATTTTTTATACAACTGAGCAGTTGAGGGTTAAGGGCCTTGCTTAAGGACTACCAGCAGTGGCAGCTTGACGGTACTGGGATTTGAACTCACAACATTCCGATGAGAAGTCCAATGTCGTAACCAAGAAGCTACCACTTTCCACCCTTCCAAGAGAAGGAGGCTTTCTTTCGTTGGGGTCAGCTGTTTGCGAGAAAACCCCATCAATTCAGCTGAGTTATGTCTTCTAATAAAGAGGAGAGCTCTGCTCACATTCTGAAAGAATGTGAGCCAATTCGAGTGATTTCCCCACATGTACATCATCAGTGGTTTTACTCCTGTTATTTCCTGGTTCCAAAAAGGACAGCTCACTTCGTCCTATTTTAGATCTTGGAGTGTTGAACAAACATTTGAGGAAATACACTTTCAGAATGTTGACCCAGCACTCTTTCTGGCTTAATTCATCAGAACTGGTTCACATCAGTCAATCTGAAAGATGCCTTTTTTCCACATGAGCATTTATCCCCCGCACAGGAATTCCTTCATTTTGCCTACCAAGGCATATATTATGAATTCACAGTTCTTCCTTTCAGTCTCTCATTGAGTCCGATAGTGTTTTGTCTGTGCACGGATGCGGGTTTAGCCCTGCTGAGAATGACAGGTTTCAGGACCCTAACTTATATATTAGCTAATCATAGGCGATTCCAGGGAAAGTAGTGCAAGACTCATTGTGAGCTCAAACACATCACATTGCTCGGTATCAGAGTGAATGTGAGCAAAAGCAATTTCACTCCCACTCAGAATGTTATATTCCTGGGTCTCGAACTGAATTCAATAACCGTGCACGCACCCATCACTAGCGTGCGTTCTCCACCTAATGAATTGCATCTCACAGTTCAAGGAGGGTCCGAGGGTACAATATCATATAGCACATGTCTCAGACTCCAGGGCCTTATGGCATCAGCCATTCAGGGTTTGTCTCTGGGCTTTCTGAGTATGAGGGCATTCATGAAGTGGGTATTATCCTTCCACCTCAGCCCTTTACGCGACCTTAGCAGCCCTCGCGGCTGGAAGAACGCAGGATTTTATGCTCATGGCACTCCCCTCAGGGCATTCATGTTGCTTAAAGTGGTGACGACAGATCAGTCCTCAACAAAGTGGGGAGCCACCAAGGAGGGTAGAACAGTGAAGGGCGTGTGGGCAAACAAACTCTGCTCAGCCCACATAATCCATTTGGAACTCATTACAGTATGGAAGACATTTCCTGCCTTGCCTCCAGGGGCATCATATACTGGTACGCTGCAACAACACCAGTTGTTAGAGCGGGTTGTCCACTAATCGTAGGGTTGGCGGTTTGATTCCCAGCCTGCATGACTCCACTTGCCGAAGTGTCCTTGGGCAAGACACTGAACCCCAAGTTGCATGGCAGCTCTGCTACCCTTGGTGTGTGAGTGTGTTTGTGAATGGGTGAATGAGACACAGTGGATTGATTTGGATAAAAGCGCCATTTATCATTTTACCATTTACATCAATCACCAAGGATATATGCACTTCCCCAAAATTCATGCTCTGGCTCACAGGTTTTTAGTGTGGAGCAGGCAGCACTTTCTGTCGTTATGTGCCATCCATGTCCCGGGCATCTTGAATAGGGGCGCAGACCTCTTGTCGAGGGGGAATCCACTCTACCGAGACTGGCGACTTCACCTGCAAGTAGTGGACTTATTGTGGATGCGATTCGGCTAGGCTGCAGTAGATATCTTTGCCTCACGAAAACACCCATTGTCCTATGTTCTTCTTGCTAAGGGACAGGGACGCACCCCTCGTCATGGACGCACTGGCCCATTTATGGCCCAACGTGCTGCTCTACGCACTCCCTCCCCTTTGCTTAATAGCCCCCACCATAACCAGGGTGAGAGTTCAGGGCCTGACCCTCATGTTGTTGACCCCCAGGTGGCCCACAGCGCCATGGCTGGTGGGGACAATTCCAGTCTTGTATGCGCAGCCATGACCCCTCCCATTTAAACACAGACCTCCTGTCTCAGGCGAATGGACAAATCGATCACCCTCGTACAGACAGGGTTGCCCTCTGGGCTTAGCCTGTGAGAGAGCAAACCTGAACGAATAGGTAATTCTCCGTAATACCGGTTCTCTGAAACACCGAGTGGAGAGAAGCGAATTTGCTCACTGAGGAAGAGGAGCACGTGCAAGTCATATAAGGCGTGCCCTTACCTGGCAATGCACATGTGTCTGTCATAGCCAGATTTGGTGCAGTTGGATGCTTCTACTTAGGTCAGGTACAGATGCCCTTCCCCATACTGTATTTAGGTCTTTCCACTTGATGTTTGAGAGAACCACGATTACGCACAATAACATTGTTATTTATGATAATCCAGTAAATTCAGAAAAATTACACAATATCTTACGATAACTTAGGGGATTCAATATGAATCTTGATTGATAGGCTTCAAATCGTATAATTGGCAATTACAGCACTTGAATTACACACATAAATATAAAATTGCAAAACACACTTTCTTATTAATGACTGGGTACTTTGGAGGTGCAATCCAAAACTTATGAATAAAATAAGACAAATAATACCAGCCATTCAATTAGTACAACAAAAAATGACTCCTATAAAAGGAGAAACTGGTAGTCTGTGTCTATGGTAGCCGATGCACAAAAATGCCTGATTTAGTGCACACCATGCTAAAAGGTGCCCTTTAATTGTTTAGTCTTTAAGTGTTTTGTGGGAATATTTCTAAAATATTCTAGAAAAATACGGTATTAAAACATACAGTATATATGTTTCACAAAAATGTTTATTCACTGCCCCAACAATTACCCTTGGACTTTGATTAATTTCTCTCATCGGTACACTGAAAACTAAAAAACATTATTTTTTTTACTCACTGTTAAATGCCCTTATGCTACAGATGTGGTAGATGGAGTTCGAAAACCACTGGAGAATTAGTGATCCAGATAAACTGATGAATGGCAAAGAGACATTGCCCTATTTCTACAAGTCGGTAGCATTCACATTCTAACACTGTGCAGCACGACACAAGTTCTGGCTTGTCAAGCTAACTTTGGGTTTAACTCAAGTTTGGCATCATGGTTCGGCCAATAAGCTGTCAACTTTTAAATGTTGCCAAATTAACAAATTTCCTACTTCAGTTGACATTAAAATATTGACTGTTGATTTCTGTCAGTCTCGTTGAAAAAGGAACCAAATTTGTCATGCTTGCTTTGTGACAAACCTTCAGATAGCTTGATCGGCAACACATATTCAGTAGACATAAGATGTTTTGTTCGACGTTATGGGGTCTGTCTAAGGGTTGCATCAGGAAACACATTCTAAATTCAATATAAAGCAACAACTATAAGCAATGACGGTTCAATAGCAGGGGTTTCTACTGGTTTAGAGCTTCATCAGCCCTGCCTACCCCCTCTCATAAATCGATGGATGGTGCTCTTTGTCCACCCATGGAGCACCGGGCTGAGTGGTTTTTTCAGGCGAGAGAACTGACTCGGTGCAATAGAGGAATAGAAGTCGGCCGAGGTCGAGAAATCAAAACAGCCTGAGATGAAGACAGTGACAGTGCTTGATAAACAAAAAGGCAGACCTGCGACAGTAAAATGACTGCCCTTGTCAGTCAACAAACTTGGAAAATACACTACAGGCTTGTAATACATTGCAATACTATGATTTCATCAGATAAACAGAGAGAAAAAATGAAGGGGGAGACAAATAAAAATACAGAATGAGAGGAATATAAATGCAACATCCAAGCTTTTTCTGTTCTGTATTCACTGTCAAATGTGTAAATGTATGTGTGGGATTTTGTACCCTCTCGTTTCCAGCGGAGTCTGCGGATGGACGCAGCAGTGATGGCTGTCTGAGAGACACGTTTGTTTGTGGGTGTAGCTTCAAACTCCAGAAGATTCTGTGTGCCCTGCGGTGGTCGAGGTCGCAGAGAACATCTCATAGCATTTGCTACCTAAAACAAGTGCATATTCATAAGCTTTATTTTGAATATTCAGAAATAAATAAATAAATAAATAATACACACACACACACACACACACATATATATATATATATATATATATATATATATATATATATATATATATATATATATAATTTTTTTTCACACACGAATAAATGGACATTTCACTGCCATCATGTGGTCAGAAACATCAAACTCACTCAAGTGAGACGATAATGTTATGTCATATTATCATGGGCATAACCACGCACTCTTTACGGGGGTCGTGTCCCCCCCAATGTTGAGGAAATACCAATCTGCCCCCATTAATATACAGGAGAAAATATTTTCTATATATCCTCCTTTAATTTTCCCTGCCAACGAATCTGTCTTTTCTTCATCTATTCTATTTATTTTATTCATCTATTTATTTATGTCTATTTATTTTTTAATACGTTTCTGTTTGTTAAGGAAAATTGGTGTGTGTCCCCTCCAATTGTACACTTGGTTTCGCCCATACTCAACGCAAGTTGGTTGATATATTTTAGAAGCTCAGTGTGTAAGAAATGGAGACAGCAGCCAAGTGTAGAAAAGTGCAGCAGAACATACAAGCTTTTTTCAGACAATAAGTAACTAGATACCTAAATGTCTGGGCTAACGTCAGTTCCAGTTTTTGACCATTAACGGTACATCCTCCCGCCGAGTTCGTTGTGAACCCTCACGTTGTGACAGACTGTTATAAATGCGAGTGAAAGTGAGGAAAGGTTCACAGCATTATGCTCGCAGAGAATACATCTGCCCACAGGACGTCCACAGCACCCTACTATTTCCCCATGCTGTGGAAGCTTCTATCACTCAGAAACCATGTCAATTCAAACAGTAACTGTAATCCTAAAACTATGTTATAAATATGCAAATTTTCAGTATCAATCTTTGGAAGTTTGGAGGCGGGTTGGGGGGTGTAGCGCTTGGACCCCCCCAATGTCCATACCATGGTTATGCCCTTGCATATTATCATTTATTAAAGGAAGAAAAAAAGCTTTTACTAGTAATGGCTTGGCATATAGCTCTAGTTGCGCTCTATACAAGATGTCCTCCAACGCTTCTCTTCCGAGTTCCCATTGGCCATTGTAGCTGCAATAAATGATGCACATGGCATTAGCACATTCTCTAAGTATTTTACATGTAAGAAATCAAAACAATTCTGTGTTTTATGACTGTAATTTTGAGAAGTATGTATGAGTAATCCGAACGGACTTGCTAGTCTGGTTCCACCATCCTTTCAAGAAAAAGCACAATTCATATAATAGCCATATTGTAATTGAAATAACCATTGTACAGGCTTTGGGCTATTGATCAAAAGGTTGTGAGTTCAAGCCCTGGCTACTTTGGATAAAGCATCTTGGCTGACTCTTGTGCATCTTGTGCCTTCACCCCAGCTTTCTAACAAGCTGGAATATTTCACTGTACTATACTTGTGATGATAAAGGCTAGGCCCAGTTCAAATAGTAGCATCAGTGAATAAGGAATGGTTTCTGAATAACTGAACCAGGTTCGGATTTCAGCTAAATAAATGGAGCACAATAAATAAAGAATAAGACAGTCTAGAGTTTTTTTTTCCCCCTTCCTAGTAAGAGACGTGAAATGAACACTGCTAGAGGACAATACAAAAACCTTGGTAGAATAATGCTGATTTAACTCACATGGCATGATAAACTGCAGTCAGCATCTGCACCATGAACTCCGGATCCAGACGCACACGGTTGCACGAATCTCTCCACAACTTCTGCTGCTGACGTGGGTAACCACATACACACAATCTGAGCAAACAAAACAGAACCAAAAGGAAGGCGTAATGTCCAAGAGAAGGGAACGTACAGGAAGAACAAGACTCATTAATGACTGGGTTATTTGGGAAATCATTGATAATTTGTATATGCATAGGATCTTTAAGGTCTTGATTATTTAAGCATATTTATGGTAACTTGTGGCCTTAGCTCATTAAACATAATCAACAGTCCATTAATTTAGTCCTTGTCAGAGAGAGAGAGAGAGAGAGAGAGAGAGAGAGAGAGAGAGAGAGAGAAAGAGAGAGAGTCAGGAAACAGAGAAAGATAGATATAAATAATAACGGATGATGAGGATAGTGGACAGTATTACCGCGAGCTCATTCTGCAGACTGACTGATGGGAGGAAGCTGGCATGTAGACCACAGCAGAGTTGTAGCAGAGCATGAGGAAAGACAGCACCTCAAACCTACATCAGCACAGACACACCACCATTTAAAACAAACAAACAAACAAACTGAAGATTAGTCACTCTAAGCTGTTTTATATTCACCCGTATAATAGTTTATTTATATGTTAGAGATGCATCGATACTAAATTTCTCAGCCGATACGGATAACGGATTATTGAGAGTGATATCGGCCGAGAACTGATAGTTCTACCTTTTATGCCTTCTTTTAAATGAATAGTAATTAATTCCACAATTCTGAAGGAAATGCAAATAAATACATTATTCTCTCCATTTCAACAATTTGTTTGACAGTAACTGGTCTCATAAACACAAAACACATTACTCTAATTAACATGAACACATGAACTACACTGTGAAGATTAAAGTAAGATTATTAATTTATTGAATGTTATTAATTCATATGAACATTGACTGAATTATAAAAATCCTCCTGTTAGTCTCACATTCACTCTCCACAAACACGAGCATTTCTCCTCCATCATTAACATCAAACTGCTCATATATAATATCAACTTTTTATACAGTGAGGGAAAGAAGTATTTGATCCCCTGCTGATTTTGTACGTTTGCCCACTGACAAAGAAATGATCAGTCTATAATTTTAATGGTAGATTTATTTGAACAGTGAGAGACAGAATAACAAAAAAATCCAGAAAAACACATGTCAAAAATGTCATAAATTGATTTGCATTTTAATGAGGGAAATAAGTATTTGACCCCCTCTCAATCAGAAAGATTTCTGGCTCCCAGGTGTCTTTTATACAGGTAACGAGCTGAGATTAGGAGCACACTCTTAAAGGGAGTGCTCCTAATCTCAGCTTGTTACCTGTATAAAAGACACCTGTCCACAGAAGCAATCAATCAGATTCCAAACTCTCCACCATGGCCAAGAACAAAGAGCTCTCCAAGGATTTCAGGGACAAGATTGTAGACCTACACAAGTCTGGAATGGGCTTCAAGACCATTGCCAAGCAGCTTGGTGAGAAGGTGACAACAGTTGGTGCGATTAATTCACAAATGGAAGAAACACAAAAGAACTGTCAATCTCCCTCGGCCTGGGGCTCCATGCAAGATCTCACCTCGTGGAGTTGCAATGATCATGAGAACATGAGGAATCAGCCCAGAAATACACGGGAGGATCTTGTCAATGATCTCAAGGCAGCTGGGACCATAGTCACCAAGAAAACAATTGGTAACACACTACGCCGTGAAGGACTGAAATCCTGCAGCACCCGCAAGGTCCCCCTGCTCAAGAAACATATACATGTCCGTCTGAAGTTTGCCAATGAACATCTGAATGATTCAGAGGACAAGTGGGTGAAAGTGTTGTGGTCAGATGAGACCAAAATGGAGCTCTTTGGCATCAACTCGCCGTGTTTGGAGGAGGAGGAATGCTGCCTATGACCCAAAGAACACCATTCCCACCATCAAATATGGAGTATTTGATCCCCTGCTGATTTTGTACAGTTGCCCACTGACAAAGAAATGATCAGTCTATAATTAATCTTGGGTGAGAACCTCCTTCCCTCAGCCAGGGCATTGAAAATGGGTCGTGGATGGGTGTTCCAGCATGACAATGACCCAAAACATACGGCCAAGGCAACAAAGGAGTGGCTCAAGAAGAAGCACATTAAGGTCCTGGAGTGGCCTAGCCAGTCTCCAGACCTTAATCCCATAGAATATCTGTGGAGGGAGGTGAAGGTTCGAGTTGCCAAACGTCAGCCTCAAAACCTTAATGACTTGGAGAAGATCTGCAAAGAGGACGTACAAAACGTACAAAATCAGCAGGGGATCAAATACTTTTTTCCCCTCACTGTATATATATATATAAAAATTTTTGTTCTTCTTATTATATTCACCATATGATTTTGGTACACAATTACCAGTTTCTGAAAGCTGCATGATTTATTGGTAACCTATATTAATGAAGTGAAAAGGATGCAAACCCACATTCTGGTCATACTGCATGCTGAATTGCATTCCAGATATTTGGACTAAATGACAAAGAAGCGGAAACCATTGTAGAATTAGAGGCTAACACTATCAATAGGGATGCCTATAGTAGTCCTCCTTGTTACTAATTTCTATGTTTCAAACACCCTTAAAATATCCTTCAAATAGGAATGACGTTTTTGAAGAAAAACAATTGAATACATTTGACCTTGCTGTGACCTTGATCCTAATCCAAATTCCAATATCTAATAATCAGTTCATCAGCTGGTTAAAATGATAATTCCATATAAATCCTACAAACATTCAAGCAACCATTCTTGAGATACAAGAGTCTCAGAAGGACGGATGGATGGACAGACAGTTCTAGTGGCAGAGGTATAAAAGGTCCATAGGCAAATGTATGCAAAAAAATCTATACGCAAATGTCAGAGAGGTATAATAATAATAATAACTATAATTTGACAAAACTGGATTTAATTCTCAGTCACCGTCCCAGCAGAAAGCAAAGTAATTATGATTTGTGTACATCTTTGACCAGGAGATACCGAGTAACTGACATCACCGTTAGAGCAGTGAAAAATAAGAAACCTGTGAGACCCAGATTCAATTAAACAGACATTAACTGGAAGATGTACTGTGGGAGGAAAATGTTCAGATGTAGTCTACAGAAAAAATTTAAAGTTGGTGTAAAAAAGCTGGCAATAAAAACTGTCTTTAAAATGAGTATATTGCAATCTACATTAATATATATATATATATATATATATATATATATATATATATATATATATATATATATATATACACAGTGGTGTGAAAAAGTGTTTGCCCCTTCCTCATTTCCTGTTCCTTTGCATGTTTGTCACACTTAAGTGTTTCGGAACATCAAACCAATTTAAACAATAGTCAAGGACAACACAAGTAAACACAAAATGCAATTTGTAAATGAAGGTGTTTATTATTAAAGGTGAAAAAAAATCCAAACCATCATGGCCCTGTGTGAAAAAGTGATTGCCCCCCTTGTTAAAACATACTATAAATGTGGTTGTCCACACCTGAGTTCAATTTCTCTAGCCACACCCAGGCCTGATTATTGCCACACCTGTTCACAACCAAGGCATCACTTAAATAGGAGCTGCTTGACACAGTAAGGTCCACCAGAAGATCCTTAAAAGCTACACATCATGCCGAGACCCAAAGAAATTCAGGAATAATTGAGAAAGAATGTAATTGAGATCTATCAGTCTGGAAAGGGTTATAAAGCCATTTCCAAAGCTTTGGGAACCACAGCGAACCACAGTGAGAGCCATTATCCACAAATGGCGAAGACATGGAACAGTGGTGAACCTTCCCAGGAGTGGCCGGCCGCCCAAAATTACCCCATGACTCATCCAAGAGGTCAAAAAAGACCCCACAACAACGTCCAAAGAACTGCAGGCCTCACTTGCCTCAGTTAAGGTCAGCGTTCATGCCTTCACCATCAGGAAAAGACTGGGCAAAAATGGCCTGCATGGCAGAGTTCCAAGGAGAAAACCACTGCTGAGCAAAAAGAACATCAAAGCTCGTCTCAATTTCTCCACAACACATCTTGATGATCCCCAAGACTTTTGGGACAACATTCTGTGGACCGATGAGACAAAAGTGGAACTCTTTGGAAGGTGTGTGTCCAAGTATATCTGGCGTAGAAGGAACACTGCATTTCATAAAAAGAACATTATACCAACAGTAAAATATGGTGGTGGTAGTGTGATGGTCTGGGGCTGTTTTGCTGCTTCAGGACCTGGAAGACTTGCCGTGATAAAAGGAACTATGAATTCTGCTGTCTACCAAGAGATCCTGAAGGAGAATGTCCGACCATCTGTTCGTGTACTCAAGCTGAAACGAACTTGGGTTCTGCAGCAGGACAATGATCCTAAACACACCAGCAAGTCCACCACCGAATGGCTGAAGAAAAACAAAATGAAGACTTTGGAGTGGCCTAGCCAAAGTCCTGACCTGAATCCTATTGAGATGTTGTGGTATGACCTTAAAAAGGCCGTTCATGCTCGAAAACCCTCTAATGTAACTGAATTAGGACAATTCTGCAAAGATGAGTGGGCCAAACTTCCTCCAGGACGCTGTAAAAGCCTCATTGCACGTTATCGCAAACGCTTGGTTGCAGTTGTTGCTGCTAAGGGTGGCCCAACCAGTTATTAGGTTTAGGGGCAATCACTTTTTCACACAGGGCCATGATGGTTTGGATTTTTTTTACCTTTAATAATAAACACCTTCATTTACAAATTGCATTTTGTGATTACTTGTGTTGTCCTTGACTATTGTTTAAATTGGTTTGATGTTCAAAACACTCAAAATGTGACAAAACAAGCAAAGGAGAAGGAAAGGAAAACACCTTTTACACCACTGTATATATATATATATATACATATACATACATATATATATATATATATATATATATATATATATATATATATATATTTCTAATTCCCAGCTTTATATACAGTAAGAAGGTGTATGTGGTGTGTGCAGGGTCTGAAAAATATGATCTCTATCATCTGCAAGCCAGACCACATTTACATGCAGAACAGTTTGAATGAAATGGGAGGGGGGGGGTGTTAATAATTAACATGAACCTGTTTTGGGAAGTAAAAGTCTCTCTCTGGGGCAGCAGGCCGTTGTACACCACTCTGATCAGGTCGTGTTGGCTAAGCGCTCCTTCTGTCAGAGCCATAGAGCCAAGACTGGACGGCTACAACAGACACATAGCACGTACTAAATAATATAAAGGACAATACAGAAATGCTTATGCTTTAACTAAAATTCATATGTAGTGGTGAATAACAAAATAAACCAGATCACCACAGAGACAGCAATGGCGGACTGGGCGACATCACACGTGCGCTATTCAGTACAGTTTTATTTGCATGGTGCTTTTACTAACAGACTCGCTCACAGCATAGCTTTACTGATATAAACCATACTGTGATAAGACATTAAACTATAAAGAAATCTCAAGTTTGTATATTCGTTTTGCATTTAGTTTGTCACTTTGTCAGATCTCATTCATTTGTCGGGGTGTTTTTAGCCTTGTTTGCATTAGGAAAACATGCTTAACCTTTGTAAAGGCAATGTGACTTTCTTTCATCATGATAATTCTCATGTAGTATTGGCAATGCCTCAACGGACACCTTCGCTTGTAGAACTGTAAAATACACATACTTCATATCTTCACAATACAATGGTGCGATGTCTTACCTCATGGTATATGGAAGGTTTAGAGAGAGAGGGTATGGTGAAGGACAAAAGCTTGCTGTTCCCATTACTGTCCACAATCTCCTACAACAATAAAAGAGGAGAAGATGAGACGTCAGAAGTCCGTTGGGCATCATTTCGAGCCTTTCACCGACATGTGCCTTAACTGGCTCACCAGGTTATAAATGCCCAGCAATAGAGCCTCTACACAACCATTGCGGTGGCGTTCCCTGCTGGCAGTGTGGTGCAGGTACACCAAGATCAGCTCTGGTAGGAACTGCAGTGTGAAGCGGCGTAGTCCCACCTCTGTGCTCCGGTAGAGTTCAAACAGCTGGTGACACACTGGAGCCAAAAGCTGTGGAGAAATGCACACTACTGAACAAACACCATAAGAATTTTAGGAACTAGTATTAGTATTTTTGAACTGCCGCTCATGCTGCGTCATGAGGGCAACATAACAGACTCAGAAAAAAGCGCTGTCCGCCCACTTCTGCATGACCTCACAGATACCCATGATTGTCTAGTGTCGCTGTGATCGATAGGGGAGAGAGTATGCCTCCCCTCCTACCAAGACAGCCTGGCCAATTTTGCTCTCTTTGACTCGTGGCCATGGATGGTTGAAGCAGACACATTTAATAAACGTAACTCACATAGCGTGTTATGCACTATTGTGTTACAACATACTGTGCATTATACACAATAACATTTTGTACTGAACGGAAATGACAAATTACAGCAGGATACAGAGTGCCATTAAATCAAGCAACACAAGCTTCCATTAAAATAATCACCAAAACAAAAATCCAAAAATGGTCAAAACATTTTGCTTTTGATTTGCATCCACAATGTAGCTCTGTTCTTGCTCAGTTCAATGCCTATTCATTGGCCATCCTCCAGGTATTAGGTATTAATAGAACTATGTATATTACTGAACTGCCCAGTGTGAACATTGGCACTGAAAATATTTGAAATGCACCATTCGACATGTAGCTACAGTCTTCTGAGATATCTCTGTCTCTCTCCCTATATATATATATATAGCTTCTTGTTGAAGAACATAGGATGGTTCACTAGCTTGCTACCAAATTAGAATACCATTAAATGCCTTACCATTATGTAGTCAAAACCCCATCATGCCCAATTCACTTGTGATCTTATTTGATTATACTGGACTCTTTTTCATCCCCTCTCCCCTGACTGGCTGTTGCTCTTGCCGGTCACCTTGTATTTGCACTTCTTTTATGCCTAAAGCTAGGGCATGATGCCAGCTGATGTGTCTGTGAGGGTGTTTGATGTATGTGTTCACATTTCCCACCAATTCTGACACCACTGACACAACACTGACTGTGAAACAGGATTACAGGATTGTTAAGGGCGACTCACAGAGTATTCTTCATCACCTGGCTCTAAATATTTGACAAATATTGTACAATACAGTACTTTTAGCATGCAATTTGAGTCGTTTTACATAGACTGTGCCATAACTCAAATTCCTTCCACATTTTACGTCACACTAATTTTATTATTAGATAAATAATTTGAATACTCTGGTATTAGTTGGTTGGTTAGTTAGAGTTGTATAGTCATATTTTATGATGTAGTTGAATGTTATAGTATGTTGAAGGTTATAGTACTAATTTGGCAAGTTTTGTGGACCTGTACATTTGGTGAATAAGATTTCTGATTCTAAGTTACAGCTGAACAAACTAAGCAAAACAGTACAAGTTCATATCCAACAACCTGGTTATCAGGTGCTTTACCTCACTGCAGGGCTGCTCCTGTATAACAGCATATAGTGCAGGCACCAGACCCTTCTTCAGACGCAGGCAGCAAGTATAGCCAGGGATCAGATCATCAGGTAAGGTCTATTGAAGAAAAGAGAACTGAGTAAAGAAAACATGCTGATGCTTCCACACAGGTGTATTGCTTTAGACAATTAAGCAAGTAACATACTACCATTGTCTATGTCTACAATATGCAGAGCATGGCCATTTAACCTCGATTTTGGATCGCAAGAGGAAATGATCTAAGTGACTTTGAGAGTGTTCATTATTGGGGTAGAGATGGCAGCAACTTCGGTCACAAAGACTGCTCCACTGGCTGTGTTTCAATCGATACAGTGCATACAATGATATCCACATTTAGATAATATGGTAAAGACAGCTGTTTATAGAGCTGGAAAATATGGTTGAATGCACACATTCAACAACCGTGATGCTTGTGCATTAGTGTGATATGCAAGAAAAAACAGAAGAGCAACTCTTCCACAGGTAAGGGAGGATGTTAATACAGTATGCAATCAGTCTGTCAGAAAGAACGGCCCATCATATACCATCAGACATCATCATAGTCCATCATACCTCAACTATATAAAGATGGGTATTATAGGAGGTTGCAGTGCATAAAAACCCTCACTGGACAACAGGCATTGTCCAGTGTCTCTTTTAAGCTGTGGGGGGGATTTTGCTGGAATGCGTTGGATGGAAGGGGTACTGCAAAATTTTTTTGTCTGATCACTTTTTTCCTTTGATGAACTATTTCTATACTGATGGGAGTGGTCTTTTCCAGGATGACCCCGCCCCCATCCACAGAACACGAGGGTTTACTGAATAATTTGATGAGTATGACAGTTATTTAAATCATACACTATGGCCTTTGCAGTGGGTACATCTCAATTCGTTTGGAGATTTTGGACAGACATTTGAGAGAGTGGACTCTAACACTGCCATCTAAACATCAATTAAGGGGAATACAGTTTAAAGGAATACAGTTCATTTCCAGATAATCTGAAATCACCTTACTAAAACACTATGTTCGTATCATGTATTTTTTTAATTTATGAAACTGTGAATGCAATTTTCAAAGGAATTTGATAACCCTAGTATGTAATGTTATTGTATTCATTATGAACATTCATATTCTTCACTTTTCTACAGATAATTAGTTGTTAGTACTGTGTTTGGCCTTTAAGGTAATGAAGACCACAGGCACGATCGGAATATACCTCAGTGGCAGAGAGAAAATGCTAAAGAAAATGCAATTTGAAGAAGCTAACAGCATGTGTATTGTGTGCAAGAGATGTGGAAACTAGGGGAAAATGGCCAAAACCTGATGTTTTCTAACAATAACCATATATGTGTGGACCTTAATCTTGATTTTTCTCATATATTTACAGGGTTAACGTGATTAGCGTTTGGCACTTAAGATTAATGATGGCATTTATGAAATTGAAATTGTAAAAATTGTCAGAATTATAAACTGAATTATAGTGCATGTTGGAGACCTCTCTGGTAGAAAAATGCTATTGCGAGCTACTCACAAAAGAACATCTTATAACATATTAGGTTGTGCTACGTTCTTCTCCATGTGGATTGATCTGATGGCTGAAAGATAAGCAACCCACATTTAAAGATAAATCAGGACTGGAAATAGCTTCTCTGTTATGATACCTGTGGCTTTATCTGAAGCTGTATTGCAAATTTGAGGGCAGGTCTTTGGCCATACATCTTTCAGGCATGATGATATTTATAATGTTTCTATGTTGCAACAATATTCAATCTACTTTCATTCAAATTACATTAAAGCTGCAGTACGGAACTTTCTTTTTTTAGCTAAAAAAGAAAGAAAATCAATTACAGAGCAAGTACATTAAAAATCAGTGTTCTAAACTGTCTCCTTACCTTACCCCGATTCTCAACGGCAAGCTTATAAAAATTATTTATAAATTCAGCTGTCGAGTCGGATTTCGCAGGAAATGTCAGTTGTTGTAATTCGTGAGGACATTCACCTTTGCGTGATTACGTCACGTCCGTAAAGAGAAAGAATAAGAGCTGTATACTATATCTCGTGTGTGGGTGCTGAGGATGGTGGAGTGTTTGTTTGTAGCTTTTCTTACAACAGTTGCTTAGAATTTAAACTTGTCATCCAGATGGCTGCCTTTAATCTGGATAGTTCTAAATGCAAGCAACGTTGACATCTGGGGAATCAGCAGAGAGGACTCAGACATTTCAGTGGCTCAATAGGTAACCAGCTAACATTAGCACACTTGTACGCTTAATTCAGCTAGGTATCCTGTGTTTTTTGTTTTGTTTTGTTTTGCTATGGTCAGTGTGGTAAATTGCACTTACTTTATGCTAGCTATGAAGGCAGCAATTCACCTCTACTCTGTTTTTAAAAAAAAACCGTATCTGCCACCACCTCAGTTGTCAAGTATTGGAGCTAATATACACCACATACGAATGCCTCAGTGTTGCCAAGTCTCGTGAGACAAATAAGCAACTGCAGCTTCAAAAACAAGCCATAAACAAGCCCAATATTATTATAGATTGTTAGACTCAGTAAATGAGCCTACAACATATTAAACTGAAACTACTGGCAGTTTGAAAAGAAAATCTGAATTTTTTAAACATTTTTCAAACAACAACAACCCTTATAGGGAGGACAGGCACTATCCACTCACCTGCGAGCAGAATATAATTGGAGAGATGGAAAAGGAGATTACATTAGAACCATAACTACTATTAGTATATATGAGTATGTTATGCTTGTGGGTTTATTTTTGTTATAACCTGTAATAATTGTGGGAGGCTGATATACACTCCAGTACTGATATTACTGTGAGGCTGTGAGCAGGCCGTATCAATGCATTGGGGAAAACAGCAACCATAAATGTAGAAAAACAAAGTCGCTTATCAGATTTTCCTAACAAGCAACCATTTTTTCCCCAACCAAGCCAGAAAAAGCAGCAACCTGCGACTCGTGATTTTTTCAAGCGACTTCAGAAGAAAAGAAGCCCAATAATGCATATTTTCAGCAGAATTGGTAACTCTGATAAGTATAACTCAAAGCGTCAGATTCATCCGCGCAGAGGAGCAGTGCCGAAGCACACCCCATATTAAAAAAAAACCTCTGCAAGTTACGTGCAATTTTATGTTTCAAAGAGAGATAGCAATAGAATTTTGAATTTTGGCAGAAATTCAGTACTGCAACTTTAAATATTTCAAATACAGTTTTAATCCTACAAAAAGAAATGTTTTCTGTCACCCTCAAATGCCTCCTACATCCCTGAGTACAGGATCTGTCAAAGCAAAGTTCTCACCTTGAATTCTGAGAGCCATTCCTCCACCACCCCACGCTCTGGACAGAGCATGGCCCACCTTAAACAAAGAGGTGCAAACATTAGAAATAAAACATGAAATGTTGCTCACGGAAATGTTATCCCTAGAGCTTGCAGTAATAATAAACTGAGAAAATATTAAAAGCACACCTGACTGAAGCACATCGTTTCATGTCAAGAAGCAATCAGAGCTCACCTCACTCACTCACGTTTCAGACGCGTATAGGAAGGAAAGACAGACTCTCATTCTTCATCATGGTGTCTGCTGATCTAGCGATCAAACAATCTGAGAAGAAAGACCAGAGAGAAATGCTGCTCTTACTTCATCCTGGGTGTGTTTGTGTGCTTAAAATTAGCCATAGATTGAGGCTGAAATTACATGGAGAAATGCCCATATTATTCCCATGACTGGCTTAAAGTAACCACTCCTGGTCTGAAGTTCCACACAGACTAAATCTAGCCTCAGATGACCCCAGGGCAACCTTCTAATAACTAATATGGGTTAAGTGTGTCTTCATAATATTAAAAACACCATTGGTCAAATAAAATTTCCAACCTACAGTCAACTACAGAAATACTGTCACCCTTCAATAGAAAGTGCAAAACCAACTGGATAAGTTTATATATAAAAATCTGATTTTCCACTTTAAAATGTTTACAAAAATACTTCACTCGTCTCTCAGTGTCTAGAGAAAAGACCGCTGCTTTTCCGTTCCTATTAAGTACTTTGGCAAATGAGAATCTGCCTGGAACAAACAGTTTGATCAGAGTGAAGCAGCCCCAAACCATAACATTTCCACCACCGTGCTTCACAATTGGTATGAGATGCTTCTCCTGAAAAGCTGTCTTTGGTCTGCACCAAACATGTCTGCTGTTACAGTGACCAAACAACTCTATCGTTGATTCGCCTGTCCAGAGCAGATTACTGCACCAGGCCTGTTCTTTGCCTATATGCAAACTGCAGTCTCACAGGCATCCACAACCTTTTTTCTGGAGGCCTTGTATAACTCTTTAAATCTTGGCATGATTACACCACACACCTAAACAGCAAAAGGACAACCAGACACTAGATCTTACAGGGGTATAAATAAGATGTAAAGAACAACTGATTATAATTTTATGGATTTGAAGGTGTGCTTTTTTGTTCATTTTAATTGGGAACATTGCTACAAAATGTCAACTTTATTTGTCATTTGATCACCAAGATCTATCCCCTTTATTAATAGGCCCTGTTTCAAAGAGGATCAAATCTTTGCTTGTCCAAATATGTAAAAAACAAAAAACAACCAAACCAAAAAAAAAAACTATTTCCATGGGCTGTACTTATTTTTTCACATGACTGTACATAATTCCAGGCATAATGAGAAACTCATTTTGTATTCACAAATTCACTTTATATCTGCAGGAGTCATACTGAATCCAGAACAAGATGGAGATGGTTGTGGGGCAGAATGGCAGGAATATTTTCCCTATGGGTAGTATTAACTCCTCATGTGACAGATCAGAAAGCTGGACTCCACTCAGTTCCATAGGCATGCTCTGAGCCATAACAGAAATGTGAAGTTGATGACTATCTGAGTGGCACCCAGGAAGGGTTATTTTAGAGTTGTAGTTCCCAGCAAAATCTATTTTTGCAGTGCTGCATTTGGGAGAAGTAAGCCATCCTAGCTCTGCTTCTTGTCCCACAGTTCAGTATTTGGAATAAGGTAGCCTACAGGCTCATACTAGCTGGCTAACACGCAATATGTCTTGGTCATTGTTACATCTTTATCTCAAACAGTGTCCTTTAGATAGTGAAAGATGTCTGATTTACAGTGCAAGTACAAGCCAAGAATCAACTACTGAGAATCTGTCTTGCTCTACAACAGCCACAACTCACTGGGTGTGTTGCTGTAGAGGTCGGTCTTCAGACAGGAGACTAATTTTCTGGAACGTTCTCTTTATTCCCCGACTGAAGTGTAACAGATCTCCATGAAAGGATGGGCTCAAAGCCAGACCTGGAAGTAGGAGCTTGTTGAGCCACTGGCCCAAAAACTGGAATAAGCAGTCAAATACAGTACAGTACATATTGTTTTTGCTGCAGCAAATGAACTCTTCGTCTCACTGTTAGCTATCTATCCCCTTTACTCTTCATAACAGTACCCAAATCGATGATTTTTTTTCCACACATAATCACGTTGTGACAAAATGAAAGGCATGAAAATATAAATAGAAAATAGAGACTCTCTATTAATCTATGCCCACTAGTTGGCTGCACTCTATAGGACAATGCAGATTAAACAATAGCATGATTAGCTAAAAGTCAAAGGATTAGAGAAGAGGTGTGCACTGGGACTGAAACAAGTCGCAGGAGTGGGAGGTTTTTCCTTTCATGTAAGCAGAAGCAGGTGGTGACATGAAGCTCACAAGACAAAAACATGGCCATGTTCATTTATATGGGTACATACTGGGAGCTCCCTCAGAAGTGCATGATAGCGTTCATTCAATCATCCTTATCTACTTAATCCTGGTTCACATTGCTGTGGTTCATATTTTGGGAAACAGCCCACTAGGTTCATTAGAAAATATAATGATCAGGTTTAAATGAAACTAATAACTGCGGATGTGGGAGAGATTGGACAGAATTCCTTCAGGAGTGGGCAGATGTGGGATTTAAAAAATAAACGCTGACTTTTAAAGAAGTTTTAGAGTGCTGTAGTTTTATCTTGAATCCACTTCCTCAGCTCCAGAGGAAGAAGAGAATGGGAAAGAGAACAGGCGTGACGTAGCAGGGGGCTTTTACAGGCTACACACGAGGTCTGGTCACAGATAAAATAGGACAACTTTGCTATTAGTACTCGGCAAGGAAATGAGCAAATTTGGAAAGCTCTACTAGTTCCAAAGGAACTCAGTCACACCGTAGAAACACATTTACATACGTAACCTTTTGCAGATTGTTGACATGATTGCGGTTTTAAATGTGAAAGCAGGTGATACTTAAAACAAGTGAATCAGGGAAGAAGCTTTTCCAGGGACTAACTGAGGAGAAACTGTGCAGTAATATTGCCATATGTTATGTTATTGTGGATAAATCTTAACTTCCAGGACTGATATTTGTTCCCAGTCAACCCCTGGCAATGGGTGTTTACTTATGAGTTTCTAGACCGCTATATCTTCCTGTCACTGTCGATATGAAGTTTTTATTGAATTTCTTTTCAATAGCGCAGTTATCGTTTGGTGTTAAACATGGCATGCAGATTATTTGCAGTTTGCTGCATTACTTGATTGCACCATTAAAGTGGCACCAGCTGTAGCCGTTTGGGATTGTTTGTGGTCCTAGTCCCCTAGACTAAGCTATTATAGGTCTGAGAGTGGTCTTAATATACACTTAAAAGTCCATTTCAGACTATAAAATTGTGTTTAGCAAGAAGCAGGAGTTAATCCTAGGAGTAACTCTTCAGCATGAAGTATGACAGTATACCGCTGCAAATCAATCAACCACAGCCAACAGAAATGCTATAATCAATTTAGATCCATTTACAGCTGGTCTACATTATTTTAGGGACTATGTTTGAGATGTAGCCTGTGTAAACAATGACATTTAATTGTTTTTATTTTATTTCACGGGTCCCAAAAACAAAGCCTATAGCTGAGTTGTTGTAAAAAGAAAAAAAGAAAAGAAAAGACAGCATAAAGAAAGTGTAGATTTGGCTTCAACCTGTCTAGTCAGAATTAATGTGCTATCATGTCAATGCTGGAGGCAGATAACAATTTTTAAAAAATCACAAGAAGCCGCAAACAAATACAATAAACAGTTATTTCCGTGTACAGTATGACCGCTGGCTGTATTAAAACCCATTTATATTGGTTTTTCCACAGGCATAGGAGGACTCATTGGCTGAAATTGTTCATTCCATGATTTTCCACTGCATCAGAGCTATTATAGGACGGCCTTTTGAAAATAACAGCTAATGCCAAAAATACTGTACGTTATGAGATTAACTTTGAGGTAATCGTCTGAGAAGGGAAGAACCTAATAAATGAAATGTGTGTTCATGTATATGTACAATATATATTCTAAAACATCATGCTGTTTTACTCTTCAGATCAATTAAACAAAGCAGTTGTACTTTAGACCAAAATTTTTATTCTGTATAATTTTATTATACATACTGGCGCTGTGGCAAAGACAGTGGCTTAGCAGTTAAGGCTCTGGGTTACTGATAACATACAGTTGAAATAGTTTCGGAAACACAAAATGGCCATTTCAGCCACTTTTATTCCCCTCAGAATGTGTACAGTGCACCTTTGGTAATTATGAGCAATGAAGGAGGTGAAAATTTTTTTCACAAAAACACTCTGCTCTCATGGAAATCAAACAATTGCAAACACAACACAAGTTTATCCAAAATAAATTATCTTTATTAAATCTTTATGTTAAATATTATGTTAAATATTAGATCTTTATGTTAAATATCGGTGTGTAACAATTATTGGCACACATATGAATTCATATTTGAAGAACAGTACTGTGTAAAAGTCTTAGGCACATGCAAAGAAATGCTGTAGAGCAAAGATGCCTTTTTTTCCTCCATTAAAAAAATATTATAAAGAGCAGTAAACAGTAACAAATGAAACAAAATATTTGGTGTGACAACCCTCTGCTTTAAAAAAAAAAAAGTTGTCTCAGGTAGAATTAGTGCAGTTCATTGTGGTTTTTTTTTTTTTTGTCTGAAGATGTCTCTTACCACTTAATATGTTGGTTTCTTTAATGACACAAACATTTTTCAGTAACATTTCATTTTATGCTGGAAAACGAATGTTTGGGAATCCAAAATGTTTTTGTACTGACTCAATAATGTAGAAGTCATAACAAAATCTATAGCAAAGTTTGTACTAAAAAAAACTGAGTGCCTAAGACTTTTGCACAGTATTGTATATTCCCATTTATCTTAATTTTAATACACCTGGATGACTAGGATCAAGAAATTGTTCAACCATGACTTCCTGTTTCACAGGGATTTAAATATGAGGTAATACGAATTCACAAATTCTCTTAGTCATTCATAACAATGGGTATGACCATGGAATGTAGCTGTGATGTTCGGCAAAAGGTTGTTGAGTTTCACAAAATGGGAAGTGTCTATAAGAAAACAGCACAAGCATTGAAAATGCCCATTTCCACCATCAGGGCAATAATTAAGACATTCCAGTCAACTGGAAATGTTATGAATCAACCTGGAACTGGACACGTGTCTGTATCGCACTGTGAAAAGGATGGTTCGAGTGGCCAAAAAATCTCAAAGGATCACATCTAGAGAATTGCAGAAGTTTGTTGTGTCTTGGGGTCAGAAAGTCTCCAAAACTACAACCCGAAGTCACCTACATCACCACAAGTTGTTTGGAAGGGTTTCAAGAAAATAAGCTTCTAATCTCATCCAAAAACAAACTCAAGCGTCTTCAGTTTGCCCGACACTACTGGAACTTCAAATGGGATCGGGTTCTATGGTCAGATGAAACCAAAATAGAGCTTTTTGGCAATAAACACCAGAGATGGTTTTGGCACACAGAGAGGTAGCCATATGGAAAATTACCTCATGCCCATGGTTAAATATGGTGGAGGCTCTTTAATGTTTTGGGGATGTTTTTCTCCCAGAGGACCAGGTTGGATCTTCCAGCAGGACAATGATCCAAAACATACATCAAAATCAACACAAAAATGGTTTACTGACCATGAAATCAAGGTCCTGCCATGACCATCCCAGTCCTAACTTGAAGCCCGTAGAAAACCTGTGGGGTGAACTGAAGAAGAGAGTCCACCAGCATGGACCTCAAAATGTGAAGGATCTGGAGAGATTCTGTATGGAAGAACGTTCTCAGATCCCTTGCCATGTATTCTCCAACCTCACCAGGCATTATAGAAGAAGACTCAGAGCTGTTATCTTGGCAAAGGGAGGTAGCACAAAGCATTGACTCAAATTGTGCCAATAATTGTTGCACACCTATATTTAACAAATATTTTTTTAAATATAAACCTGTGTTTTATTTGCAATTCTTTGATAAGCAAGACAGCAGAGTATTTTCGTGAATTAGCCATTTTCAGTGGTATTTAGTTCAAACATTATACCAACCAAAACAACTAATATGATGCTTAGCTTTACTGTCTATGTTGATGTACTTGATCAATACAATGTCTGATGTTTGTCTGATGTCTGTTGCCCAAACTTTGGTTTAAATTTTATTTAAAAAAATTACATTGGAGCTACAAGGCTAGTAAAGCATGTTGTACAGCCTATTGTGCAAACTGAATGCCCACGTTGTTATCACTAAGTTGTTAAGTAACCTCAAGTGTGTGATGATTTGGGCACGTAAATCGGATTATAGCAGGGGTGTCCAATCTTATCCGCAAATGGCGTGTGTGGGTGCAGGTTTTCATCCCAATCACGTAGGCGCCACACCTAATTCCACCGGTTTAATCAGTTGATCTTGGCTTCCACTAGACTTAGGTGTGTCTTCTGCTTGGTTAGAATGAAAACCTGCACCTACACCGGCCCTTTCCGGATAGGATTGGACACGCCTGGATTACAGGGTATAAACTTAACCTTGGGAATCCACTTAACACACTATCCACTAAAATCATCATGCCAATGAACATACAGTACACGCATCTGTTCGTCTTAAAAGTCAACTGCGTTTGCGCCAACAAATTTCGCAACTTCTTTCAAAATACTTGGTACAAAACTACATACGAATAACATTACAGTGAGTACTTCGGTCTTGAGCCCCTAATTTTTCAACTAAAGGCAAAATTGAGGTTAATAACAATAATTATTTAAAAAAACAGAACAGAGCGATTTTTTTTTGTTTGTTGTTGTTGTTTTGTTTCTCGTGGTGTTAATAAAGGGCTGACGATCCTGCTCTGTAACCCCTCCAACCTGATAAGAAGCTTACAAGCCTCTGTGCCAGATAATTAAGTGTATACAGTCCCCTAAATGAGGACTTAGCACAAGGCCTAAAATAGAAATAGCTAAAAAAAGAGCTCAGAGGGAAGAGACCGAGTGCAATTGTAGAGAGATCCATGAAGTGCACTGGAATGAATCGATATGCGGTTATCTGACAAAGGCAGCAGCAGACAGATCAGTACACGGCATACTTCTGTGTCGTGAAGTACAGTAATGCCCATAGACACGCGAACAACCTCGGCACGTTTTATGGGTACTGTTAAAATACCAACATGGTGGTTTAAGTGTTCTTTTGAAACAGAAACGCACGTGCACGTAGGAGCATGATTCACAAACGTTGAATGGAACAGCAAGGTGCTTCTAATCGCTCGATCCTGTTAAGTTATCCAGACAGTGTACCCTTTATGTGGAATTGGTCTCAGCTGCGATAAAGTCCTTGGTGCTGATGCATTTGTTGAGGTACAGTAGGACGCTCCTTAGTGTGCTCTAGGCTGCTGGATGAATAGGATGCATATGCAGTCCAGTGTGACAGAACACTGTGTTCTCACAGATACTGATCTTCCCGGTCGGTGTCTTTGATCTCTAGGGCACGGTGCCCATCTCAGAGGGTCTCCCACTGAAGGTCTGCAGGGTAGATGCCTGCAGCCTCACGTGTGCGTGTGAGTAAACAGAGCGCTCTGGTCACCTCGGTGCACTGTGCTTCATTAGGAAAGCTAATTAAGATCATGACTTCGTTATGCTTGAACCTCAGCGGGATGTGATGATCACGCTACAGGTCGCTGCGTTCCTTATCACGATAGGGTGTTTATTTATTATTATTATTATTATTATTATTATTATTATTATTATTATTATTATTATTATTTTAATGCGCCCCAAAATAGAAACAAGCTACTTATTTCGAATGGGTTTTCTTATGAAATTCTCCAAATGACGTCACGAACGTTTCCCATGTCCTGATAAATTGCAGTCGTGTGATTTCTACATACCAGTGGGATGCTGCAGAGGAAGCGCATAGGACGAGGGCAGGCTATTGAGGTTGGTGTTAGGAGCTCCCCGCGCGTGCACCGGCCCAGTCTGCAGTGCGCAGCCGCTCCGGATCGTCCTCACGCAATTTCCCCGCACCAGCTCGGCGCGCGCAGCCACGCATAACATTACACCGCAAGACCCTTTACAGTGTCAAGACATGACAATCCTGTGGTGCTGACATCTATCTGACCCCCCCTCCCCACTTTCTCTCTCTCACACACGTTTACAGCTTCGCAGCTGACTGTGTCGACTCCTGAAAGAACCGGATCTTTACGGAGTCTGAAAGATTCGATTCTTAAGCAAATTTCTATTCTTTTTTTTTTTTTTAACCCGAATTCACAGAGTTCAGGCCGGAGTGAGTGAGTCACTGTACGGGTAGAGATTGAAGCCAACGCAATGTTTCTGGATGCTCACTCCGAGCAAACAAATCGCACAGCTCGATTCGTTTAGATGGAATTTGCTCGAAAGAATCGATTCAGTGAAGTGACGCCAATCTCCTCAGGCTCGGTGCGCACTGCGCTGCTATTGGTCAGCCGAGAAGTCAGCGCGACCTGATTGGACAGGGCTCTCCCGCGCCTAAGAGCTATTTATGCTATGTGCTCTCTGTGTCTAAATTCACACACTTGATCTTTTTTTTGTGGTACATTTTTAAATATATACAGGACTAGATCCATAACCAAGATCACAATTATTGTGAGATCCACCCTGCAGACATGTGATCCACTTCATATTTAATATATTATGATGCAGAATGTATATTACACCAAAGGCTAATTTCTAATCTTATCTTTACCTCACATAAAATAAACATATATATCACTGCTATGCAAGATGTTGCCTATAATATACTGCATGGCCAAAAGTATGTGGGCACCTGATCATCACACCCTACGCCATGGCGGAATTACCGTAATTACTAGATGACCACTCAAGACGTTCTACTCGGAGCTGTTCACGTCCTTGGACACAGAATTATGCGTTATAAGCCAAAGTGAATCAGTGTGAGATGATACATACATACGCTACACATGTTTTCATTTTATTTTCAGATTAATCTCACATTATTAAGACGTAATAAAGACGTAAGAAGTAATAATAGTCAAATATCCACTTAATTGAGATTCCTCCTCAAGACTGCCAAAAATTTCAAAATTGACATGGTAGAGAAATGTATCCCACAGATACAACATTTCAGTGCATTTAGATCAGTGGCAGATTTAGGTTGTTTTTCACAAATGATCATTTGTTGAAAAAAAAATCCACAATGAGAAGTTTTTGTTCCACATGTGCAACCAGGCTTGCATACCAACTTTCAGACATTTTGGCCTGGCGGGGTTGAAATGGCATCATTTTGAATGCGTCAACTTTGAGGCGTGCCCTGTATCGCCACAGATACTCTGTTTAGGCCCATGCTTATAATAGGTAACCGAGAAGTGTAAGTCTAGTCTCTGGTTTCAGTGTGCCACAGTAGAACAAATTTGACCAAGTTTCATGGTTCTGGAGAAGACGACTTACTGTTTAGCTGTGGCCAAAACAGTCACAGAACGTCTGCCTAATAGACAGTCAGCCCACCCTTGCATTAAAGCCATGGATGTGTGTGCGTGACCCCAACCTCATGCGTGTGTAAAGGGCCTGAGGAGTCAGTGAGAATGTTGGAGCTCGCACAGACTGTGGAGGAAGGGAGATATCCACTGGCAGAGTGCACTAGCATTGATCTGAGCATGCATAATTCAGATATTCACAATAAATCTATTTTTCATCTTACATTCACCCATTTCTCAGAATTGTTTCTCAACATTGTCGAGTCTTCATGTAAACTGGTGATGGAATCGGATTATCCGTTTTATGACTAAAGGATGTGTAAATTATTATTTTAGTGTTCAATATAAATTATTATTCCTTTTAATGTCATTGTTTTTGTAGATATGAGGTTACCATCACATACGGTAACATACCGTAGTGTCCTCTTTGTGTGTAGCACAGATCCAGTCCATTGGTTAATGTTCCATTGATTTATGGACACAAGAAATATGTGCAAGAGTTGTCAATTCACCTATATGTAAATAGTTTGGCCAATTTTTATTTGACTCCTTATTGCTCATCACCCTATAGGAAGACATGTATCCCACATACATGTTCCACAGTTCAAGTCAATTGAACCTATGGTTCACGAAGATAAGATTTTTGTAATTTTGGACAAATTTTTAATGTACTAGAAAACCTATCACGGCAGACTTTATGTGTCCCAATAGCTTTTTTGTTCACCATGAGAAATAAGGCATGTATACCAATTTACAGACATTTTGGACTTGGAGTGGAGGGAAAATCACCTAGAATGTATGTGTGGCCTGTTGCGCCATCCATGGGCTCATGTGGGCCATTTGTGGTGTGGGCCTGTAGTATCAATGTGACAAATTTCAAAACTTTTGACCATTTAGATCTTGAGTTATTGGGCACTTTATGGAGATAAGGAGAATAATAATATCCCTGAGTTTTAGTCTTTTCCTTATTACATACCCAATAGTATAATCAACAGAAATATAGGAATTGTTACTTATTGGAAAATACAACTGCTGCATATGAAAATGTATTTCACAAAATTAAATATATTTTTTAAAGAATTACTTGTGGATTTCCATACATTTTTATTTATAACACAGATCTAACATCAGAAAAAAAATATTAACATTTGCACATTTATAAATCAAAATACATTTGAGAACTGCATTTGTGCATTCATATTTAACGAGACCATTCACATTCTACACTAAAACATGTGGAGTTAGTCAATAAAAACCTAATGAACAGAGCTTAAAATCAATGAGTTCTTGATTCACACGTTTGTTTAGGAATGGAATTGTAGACACACTGCTTCATGTGGTGAGGGGAGCAGCCTGGGCATTACGTACACACAGTTAAGTACACACCTAAAATAAAATATAGTAGAGTCAGGACGCTTCGCGATTCTATCTTTATGCACCACAGCTACCTGGGATCACATTTACTACGCCCATTTTCATACAGTTACACTATAGTGCCAAAACTATGCGGACACCTGATTATCACACCCGGATGTGCTTTCTGAACATCTCATTCCAGATTTAGTCCCCCTTTGCTGTTATACTAAGCTCCACTCTTCTGGGAAGGCTTTCCACTAGATTTTGGAGCGTGGTTGTGAGGATTTGTGTTCATTCAGCTACAAGAGCACTATTGAGATCAGACACTGATGTCGGGGTGACGAGGAGGTCTGGGGTGTAATCGGTGTTCCAGTTCATCCCAAAGGTGTTCAGCGCGATTGAGGTCAGAGCTCTGTGCAGGATACTCGAGTTCTTCCACGTCAACGTTAACAAACCATGTCTTCATGGACCTCGCTTTGTGCTCAGGGGCCTTGTCATGCTGGAACAGGTTTGGGCCTCTTAGTTCCAATGAAAGGAAATTGTAACCCTACAGCACACAGAGAGGTCCTGTACAATTGTGTGCTTGCAACGTTGTGGTAATAGTTTGAGGAAGAACTACATATGGGTGTGATGGTCAGGTGTTCACAATCTTTTGGTGATGTACAGTACAGTAGTGTAGGTCTGTACAATAATTTGCAGTAAGAATTTTTTTAGCGTTTATCTTTAACCTTGCAAGGGTAAAATTTTTACTTCTGTGAAAACAGATCACAGTGTTTTCATTAGTTTATTTGATTGTAAAATGCACAGAATATCTATTAGGTGCCTCGATCTGATGAGACTTGCACCATCTTATAGATCATAAGAAACGCTGATTTAATTCATTCATTTTCATTGCTATACCTCAAACATTAATAAAGCTGAAACTGAACACATTCTTCAAATTTTTGTTATTTACTAAACCATTTCTCCCCCTTTTTAATAGATGAATGATTAATAAGTACTCCTGAATTAAGTCTTGCTGTGGTTTCTTTTATTTTTTTGACTGGTTACCATCCACGCGTGGGTGTCCAAGTGCCTACAACCTTTCCTTTGGAATGGACAATGTAGACTGGATGCATCATAGCTGTAGCACAAGCCTATAAAATCACAGTAATGTATTAGTGTCTTTAGCATAATATTCCTGATTAGTCAATAGTTAAAATACCTTGTAGTCACACATTTTCTACACAACCTCCCCTTTACATAAACAGCTAAACTTCCCTGTATTTGAATACTTCCACCATCATACAAATACTATATGATGTACATTCACCCAAGACCTCACTTCATGCCTTATCACATGATTATCGAGCCCTAACGTAAGGCCGCTGAGCCGAGCTAATCAGGATTCAGTGTACGACTCAATCCTAGAGCACTTTAAAAGTATGACTGTTAGGCCAATGATGGCAAACTTCAGATAAAACTAAAAGAACACTGGATTTGTAAAAATCACCAGCAGTTACCAATGCTAGTGAGGATCAGCAACTGAATTTCATGACTATTTGATCTCAACACTGACTCAAGACTAGCATCTAAAAATGGGTGCAACTGAAAAGAAAACAAAAAGAGCTCATTTTAAATAAAACAGACTAATCTCAATTAAGCCATTGTTTATTTAAACGAAAATAAGCTCATCTGCAAAGACAGCATAGTTTAAATGAAAGCATCTTTTAAGAAATGAGAATAAATAAAAATTTCTGGGAAATGGGATGCAAGCTAACTGATAAAACAAGCTTACCAAAAACACAATCCATGGCGCGCAGGCCTATCTTAAGATTTACCATTGATTTGATTTGAATTTTCCAGGGAATACATACAGTAGCTACTTACAGGTTTCAGGTGATGAATATTCAACAGTCGGGTATACCTTCTATATTTTTCCAAAGCCGTACATGAACGGAACCTCATTTCTGATCTGATGTTAACGGTGCATTTACACCAAACCATCAGACATCATAAAGTGCATAACAACATACAAACTGGTGTCAAGTTAAAGGAAACAATTGTGGTTATTATGCTGTTGGAAAATTTTTGCTGCCATGCCATTGTTCTTCTAATAGAGAAGGCTCAGTGCAAATCATCCATCCATTTTCTGTGCCGCTTATCCTAGACAGGGTCACGGGGAGCCTGCAGGATATCCCAGGGGGCTCGGGGCATAAGGTGGGGGACACCCTGGACGGGGTGCCAACCCATCGCGGAGCAAATTCACCACCCATTCACACACTACGGACAATTTAGAGATCAACCTATAGCGCATGTCCCAACCATGGTGCAAGTCAATCGTGCTAACCACTAAGCCACCATGCCTTCCAATGCAAATCAATACAAAGTTATTCTGACCTGTGTTTCAGCTCAAACAGAAATCATACATTTTGCCATTATTTAAATCACAGGGCATTACGTATCACAGTGTAGCACGCTAGAAGGAAAGTGTTATTTGTCCTACTCTACATACATGAGCTCACAAATGCCCTTTATTGGCTACTGTTGCTATGAATGATAGGGGAGAGAGTATGCCACCCAGACAGCAAGACCAATTTTGCACCCTTGGTCCCGGACACTGATGACTTGCATCGTCAGGATTCAAACTCGAGATCTCCCAACAAGAACATCTTGCCTTGTCTAGGAGTTGAGGAAGTGGATTTAAAAATGTTGAGTATAGCGTTTTAATCCTTTGCTTCTAGCTAACGAGACAAAACTTGTTATTATTATCATCATCTGCACCATCAAAGGTCCATAAATTCTTAACTTCTCTGAATGAATTAACCTTGCTAACTTTCCTCACAATTAGTATGTCAGGGTATGATGGCTAATGGTTTCTTCAGCCAAGCCACATTGACATAAACGACAGACCTGGTCAGTGCTCGAACTGTTTTGGACCTGAGCATCCTCAACAAGCACATACAGAGCCTTTCACTGAAGAGCTGTAGGTTACTGGAATTGGTAACACATGAGGATAACTTAGTTGGCTCGAATGCCATTGCTGGATGCCGGGAAAAATTAAGGACAGTTTCCAAAGTAAATTACCCTGGCAGTCCAGGGAGAAAAGAAGTTCTGTGACTGACTGGAGTACTGCCATGTCACCTGGATATTCTAATAAACGTGAATGGCCAGAGGAGAAATGTGAAGTAGCAGGGACATTTTATAAGGATCAAGTTATGAGGTGACAACTTTACTACTGGCAAGGAATCGGGCAAACTGGAATACTCTACTAGGTCTTAAGGTAACCATCTGCGTGGCCCACCACTCAGTCGTGATTGCACGTGTAACCTCCTGTTTCTTCAGAACCATTTCCAACAGCTTATTTGTAACCGTCTTGGATATCATACAAGCATCCATGTAAATACAATGTACTGAACAAATAAGCTTTCTTACCAAATTTGTTCACACACTAATTGTAAACTCTATGCTGAGATTTAGGATTTAGATTGCAACGTTTCCCAGAAAGAAGGCATTTTTACAGGGCGAAGAACTCAAGAGCATCAACCCACAGCAGAGGGCAGCATTTCACTAAAAACTGGTTCTTTATACATGAAATGGCTGCTTTTATATAAGAGGAACTACAATGGCTTTTTTCTTGTTTGTTTTCATGTCCATGTGCTCACTGGGGAAAAGAAAATAGGAGCCAAATCTAAGCTTTATCTGAAGTATATTATTCATAAATTTTCCTCAAATATTCAGAGTGAGATTAAGCAATTCTTTTGTGTATTTTCGTGTGTGTTTTGGAGAACTCCACTCTACAGAGTTCTCCAAAACACAAACCAAAATACACGGGAAAAAAAATTAAATAAATAGATTCATCTCAATAATCTGTTACTATAGTAACAGAACACTACTTTGGTTTAAAGTCAGAAATTTTCCAAATGAGAGATAATGCAATAACATAATAAACCATTTCATATGCTTGATTTCTATTATGTTCATTTTTATAATATTGATGCATTTTGATATAAATTAATTTGGGCACCAAAAAAAAAAAACCTCCTTACCCAACATTATTGGTCTATAACTAGTCATTTTGCAGATCGAATGAACTATTTAGTAGCCAGACAAACACCCCCCCTCCCCACCGCAGGAACCTATTAAACATTGTGCATGCAAATTGTCTATATGGAGTGTACTGCCAGTATTGTACCAGTTAATATAACAGTACCAATTAAATATTATTGAATTCAATATTCCAAATATTAAATATTTGCTTGCTTTTCCTGAATAGGGCTCATGTACTTAACCTGAACTTGTGAAATGATTTGGTAATGAGTTGAACTGCACTGGTGCTCTGTATGTGAATATAAAGCAGTGGTGACTCACATGGTAAGGCATGAGGGACAGCATGGAGCCCAGAGGGAACTGACTGAAATCCAGTTTTCCAGAGATAGGCTCCACTCTGCCATGTTCCTGAGTCATTGACACCAATCTACCAAATAAATAAAAATCATAGAAACTTGATATCAACGGTGCATACAGTCATGGACGAATTTTGGGAGTTTTGTGTAAAATGATGTCAAATTTGCTGTTCAAATAAACTTAAAGGTAATAAACATGTGTATACCAAAACATTTTTCATTGCAACACTTTTCTGGGAGAAATGGTGCATTTTCTGGAAAAGTTCCAATAATTTCGTCCATGACTGTACAAATATCCTGAAACTGTGAATCCACAGCAGGCTGAAGTTATAATACACCAGAGGACATTACACTCTGAAGAATAAAATTCTTATTAACTGCCATTTTCTTCTTATTTTCTAGAAATTCCCAGAAATTCTTCTTAACAAAGTTCATTCAGTTGTTGCTGCTAAGAGTGGCCTAAGTTTAGGTAGGCAATTCGTTTTTGTTTTTTTTTCCACAAAAGTAATTGCATATCCTTTGCATAAAAGTGTTGCACAACTTTTCCCCTTCAATTAATGAAATGATGATTTAAAAGCTATTTGTTTTTCCTCGTGTTCTCCTTGTCTTATGTTACATTTTCTATGAGTATCTAAAACCATTTAGTGTGAAAAATAGGCGAAATACTCAAGTATGTGACATGTTTATATATTGTTGTATACTACTATAATATTGGTGTAACACAATCTTCATTTTGACAGCCTAACAATTCCCATACAAGAAATTAATTACACAACCATGACTGGTTCCTTGTAGTTTTAAATCTTACAATAAGCTCATGATCCAGCAATTATTAACATTAGTCCTAATGCCCATCAAAGTATTTCTTACTTCAGCTCTGGATGGTTCTCGATGATTGCGTAGCCTGTATTCAAACGGCCTCCACCATCATGACTCAAGGCGGCAAAGCCGCAGTCGACCAGGAGCTGGTTCCTATGCGGGTAGTGACCTATGACCCTTGTCAGCACCCGCACTGCAATGTCCTCATGTCTACAGGAGCCAATGAGTGACTGCTGCACATCTACACAACAGATATACAAGAAACTCTTGCAAAGGCTTGAAATCTAAATGTCCACCAGAGAAATTTACATTGCATACTACTGACCGTAAAATACATAATTTCCAGGATGGACCTCACTTAACATAGCCATGTCTAAAACTGGGTGGCTACACGAAGGAGTGGATCCAATGCTAGATAGCACGTCATGGATTCCTACAGCTTTTAGCCTGTAACATACGACAGGAGAAACAGAGCATTATACTGCATGGAAGGCAATAACTATCATTATCTAGTGAATAGTAATAACTAGAATCTTTTTTTTTTAGGAATCTAATACAATAGATCACTCTCTGAAAAACAAAGCATGGTAAGCATACTTCTCCACAAACTGCAGCACAATATTTGTCGTTTCCTGGGCAATAGCCTTAATTTCCACCTCCCCCTTACAGCCGTAGGTGTTTCCACAGTGGGCGTAGATTCCTGTAAGCTTCATCCCTTCTGTCCCTGAAATGTCCTTGGCTAACTGCAGAGCAGCAGGATCGGAGTGAGGAATGCCCGCTATAAAATAGAACGGAAAATGAAATATGAAAATATTTCAAATCTGAATATCCCGTAAATTCTGAAAATCGTCAGTACCCTACCCATGATCCCGAGTATGTGTAAATGTACACATGAGAAGACTAACTAATGTAAACCTCAACTGAACCAACTTCAGATCACATGATCCGCATGAATTACTGCACTTTAATATCTGGAATATACTGTTGAGTTTAAATTCATTATTATTATTATTATTATGTTTACAGCATTTAGCAGACACCCTTATCCAGATGGACTTATAGAAGTTTTTTGGAGGCTCTATCAAAAACACATCCTCATGCTAATTCACTCAACCCAATACTAAGAGTGCCATCAAGAACTATTTATGAAAAACAGTCATTTTAGATTATCGCCATCAACTAAAGAATGTGAAAAATACAATAAAGAAAGTGAGCCAACACAAACCCACAAATTAAGACAAATAAAACTAATCATTCAATTATGCCGGTCTGATCTGTACACAAATGCCTCAGCCTATGGAAGATTTAACACAATATTATTATTAATATTATTAAATATTTTTACTGGCATAGAAGGGAGTCAAAATAGCTTCCACTTCCTTTATTCTCATCGTTCATTTCGAGTTTACCTTGATCTTTCATTTTGTGTTCACAGCTGCCTTTGCACATGACCTTTTATGGAGTTTTGTGGGCGTCACTAAATGAATGAATGAATGCCTTTATTGTCACTATACACATGTACAATGAAATTAAGAGCCACTCCTTATTGTCGTGCCAACATATACACAAAATAAATAAGATTAAAAAAACAAAATAAAATAAAATAGATATATACAACAACACAAAATAATTAAATAGTACTGTAAAATCTGTACATGTGTGTATTTATAATGTTTATAGCTTTTGGGAAAAAACTATTCTCGAGTCTGTTAGTCTTTGTTCTGATGCACCTGTAACGTCTCCCTGAGGGCAACAGATTAAACAGATCAGAGCCAGGGTGAGAGTTGTCCTTGATGATGGTTTTTCCTCTGCTGAGGCAACGGGAGGTGTAAATGTCCATCAGGTTGGGGAGAGGGCAGCCAATGATCTTCTGTGCTGTTCTTATTACTCTCTAAAGCCTCTCCCTGTCTGCCGCGGTGCAGCTGTGGTACCATACCGTAATACAGTATGTCAGCAGGCTCTCGACGGACGAGCGGTAGAAGGTCAGCAGCAGATTGTGGTCCAGATTGTACTTCCTGAGAACCCTCAGGAGTAGCGCACTCAGGCCTTCTTAATAACCGCTGTGGCGTTGTCTGTCCAGGAGATGTGCGGCGGAGATAAGGAGCAAGAAGGTTTGGACCCTCTAAAAACACAAAAAATTAAAAAAAAGGGGCGGGCGTGTTGGGTGTTTTTGAGCCAAAAACAACATGATCTCCTTGGTTTTCTTAGTGTCCAGAGCCAAATTGTTCTCTGAACACCAGGCTAACAAGTTCAAGACCTCCTCTCTGTAGGCTACCTCATCTCACTTTGAGATGAGTCCGACCATCGTGGAGTCGTCAGCAAACTTGACAATAAGGTTGTTATTGTGGACCGGACTACAATCGTAGGTATAGAGACAGTACAGGAGGGGGCTTAGCACACGGCCCTGTGGTGAACAGGTGGTGCTCAACGTGCAAACGAGCTAGTGCAGGTAGGCTTTTGTAAATCCAGCAGGAAATCGTATTTTGGTTTGGCTTACGCAAATACTGACACACAACTTCACTAAAAGATAAACGACAGAGGCCCGATATACATATACAGAATATTATACAAAAGTAAGAGTCGCCTACATGCTGTACATCTTACCTCTACCATTGTCACAGTCCAGTTTCAACCACACATGCCAGACTTTACCCTGCTTCAGTGGTCTCGCCTTCAGCGCTTGCAGAGCCAAGCTGTTGTCCACCAGTACATGGAATAAAGAAAGCCTCTCTGACAACTCTGCACAGCGCTTTACTTTGTCAGAGGTTACTGGATATGCATAAAGGATATCGTCATAACCACCATCAGCGTAGAAAGAAGCCTCGGCCAATGTGGACACCACAATGCACCTTCGTGAGTTCCTGGTCATGATGTCTGCACATTCACTGAGGCCCAGACAGAGAGAAAATAGAAATGCATCATTATACTCAAGCAACACTACGGTTGTGGACAATGCAGTATTAGAAGTCACACATTTTTGCGTTTTTCCTCCCATCACACCTGATTCAAGCAAACAGCTACGTCCTTCCTGAGTTGGAACGGGTGTGTGAGAGCAGGTGAAACACTAAAATGCGCAGTGCAAGTGCAAAGTGGTTCTCAAAGCACAACCAAATCGGTTATATTTAAGACTGATTTCTTAGATATACACCCACCATCCGCTTTATTACCAAACACCTGCACAAGAATGCAGTGCAAAAAAATCCTGCAGATTTAAAAAGGTTTTAAACAAACGCCCAAGCTGGACAGTCCTAGACTAAACAAACACGGTCCAGATCAAGGTTCGACGCTTCGTGCATGCTGAGATGCTTTTCTGCTCACCCCAGTCGTAAAGAGTGATCATACGAGTTATTATATCCTTCCGGACATTTTCCTCTGACTTCTCTTTTTAACGAGAGGATTCCACATACAGACCTCAGTAACTCAATGCTTTTGTGTGTGTGTGACCTGAACAGGTTTAAAGCTCTATGGCTTTATGACTTAAGTAAGTGAGAAACTGGTTTGAAGAAGCCAGACCTTGGCACACTTTCTCAATGGCCTGGTAAAGTGGATAACTGGCTTGGGTTTTATACACAATGTATTGATCAGTCTCACAGTGTCTTATGGGTTTTCATGTGAGGTCGGAGCTGCACCCCGAGCCTCAGGAAGCGGTCCTGCATCGCGTCTGAGTTTCTTCTCACAAGGTCCAGGTCCACAACAAAAGCTGGGGTGCAAAGGTCCTTGATGAACTCAGTTCTGCTGGCCATGTTAAAGCGCTGCACAGATCAGAAACCGCGTTTAGACTCTTGCATGGAAGCTGAATTGAAATAATTACACATGAAAACCCATTGTATAAAAACCTCTACAGAACAGAGGAAAGCAAACCGCACGCTCTAAACACACTCACGTTGTTCAGCGTCTGCACAATTCCTCGCGCACACACTTCAGAAACTGCCTGTTCGTCTCAGACTGCGCATGCGCGAGGGAGGGATGAGGGAAGGCGCGAGGGAGGGCGGGGGCGTAAAATGCGCGAGAGGGGAGGGAGCGCGGGTCGTAAAATGCGCGAGGGGGGGGCGTAAAATGCGCGAGGGAGGGGGCGTAAAATGTGCGAGGGAGTAGGCGGGGCGTAAAATGTGCGAGGAGGAAGAGGAGAGAGAGTAAGGAGGAGGGAGGGAGGGAGGGAGGGAGGAGGGAGGGAGGGGAGGGGCCATGACGCGAGGGAGGAAGAGAGGGAGGAGGGAGGAGGGAGGGAGGGAGAGGGAGGGGGGGCAGTAACATGTACGCGAGGGAGGGAGGGAGGGAGGGCGGGGCGTAACTAGAAATCAATCCCTATTTTTTGTTTCTGCTGCAGACTGAAAATAATAAATAATGGCTAATTAAAAACAATTAATTTAGATTCTCTCTCGCTCTAAAAAACAAAAATAAAAACAACAACAACAACAACAAATAAACGACAGTGGTAACCAGGAAATGGATAAGGACTGTAAATAATTGAATTATTGAGATTTTTCGGGGTTGAGTTTTTTTAGACAAAAAAAAAAAAAGAAGAAAGAGTCCACCTTGTTTGCGTTCATTACACGAGTGACCCGGGGGCCTCAACAATTTGGTGTGAAAAATAAATTCTCACTCTCAGACAACCACACACACGATGTAAGATGATATTATTAATTAAAAAAAGGGGGATATATTCAGAATTCTGTATTTTTAACGTGTTTTAAAGACATATTGCAAAAGGGGGTGTCGGTCAAATGTTAATGCCATGTGGGGGTCTTGCCCTGGAAAAGTCTGGGAACCCCTGCCTTACACAATTGTCACTGATGTGCTGCGTGTATCTACGTCTCTCTGCTGTAGCCTTGTCATATCATGCTGTGTATTTTTCCTCTCTAGGTTTTGCTAGTAATGATGTAAGCACTGTTTTCTTTTTGTTTTTTTATTCCCTTTTATTTGTCAAGGGTAGTTAACTCGCTACTTTCACAATGCTCTGTGGCTTTATCACTCCTAAACGTTTATAAACTGCTGCCCGTTTCTTTTTATTTTCTCCGATTTTATTTAATATTGCTTTCTAGAAAACAATTTAATGTCTGATCGATTTTAGTGTCATTATTGTGTAATTATTAGAGTTTCTTGCAAATCCCTGGTTTACATACTGAATCGATTTATTTTCACCAGTCTGTCTGTCTCTGCTGTTGGCTTGGCTTCTCCTCTCTGTGATCCTCAAACACTGGTACACTATTCTTGTATCAACGCACCTTGCTGCCATTGTTCTGTCTCTTCTATATTGCTTTGTGTATGCTTGCTTTCATCACCGTTTTCTTTTAGTATTAACATTCTCTGCTTTATTGACCTGAGTGTAAAGAAACAATTAACATTTTTGATGTGATTTAGTATTTTGGTAGAAAATCCATTACACCAACTGACTTAACATCAAGTTTAACACCAAGTGAGTTATTTTGACAGTCTAATGTTATCTTTAAGCTCGCGTTAAGGCTAAGTTAACTATGTTGAATTAAAGGTGCCTGAATTTCATTCGATCACATGGACATTGATTCCACTGGAATTAGTTGCAGGATCCATTATGTTCACAATAAAAGTCAAACGATGTTGGAAAATAGTCACAAATTGTTGCATTTTCTAAAGAACAAAGCTATGTTAAACAACATTACTGTGAAACAGAATATTTTATTTGTTGGTTATGGGTGCTTGACAACTTTTGATGCTTTCATACCATGTGGTAACATACCATGTGTACATACTGTATATAGTTTAGTATGGTAGTAAGTAAGTAGCAGTTTCTAGACTAAGAGACAAACTCATGAAATATAAAAAACAACAGGAGCAGCTTGGCAGTGTTAAATTCAGCATTAAATTCAATATGCTGTAAGCTAAGACTATAAATTGTGTTCTTTGTGCGTGTGATTGTGCGTGATCTTAACAATCAAACAATCATGCAGAATAAAGTGCCCCCCACACTGTAAAACCGGATTAGTTCATTCAACTCAAAACAATTGAGGAAACTAATTACCTCAATTTTTAAGTTGATAAATCAATTTCTTTAAGCCAAATACATTTAGTTTCAGTTACATTTTTGTTATATTTAAGTGTATTTGGCTTAAAGAAATTGATTAACTTAAAAACTTTGAGGTAATTAGTTTCCTCAAATTTTTTGCGTTGAATGACCTAATCTGGTTCTACAGAGCAAATTTATGCTGTTTCTCAAAAACATGACTTGGTGAACCGTGCATCATTTTCTATTGTGTATGTTGATAACAATAAAAACAAACACGGCAACATAAATTCAGTTTACCACAACCTGATTTATTGTACTAACACTGAAGTTGACAAAAAGTAATGAATTTCATCCTTCGAGTGCCTACAGAATTTGATTTCATTTTCATGGAATTAGAACATTTTGTGACTACATCTAATTAGAGTGTCTGTAAAAGAAAAGAACTTATCAATTGTGCTCATTCTGTTGTTTATAACTAAGTACATGAACATATCTTTCAATAATCATTTAATATGAAAGTTTAACTTGAAACGCATTGCCAACTCTTAAGCATGTATCCAAGCAGAAGTGCACTCTGATTAATTACTGATTTATTTATTTTTTTTAGTCTGTGACTCATAGAAGAAGCTGTTGTGTGACTGGTTCCTTGTGTTAATTAAGTAAAACCATGATGATAAACTTGGGACTTATTTATTAATTTATTTGTATCATGAAGCCTGACATTAAACCTGACTAGGATTGACACTGAGATAAAATCAGGCTTTATTAAACCCTGAATGGTTTCTGCTGATATGTACCATCACATGGAAATGTCATATACAGGAAAAACTCCAGTCTTGCTCTAGGTTAGCACCTTAGTGTGTATAAAAAAAACAAAAACAATACAGAAATGTACCAAAAGAAATCTACATTGGCAACTTGTAGTTTAAACATTCACTCAGTAATTTTTTTTAAGTGTTGGTCATTTAACTTGAGTATAGTGTCTTGTTGTACCTTCTCCCAAATCCATTGGTACAATATGGAGTGAGCATGATAATGAGGGTGTAACCCACAGATTTTTTTTTTCTATTTACCTGTAGTGTCAGTCGGTTTTAAAAAATCTAATTTAAGACCATACATGAAAGATACATACTGCAAATTCAGACAATGACCCTAATGACCAAGCTAACTCCAATAGCACACCAATTCCCCCCTTACATTAGTGTGAACTTAAGACACCCCATCTCCCTCAGCAGACCCACCGAATGAAACGTTCAAAGAAGCTGGCTTTGGACAGCTGAGAGTAATCTTTTCCCCTGAAAATAGCTGTCTGGTCTCCCAGAGCGAGCTTGGTCAGCACTTCCTTGTCAACAGCTTCATCATTGCCCAGGGCGATCACAGTGGGTACACCCTCTGCCCGGCGCATGGAGCTTATGCCTTCTTCTAGATTCTTCTTGTCGGTGATTCCGTCAGTGATAAAGACAAAGGAGATTTCAGCGTTGCTACGAGCCAAGCGGGTGTTTCCACTCTGTATGACGTTGTTAATGGCATAGATAATGGCACTGCCCACGTTGGAAGATGCATCCATATACTGCATTTTCGCAAGGCCATCAGAGATGACGGTGAAATTGTGTGTAAGTCTGAAGACCACATTCTGACGGTTTTCACCGCCATACTGTATTAGAGCCACACGGGCGTTATTTTTGTCCTTGGCATTCTGAGCCAAGGTCAGGCGGTGAGCCACGTTCTCCACAAACTCACGCACGCTCTGAAAGTTATCCGATCCCATGCGTTCAGAACCATCCAGCAAGAACACAAGATCAACAGGGCGCTGAACACAACTGGCCACTGCTGGCTCTGTGGGAGAGAAATACAAAAATATTGATCATAGATTAACAACTCATAAAAATATCTGTCTTTACTGCCTTACAGGGACAATCCAGCCAAAATCAAAGATGTAACCTTTGATACATCTCTTGTAAACATGCCGACTTGCGTTTAACAGCGCTGACACGGCCGGCTCTGTAGTGAGATTTAATAGTTTCAATGCCTGGGAAAACCCCTCCTGATTACATATTTTGTAGAAGTTGTTTACCAAATTTGAAACACTCCAATAGTTATGTTGGATATTTGTATAAGAATGGGAAATGGTGGAATGGTATATTCAGGAGATATCTAGCTGGCTACGGCTAATAAGCAAGCACTTTGCTTTGTAAAGTGGTTGACATCCAGTTATACATATTCAAGCCAAAATTCACTGAAGAAGAACTGCACCAGTGAGAAAAGCAACAGTAGGCAAGCATTACAAAAATGACGCCGAGGCAAATAACTGATGTTAGCAACAACACGAGTAGCTACCATGATGTGAGCTAGCACTGTTACATTTACCTTGTGTTAACGACCTTACTAGCCATGGTACTAGTAGTCACATGGGTCAAGACAAGCATTTGCTAGCGGACATTAACTAGTTCTCCTAGTTCAGTTTGGCTCCTTTTGTTCCCTCTCTGCTTTCCATTTTGTATTAAAGACAGAAAGAATGGCCCTTTTCTTTAGCATCTTTTTTTGATGTTACGTTGTTTGATGAACACCGATTAGTGAAGTGTAAATATTTCTTTCAGGATTTTATCACTATACCGCTCTTATTTATTTCAGGGAAAGCATGTCAGAGGGAGAATGCAGAGTGATGTGTCTCACTCAGAGATCTGGATTAGTTGATCAGTAAGGATTCCCAGTAGCTGAATACGTACTGGCATTTTGCACACTGAGTATTGTAGTTTTCATTACTCTGATGGGTGAATAAAGGAAAACAACATAATATCATGAATTCTGTTAAAATGCAGACAGTAAGTGATGCAATCCTGTGCAACAGAAGATTACATACCATCCATCAATTTTCCATACCGCTTATCCTACACAGGGTTGCGGGGGGAGCCTGGAGCCTATCCTAGTGACAAGGTGGGACACCCTGGACTCGGTGCCAGCCCATCATGGGGCACAATCACATACTATGGACAATTTGGAAATGACAATCAGCCTACAACGCATGTATTTCCACCAGGGGAGGATATGTCCTTCATACAAGCATGGGGAGGAAACTGGAGTACCAGAAGGATATGCCTGAAGCACAGGGAAAACATGCAAACTCCACACAAACAGGGCAGAGGTGGGATTTGAACCCACAAACCCAGAGGTGTGAGATGAACGTGCTAACCACTAAACCACCATGACCCAACCCCTCCCTCCCACAATACTACACACCATGACAAATTGTCTTTCAGGATGCACTTATCCAAACCAGCTACAATAACATGCTAATACCCTTGCATCATTTTTGCATATGCACAAACATGCGTCTCTAAAATAGCATGAAAACCAGGCATTTGGTCAAAATAAACATAACAATACTGCTAACAGACTGCATTAGATCTTTCGCTTCAGAGTACTGGTGAAATAACTTAAATTAAAACTTAATTTGTTTGCAATATAAGTTTATTTAATATTTTCTTGCAGTCTTAGAGCTTTTTTTTTTTTTTTCTAATTGCACATTTCTAATGCATTACATACAGTAATGGTGTCCATTATTTGCATCAACTTTCAGGCATAACAAACTTTAACCATAGTCACAAACAGAAATGATTCCCCATGTTCTTTAAATTGTTAACCTCACAGGAGATATATATATATATATATATATATATATATATATATATATATATATATATATATATATATATATATATATATTTTTTTTTTTTTACAGCTGCTAGGTTATTTCTGGTGCAAATTGTCCAGCTCATGCGTTACATGTCATGCAAATAATATTATATATATATTATATATATATATATATATATATATATATATATATATATATATATATATATATATATATATATATATATATATATATATATATATATATATATAAATATAGTTTTGTTTTGTTTTTTTTACTACAGGGGCTTTACATTTTTGTTATTCCTACAATGTACTCTACAGCAATTTAATGATGGATATGGCAGTGGGGTTATGTATTCAGTCATGAAAGCAAAACATGTATTCTATATCTATGTACAGGCCCTAGAGGTTTTAAGGCCCATCGGTATTGTGCAAAGTGCAAAACTTTATCAGATAATCGTGGTGTGGTTTTACTCAAAGTGCAATATTTACACATAGTGTGAGATTTGGTTTTCACTGTGATATCTCAGCTGATTATTCAAAACTGCCAAATATATCCCTCTGCAGAAGCAGAATGCCTCCTATATCCTGAAGGTTTAAGCAGCTTAGCCCAGAATAATAACATTACATTGTGCAGGCATGAAAAGGTCTTACAGTCAGTCAGGATGCCTTCATTTTTATCTTTTAGCCTTGTTCAAGTATATAAAATTTTACTGTAAAAGTATTTCAAAAAGCAGCAGGCACTGAGGTCAGGTGAAAGAGGCTTCCATCTTAAAAATGATAAAGTTTCTACTAAGTTAAAAAAAAAAAAAAAGAGTAATGGTTAGGTCATTATCATGCTTACTACTGATCGCCTAACTGGCCATTGTGCATTAGTATTCAAATTTTAGCCCTGAATACAGCGGTCTCAACTTATTGTTAGTTCAGCAAGCTTGAGATGTTTTCGATCATTACAATTTCATTTTCTTTTCACATAATCCTACAGCGAGGCCAAGAGCAACCAGCTTTCACCACCACAAATATAAAGCCATAGCCACTTTCTGACAGCCCAGTTTGGCCAAATAATGAGCTGGCATTGCCTAACACAACCCCAAGGCTTTGTTAGGGTCACCCAGGATATCGCCATAGACAAATCTGAAAGAGTCAATGAACAAATTAGTCCACTGCTGTTTCTCTGGCCCGGTGGCAAACTTGGCCCTCTGGGCTGTGTAGGCCATTGTGGCTACAGCCCTGGTGTAGGCATCGGGGGTCTTGACCTCCTGCAGAGAGTTGAGTAAGTTTGAGACGTTTGGGACAGTAGTTGGGACAACGCTGTTTGTCCCTTCCTCTGCAAAGAATCCATGTATGGGGTACCCATTCCACTGAGATGACACATCTGCAAGTGAGCAGCGAGACAATAGTTTTAGGAGTCTCCAAGCGACTGGCTCCGCTCACAGAGCACAGTGCAAACTATGCTTGGACTGACTGGTTAAATTATTTAAACTTTTATCAAAGGTGAAAATTTAATAAAGAATTTTATGTTTATTGCAAAGCCATTAATTAATGTTATGGGTATTAATACTGGTATAGTGGCTATTTGCGCAACTGATTTATTATTTTGAGCCTCAGAAATATTTTAAATATTCGAGATTTACATTGATATTTACACTGATCACAGGATATTGAGTGTCTTGAAGCATGTTCTCATTAGTCTTTATTAGTTTATTTTTTCTCCTTATAACAGTATTATTTCCTCTTATATCATTTCTAAATTATTTCCCCCTTTAGATGGAGGGGGTCGCATTACCACTCAATAATTACACCCAAGCCCTTGACAAACTGAATTTAAATTAATCTTCATGAATTTCATACTTTTAGAAATGACAGACAGCAGAGTATTTCCAGGGACCCTGTAAAAATTCTAAGAATCTTACCAGATTTGCATGGAAGGTCAGGGCAGACAATCATCGGGTCTGAAACAATTAAAAGTATGTTATGTACTGTATATCCACATTTAATGGAGATGAGGGTGCATGTATGCAGATTGACAACTTACTTGGACAGAGAACGGTCTCAATCCTGTCAATGAATTCTTCGGCCACCAGGTCAGCAAACCGCTTCATGCCCATCACCCTGTCTTGCTTGTCACAGGCAATAGACTTCAAACTCTCGGATTCCTCTTCCTTTTCAAACATGTCTCCAACACCGATGGCATTTACATCAATTCTGTCATCCGTGCAGAGGTAACTTAGCAGTGAGTCTTGATCCCGGGGATCAAAGCGACCATCTGTAATCACCACCACAGTCACTTTAGCCTTGGAGCGTTGACTGTCACGAATCAGGTTGTCATAGGCAAATTTCAGGGCAGATGGAGTCCATGTGCCACCAGCGATCCACTCCAGATTCTTCACAGCATCTTTGAAAGCTGTAAGGGAATCGATCTTGGAGTCGTTTAGCTGGATGGCCTGGAAGGTACCGCTGTGACTGTACTGGACCACACCAACACGTGTTCCTGCAAAAAAAAAGACAGCACAACTTTGGCAGCCTTAATGACAGAACACACACACTTACAAATACCTTCATTCACCGTCAGTATATAACCTTCATATACTTCTTTAGATTATGCGGTTAGGTGTAGTCGTAAATTGCGCCTGCCTGTCTCTGAGTGGGGGTCCTTAGCTATTGAACCCAATCTGTTGATGGTGCTGATTACAAAGTTCTTCTCCAGGGTGAAGTTTGTTAGTCCCACACTCTCAGAGCTGTCAATCACAAATACAATATCCAGTGCTCCACATCTCTTCTCACAATCTGAAACAGCCAAGAGAAGAGTGCGGGAAAGAGTAAGTAAAGTAGTCGAAAGTCAAAATAGTTTCTATGGACTTTATTTCAATTAGACTGACACAGGAAAAGTCACTTACCACAACACCCACAGGTCTCTCTGATATAGTTCATGACATCACATTCCTGAGGAGATGTAAAATAATCAAATCACTAAACTAAACCGATCAAAAGATAAATCCTGGAAAATAAAGATTCTAAGACTGTACTTACTGTAAGCCCTGGGTCTCCCTCTGGACCAGGATCACCCTGTCAAAAAGAAGATTGAGATCTAAGCACAAAGCCAAAAACATCTTTAACTGACCTCATATTTGACTTTCTTTTATTCTTCCTTTTTCTTCTTCAGTAAATGCTTTGTCATGGTAAGGTTTGCAGTGGATATTTAGCATCCTATGATGTTTATCATAGTCTCAATAGAATGCACTCACTAACCACTTTATTAGGAAAACATTAATGTAATGATCTAATCAGCCAATCATGTGGCAGCAGTGCAGTGTATAAAATCATGCAGAGACAGGCCAAGAGCTTCAGTTAATGTTCACGTGAAACATCAGAATGGGGAAAATAATGACCTCACCCTTGGACAACGATGGAATCATGGCATGGTTGTTGGTGCCAGACAGATTGGTTTGAGTATTTCAGATACAGTGAGGGGAAAAAAGTATTTGATCCCCTGCAGATTTTGTAAGTTTGCCCACTAACAAAGAAATGATCAGTCTATAATTTTAATGGTAGATTTATTTGAACAGTGAGCGACAGAATAACAACAAAAAAATCCAGAAAAACGCATGTTAAAAATGTTATAAATTGATTTGCATTTTAATGAGGGAAATATGTATTTGACCCTTCTGCAAAAACATTATACTTAGGTAATGACTTAGTAATTACTTTTACTTTTAATGCCTCTGACTGAGGGAAAAGGTTCTCACCCAAGATTTGACGATACTGCGCCCGTTCATCGTCCCTTTGATGTGCGGAAAGTTCTCCCGTCCCCTTAGCAGATAAAGACATATTGTTTCCTTACCCTCCACTTGGCTTGACGGTGGGGATGGTGTTCTTGGGGTCACAGGTGCTTTCTTCCTCCTTCCTCCTCCAAAATGGAGCTCTTTGGCATCAACTCAACTCGCCGCGTTTGGAGGAGGAAGAATGCTGCCTATGACCCCAAGAACACCATCCCCACCGTCAAACATGGAGGTGGAAACAATATGCTTTGGGGGTGTTTATCTGCTAAGGGGACAGGACAACTTCACCACATCAAAGGGACGATGAACGGGGCCATGTACCATCAAATCTTGGGTGAGAACCTCCTTCCCTCAGCCAGGGCATTGAGAATTAAAAGTAATTACTAAGTCATTACCAAGTATTAAGTCATGTTTTGCAGAGGGGTCAAATACTTATTTCCCTCATTAAAATGCAAATCAATTTATAACATTTTTGACATGTGTTTTTCTAAATTTTTATGTGTTATTCTGTCTCTCACTGTTCAAATAAATCTACCATTAAAATTATAGACTGATCATTTCTTCGTCAGTGGGCAAACGTACAAAATCAGCAGGGATCAAATACTTCTTTCCCCTCACTGTACTTGCTGATCACGTGAGATTTTCATGCACAATCAGCTCACAGAATGGTGTCAATACAAGCAAAAAAAAAAACATCCAACAAGCAGCAGTTCTGCAAGTCTTGTTAATGAGGGAGGTCAGAGGTGAATGGCCAGACTGGTTCGAGCTGACACGGCTACAGTAACTCAAATAATCACTCTTTACAACCTTGGGGAGCAGAAAAGCATCTCAAATGCTCAATATATTGAACATTGAGGCAGATGGTCTACAACAGTGAAGTCCACATTAGGTTCCACTCCTGTTAGCCATGAACAGGGATCTGAGTCTACAGTAGACAGTGAGTGTATTATGCCTGTATAATTTCTGTTTATAGTATTATAGTGTATTATCTATAACCATATCTCAATATTATCCAGAGGATCTACTTACATCTCGACCTGGGTCTCCTGAAGGCCCCCTTGGTCCAGGCTCACCTTCAGGTCCAGGCTCTCCCTAAAATAAAGTACATAAAGAACATCCTTATTCTTTATATACACAGTAAATACCAATCCCCCATACATGGACATTTCTGATTATCTGAACAGAAGAGGAAAATAAATCTAGGAGATGAAGGTTTGCTCACAGGGTCTCCTGGTCCTCCTTTCACTCCTGGCGCTCCCTTTGAACCGCAGTCTCCTCTGCTTCCCCGAGCTCCAGGTCTACCTTTATCTCCAAGGTCACCCTGCAGAAGATATTAACAAGTTGCAAGAATGGCTTCATATAAAGTAATATAAATTCTAAATACTGAACTAAATAGGAGTTACAGTACCGTTGGTCCTCTTGGTCCAGGGTAGCTGAATCCTGGTCTGCCAGTGTCACCCTGTGGTATTAGATACAATAACATGCACTTAAAACAATCAGATCATAGCAATAGAAACAAACTAGGCACAGCTAGCAAATTAGCAAAAGTAAACTAAGCATGTTAATTCAGAAAACAACAGAACACAAAAGGGGGTTTACCATGATCAGTAGAACCTTAGTCTATGATGATATAACGCTTAAATATTCACACTTTTATACACTGTATTTAAAAACAGACTCAGACCTGAACACAATTCAGCAGGGATATCATCTCACTCTTCAGAATATATATATATATATATATATATATATATATATATATATATATATATATATATATATATATATATATATATATATATATATTATATACAGTGGTGTGAAAAAGTGTTTGCCCCTTCCTCATTTCCTGTTCCTTTGCATGTTTGTCACACTTAAGTGTTTCGGGACCATCAAACCAATTTAAACAATAGTCAAGGACAACACAAGTAAACACAAAATGCAATTTGTAAATGAAGGTGTTTATTATTAAAGGTGAAAAAAATCCAAACCATCATGGCCCTGTGTGAAAAAGTGATTGCCCCCCTTGTTAAAACATACTATAACTGTGGTTGTCCACACCTGAGTTCAATTTCTCTAGCCACACCCAGGCCTGATTATTGCCACACCTGTTCACAATCAAGGCATCACTTAAATAGGAGCTGATTGACACAGTACACAGTCAACCAGAAGATCCTTAAAAGCTACACATCATGCCGAGACCCAAAGAAATTCAGGAACAATTGAGAAAGAAAGTAATTGAGATCTATCAGTCTGGAAAGGGTTATAAAGCCATTTCCAAAGCTTTGGGAATCCAGCGAACCACAGTGAGAGCCATTATCCACAAATGGCGAAGACATGGAACAGTGGTGAACCTTCCCAGGAGTGGCGGCCGCCCAAAATTCCCCAAGCAAGAGCGCGGCGACGACTCATCCAAGAGGTCACAAAAGACCCCACAACAACGTCCAAAGAACTGCAGGCCTCACTTGCCTCAGTTAAGGTCAGCGTTCATGCCTCCACCATCAGGAAAAGACTGGGCAAAAATGGCCTGCATGGCAGAGTTCCAAGGAGAAAACCACTGCTGAGCAAAAAGAACATCAAAGCTCGTCTCAATTTCTCCACAACACATCTTGATGATCCCCAAGACAACATTCTGTGGACCGATGAGACAAAAGTGGAACTCTTTGGAAGGTGTGTGTCCAAGTATATCTGGCGTAGAAGGAACACTGCATTTCATAAAAAGAACATTATACCAACAGTAAAATATGGTGGTGGTAGTGTGATGGTCTGGGGCTGTTTTGCTGCTTCAGGACCTGGAAGACGTGCCATGATAAAAGGAACTATGAATTCTGCTGTCTACCAAGAGATCCTGAAGGAGAATGTCCGACCATCTGTTCGTGTACTCAAGCTGAAACGAACTTGGGTTCTGCAGCAGGACAATGATCCTAAACACACCAGCAAGTCCACCACCGAATGGCTGAAGAAAAACAAAATGAAGACTTTGGAGTGGCCTAGCCAAAGTCCTGACCTGAATCCTATTGAGATGTTGTGGTATGACCTTAAAAAGGCCGTTCATGCTCGAAAACCCTCTAATGTAACTGAATTAGGACAATTCTGCAAAGATGAGTGGGCCAAAATTCCTCCAGGACACTGTAAAAGCCTCATTGCACGTTATCGCAAACGTTTGGTTGCAGTTGTTGCTGCTAAGGGTGGCCCAACCAGTTATTAGGTTTAGGGGGCAATCACTTTTTCACACAGGGCCATGATGGTTTGGATTTTTTTTCACCTTTAATAATAAACACCTTCATTTACTGCTTCCGGATCAATGCTTAGAGTGTTTTGCTCCGCTTATAGAGACCGACCTAGCTACGCTAATCTCATCAGCTAATTCATCAACCTGCATACTAGATCCCATACCTACATGTTTGTTTAAACAGATTTGTCCAGGAGTAATTAAGTCACTTTTAAATATAGTAAATTCCTCCCTAACCACTGGCTATGTCCCTAAATCTCTAAAATTAGCAGTTATTAAACCATTGATAAAAAAACCTGACCTTGACCCGTCTCAATTATCCAATTATAGACCAATATCGAATCTCCCCTTCATCTCTAAGATTCTAGAAAAGGTAGTAGCAAAGCAGTTATGCTCATACTTGGAAAGGAACAATATTCATGAAATGTATCAGTCAGGATTTAGACCTCATCACAGCACAGAGACAGCACTAGTTAAAGTAGTAAATGACCTTCTTCTGACCTCTGATCAGGGTTGTGTCTCGCTGCTTGTGTTACTAGACCTTAGTGCAGCTTTCGATACCATAGATCACACTATTCTCCTTGATAGATTAGAAAATGTTGTTGGTATTAAGGGAACAGTCCTCTCCTGGCTCAGGTCTTATCTGACCGATCGTTATCAATTCGTAGATATAAATGGTGATTTCTCCATGCGTACTGAGGTTACTTTTGGAGTTCCCCAGGGTTCTGTTTTAGGCCCACTGCTTTTTACCTTATATATGTTACCCCTAGGACAAATTATTCGTAAACATGGAATTAGCTTCCACTGTTATGCTGATGATACACAGCTGTATGTTTCAGCGAAGCCAGAGGACAGACAGAAGCTTAGTAAAGTTGAGGATTGTGTAAAGGACATTAGATGTTGGATGTTAACTAACTTCCTTTTACTTAATTCTGATAAAACAGAAATACTTTTATTAGGCCCACGTGTAGCTAGAAGTAATCTTCCTGACTACACAGTAACTCTGGATGGTCTTTCTGTTTCATCATGTACAGCAGTTAAAGACCTCGGAGTGATTATTGACTCCAGTCTATCATTTGATGCTCATGTAGATAATATTACTAGGATAGCGTTCTTTCATCTTAGAAATATTTCTAAGATAAGAAACATATTGTCACTACATGATGCAGAAATACTGGTTCATGCATTCGTCACCTCTAGATTAGATTACTGTAATGCCTTACTGTCTGGATGTTCCAGTAAGAATATAAATAAACTCCAGTTAGTCCAGAATGCAGCTGCTAGAGTCCTTACTAGAACTAGAAGATACGACCACATCACCCCGATCTTATCCACACTGCATTGCGCTCGTAAAATTTCGCATTAAGTTTAAAATACTTTTATTAACCTATAAAGCACTACACGGTCTTGCACCACAATATCTAAGCGACCTTCTGGTTTTATATGATCCCACACGCCTACTCAGATCAAAAGATGCAGGCTATTTGATATTACCTAGAATAGTGAAGTCTACAGCAGGGGGAAGAGCCTTCGCTTATAGAGCCCCACAGTTATGGAACAGTCTTCCTATTAGTGTTCGGGACTCAGACACAGTCTCAGTGTTTAAATCTAGGCTTAAAACATATTTGTTTACTCAAGCTTACCCTGACTAGATTATATCGCACTACTTCACAATCCTAATCGTTTTTCTCCCTCTCTCTCTCTTTTTGCCGAGCCCCACACGAATTTATGGAGATATTGGAGATCCAGATCCCCTCTGCCTCTGGATGAGCCCAAATCTTCTGCTGGGACTACGGCTGCTCCTAAGGCCATACTTCTCATTTTTCACATTATCTGTGTTACATTCACATTCTGTGTTACCCAGATGAGAATGGGTTTCCCTTCTGAGTCGGGTTCCTCTCAAGGTTTCTTCCTCAAAAAACATCTTAGGGAGTTTTTCCTTGCCACCGTCGCCACTCAGTGGCTTGCTCAGTTGGGATAAATTCCATTTGTTTTCTACCTGTTTGTCTCTGTTTATCTGTTCCTGTTTGTCTCTCTTTAGATGTTTCTGACTGTTCATACCTGTTTTTTATTTCTGTAAAGCTGCTTTGAGACAATGACTATTGTAAAAAGCGCTATACAAATAAAATTGAATTGAATTGAATTGAATTTACAAATTGCATTTTGTGTTTACTTGTGTTGTCCTTGACTATTGCTTAAATTGGTTTGATGTTCCGAAAAACCCAAATGAAAAAAAAACAAAAAAAAAAAAAAAAAAAAAAAAAAAACAACACCCCCCACCACACCCCATATATATTTAAAAAATAAAAATATATAAATATATAAATAAAATAATTTAAATTAATAAAAAAAAAAAAATAATAGTTGACTGCTATAAATGTCCTTCATGCATAAGATTGAAGATCATATATTGACATAAGATGTGTATTGTTTTAGATACACAGAAAAACACATGGCAAAAAAAGCCAAAAACTCTGTATTTTTAATTATTATTCATAATTGTTCTTTTTTTCCTGTCTCATGATACTCCATGATCAATTAATATCAGTAACAAACTGCATTTCATTCATTCTTATGTGTACAAATGATATAATAACAGCATAAATAATAAAATATGTAGTGGATGAAGTGAAATTGAACTGTAATATAGCATAAATGTTAGCACAGAGTTAGCATAAGTGGAGTCCAATCTGCTGTCCAGTCCATGTGCATTACATATTACATTATTATTTGGTTGGTATTTTTTCTTTTTTAATGTTTACTGATGTGAACAAACAGAAGTAAAAAAATAACAAGGGAAATTTTTTCTCCAAATTCATGTAGAAACGAATGTAACTGCGACCCAAAACATATGCATGCATTTCATATCCCATGTTCCTTTGCCCTTCAGCAAATTGCAAAAGACAATTGTCTTTTTCTGCCCGGTCAACTTTTTTTTCCCAGGATCTAAATTCTGTACAAAGCACTTCATGTTGTTTGTGTATATGGGAGGATTTATTTTAGATTTATTGGAATGTTGGACGTACGATTGGTCCGGGGGGTCCTGGGTCGCCTCTTGGTCCAGCATCACCGGGGTCACCACGGCTCCCCTAACACAAAGAAAGACCGTTTAAGATTTCTTAATATTTAAGATCAGCTCCTCCAATATAAAGCCCAAAATTCAATACCGATAAAATGGAATACAAAAATCCAAAACCAGAAAATTTGTTTTGTAACACTTACGCCTTTCTGATTCCAACAGGAATAATATGACTAAAACTATTATTATTATTATTATTTCACATTTTTGGAGCTGTTCACATTCACAATCTCACTGCAGAGTTACACAGTAGATTGTGTTGTGGTCTTACATTTCTTCCTGGCTCTCCTATTAGTCCTGGTGGACCTCTTGGTCCTGGAAGTCCTGGATCTCCCTAAACACATTCATAAAATATAACCTTGAGCTCTGGATTCATTAAAAATATTCGTAGTAATAATAATAATAATAATTAAATCATTGTAATTATAATAATTACCTTGGTTCCTTTATTGCCAACGTCACCTGGAAGCCCTCTTAGACCTTCAGATCCTGGTTCACCCTGAAACACATATCCATTTCTCACTTATGAGATTCTTCCTGCTCTGTTTCAGTGGAATCAGTTGCCGAGATAATATAATTCCCCTAATACACATGGCTAAACCATGCTAAACAGCACCTACCTTCTCTCCACGTGCCCCATCTGATCCTTGACTTCCCTTTGGTCCATAGTCTCCTCTTCTTCCCTATCAAGAAAAAGAAATGGTCAGCTTTCAGACTTGTATGTCCACATCACTGTGGATAGAGAGAAGTGACAATACATCTTTTTACTTACAGGGTCACCTTTAAAGCCAGGGCCTCCAGCTGTTCCCTGGAAAACAAAATGAAAGTGTTATGAGTAAGAACATATCTTAATATAAATAAAATAGAAGGAAAATAAATATGCAAATACTAACTTTAGGGCCCTTCTGCCCAGGGATTCCTGGCATGCCTGGACTACCTCTCTCACCCTGCAGGAAGTGTGATTATTGTTATTATTATTAGTAGTAGTAGTTGTAGTAGTATGCATTAATTAATTAATTAATTCCTCTAACTTTATTTAGTGTACCTTGGGACCAGGATCTCCTGGGTCGCCAGATTGCCCTGCTTTCCCAGGCCGACCTGGATCTCCCTAGAAGCGAAGGGGATTTCAGTTCACTGCACAGTAAAAGTACAAAAAGTTAATTTTAAAAAAAGTCAAATTAATCTAATACCTTCTCTCCAGGAGCTCCCTTTTGGCCACTGTCTCCTACATCTCCAGGATAACCACCAGTACCCTGTTAATAGAGTAAACAACTATAATAACGCAGTAATTACACTGTGTGTCTGTCAGGTTTTTGCTTCCATAAGGCACATCACACACGTACCTTGTCACCTGGTTCACCTTTACAACCAGGAGCCCCAATGCGGCCAATTTTGCCCTGCAAAAATGATTATGTTTATTTTTTTATTGATGACTCAATTACATGATTATTTTTTTTATATTTAATTGAATCCATTTCAATCTAACACTCTCACCTTCTGACCATCAGTGCCATTCCGTCCTGACACCCCTGTAACTCCCTAATACAACAGGAGAGATCAAATAACATGGTATTACTTGAAAGTGCCAGAACTTAATAATTTGAGTGTTTTATCTGTATTAAATGTATGAGCTACAAAGACTGAATAATGTATGGCCTTACCTTCCTTCCTTGTGAGCCAAGTTCTCCCTATAATAATAAAACAAATCAAAATAATTTATTAAAAATTTGCATGTATTTGCATTCAGTATTTAATTCCTCTAATTATTTTTATACATCATATTAAAAAAAAAAATCCTACCTGTTCACCTTTGGAACCACGTTCTCCCTAAAACAAGAGAAGGTGAAAACAGAAAAAAATGGTCAGACACATATAATATCTGGAATTGCCACTGAAAAAGAATGAATGCATATTATGAAATACTTACTTTTGCTCCAGGGTAACCAATAGGACCTTCAATACCAGGATCACCCTGTAATTAAACACAGAATAAACTTAAACATCATATCACAGCACTGTAGGTTCATTATAAATCTCACCTGGCAGTCCTGATTCCTCATGATTTTATTATAATCCCAGAGGTAAACTCTCAAGTAAAGACAGACATGTCCCATGTCCCAAACTCTTCTATAAGTTAGAATACGTTTCTCACCGAATTGTATGCAATTAGAAAATCTAACATGAGCAAAATTAGTAATTAGTAGTATATTACATTTACAAGTAAATACTAAAGGCTTGTTTATCACCTTTCCAAATAAACTACTGAATCTATGGCAATACATGGACAACCATAAAACACAACACAAAATGTAGCACAACTACGCATGAAATGAGATGTGAATAATTTTCCGTGTCACTGAATATAACAATGAGAACAATTTTTGACCAATTTCTTTTTTTTTTATTTTGTCCAATAATTTTCTGAATTTATTTAATTAAAATGGTTTATTACATTTGCACATTTCTGTTTACTAATACAACTTTACTTCATTATATATACACACATCATAATATCATTTGCATTCATTTTCCAGAATCCAACAATTTCTTTCTTTCTGAGGCCAGTGTCATGGGGGGCGGGGTCCACAAACTGAAGCAAAAACTTTATTTGCAAAGGAGCTAACTTGCTACGGGTAAATGTAGTAAAACTAATAGCTTCCCTACTTATGCACATTACTACCCATTTAGGATTTACACAAATTTACAAATTAATTAATTAATTAAATTAAATTTAAAAATATATATAATTAGGGGCTAATTAAATTAAATAACATGCAGCAACACTTAATGTGAAGCTTGCAGTGGTATACGGTTTGGTATGGGTCCTCCAAAACAAAGTGTGTCCCAAATGCCTAGCCTAAAGCAATACCCCCAATATCAAAACAGTTAATAGTCAAGTCTTATTGATATTATATATTACTGATATATGTATAGATTGATATAATGAAGGAAGTATAATTAATGGAAAGCAATGTGAAATTATGCATAGATATATTATTTAGATGTTTAAGTTTAACCCTGACTTTATTTGGGATGTTTTGACCAGGGTACAGGTAAAAATGTGTATTTGATCAGAATAGGCTGGATACAAACATCTTGTAAAGTTGTAATTCCTTTGTTTATTACTTATTTTGTTAGATTTAGCATGTACAGGTTTTAACATTAAACTTGAGAAATGCTCTACCTTACACAATGTGTACCTAATGATTTTAGTGTTAACTGAAACTGAAGCGTTCACTTCACTCAGACTTGCAAAAAGTGACTGGTGAACATATCTGCTGTACACAAACAGCACTCTTATACTATGGTGTTGGTTTAAGACTCTGTTGAAATACGTATAGTTTGACATTTAAAGAGACAATATTATTATGGTTTATGTGAGAATATGTGACTCAAACGCAATAGTTTGTACTCACAGGGTGACCTCTTTCACCTTTGAGACCCGAAGATCCGCTGTCTCCTTTGGCACCCTGTAATCAGCATTAAAGAATTAGAGCGCACAACATTAAATAAATAAATAAATATATTACATAACAGCAGCTGCACTGGCTCTACATTAAATGTAGTGAATTTGATGATGTCCCCAACTCACTTTCTGTCCCCTGGGACCAATTGGACCAGGAGGTCCAGGTGTCTGCAGGCATTTCACACTGTAGCACTGTCAAAAAGACACAATTAAAGGTAAAACAGGGCTTTGATTCTCTATTCGTGCATTTGTATAACAATCCATTACTAACAGAGCGCATATGGTGGTTTTGGTATATTACAAGAGTGATGACTCAGAAAAATGACTCAAGGGATCTTACCTCTTTATAAGCTTGATATAGCTGCAGAAAAACAAAAAGGAGTCAGATTAAAACTAGTCACTCACATAAACTCGCTTTCAAAGAGCAAACAAGTGATAAAGGTGGGCAAACTAAGTTCAACTAAGTTTGACAGAGAAGCACATTCAAAGCCAAGGTATTATAGACGTTATATTAATAGACGTTACCATGGTCTTGTAAATGCGGTCAATATGGTCTGTTAAAATTTCAGGTCGTCCTTTGGAGAGATCGACGGCCATGTAGTTGCTGCGGTAAACCCCAACAGGAGAATTAGCAATTTCTCTAAGGCCTATTTCCTCCAGGTTGTTGGATGATGCGATGGAAAATAGCTTAATGCCATTGTCCCGAGCATGCTCTGCTGCCCTCTTGATGCCATCACAGATTCTCCCAGTCTCATGGCCATCTGTGATGACGACTGCAAAGCGCTGTGTCTTGTTATTAGTTGTAGGATCATTACTTTTGCTCGTAATCTCCTCAGTCATTTTCTTGATGGCGCAATCGATGTAGGTGCCCTTGCCTAAGTAGCGGATCTGCTTTAATTTGGTGATGAACTCATCCTTGGTGGTGAGTTTGCTAATGATCTGTTGTTTCATGGAGAAGTGGAGTCCACCCACAGACCAACTAATCTTCACCTTGCCCATGTACTCTCCGTCTTCCAGCTTTTCAACAAATTTCTTGGTGAAATTTGTGACACTGTCAACCAGGCTACCTGGTGGAGGTTCCTGCAGAGCTATGGTCTCTGATGTATCGATGACGAAGTACAGGTCTATGGGGCATTCGTCCATTTCTGGAGAATATAAAACATACAGAACCTCAATTATGAATACGAAAGCACTGTGAAAGAATAAATAAAAATAAATAAAACAACATATTACTGCATAATATTGTACAAGCAAAATTAATATCATACAATATCACCAACATATATTATAAAAACTGTTTATTAATTTACTACAAACTTATAGTGTTGTAGTTATTTGTAATATATTAATATTACAGTATACGAAAAACATTCCAAACTGTATTTTAACTGTATATTTATGTAAATGTATTAAATAGTATATTACCTGTCACAGTTAGAGCAAATTCAAGGACAGAAAAATAATTATTAATAACTGAAAGACTGTAAGTTACCATTAAAAATATATTTCATGGTCAACTGATTAATTTGCTGTTACACACTAAATATATCAAGGTGAGTGATCAGTCAAGTGGGCAGCACTCACTGTGACAGTCCAGCGCCTGGCCGACCAATGCCATGTACAGTAAGCACAGGAGAATCGCTTTAAACAGCATCATCCTCCTTTTCCACACTCCTGAAGGAAAACACATGGTAAGTGATAAAGTAGTTTTACCAATCTTAAACACCTTTAAAAATGAAACACCTTTGTGTTACCACACAAAGTATTCTAGTTAGTATTTTCCTGAACAAAATCCCAAATAGCACGGAAACATATCTTACATTTACATTTATTCATTTGTTCACTTTGCAGACGCTTTTATCCAAAGCGACTTACAAATAAGCAAAGCGATATATCAAGCAGAGAACAATACAAGTAGTGCTACTATACAAGATCCATTAATTGAGTTCCAGAGGAAGCAAAGTGCACAGAGTAGAGGTGTAAGTGCGTTGTGTTTTTTTTTTATTAAATTTTTTTTAAGGGTTAGTTAGGTGTTCACGGAAGAGGTGGGTCTTTAGCAATTTTTTTGAAGATGGTGAGAGATTCTGCAGTCCGGATTGAGATTGGAAGTTCATTCCACCACTGAAGAACAGTTAGTGTGAAGGTTCTGGAAAGGGACCTTGCGCCACGCTGAGCGAGAACTACTAAATAATAACTCGCTAATAATCCCTTGCGAGAGGGAACGTAGGCCTTCAGGAGAGAGTTGAGGTAGGAGGGTGCTGTTCCTGACAATCTCTTGTAGGTGAGCATCAAAGCCTTGAACTTGATGCGGGCAGCTACAGGAAGCCAGTGGAGGGAGATGAAGAGGGGTGTGACATCTCCCAACTCAATAGCAGGTTAAGTGAATTGGTCAGGAGCATAGAAGTGCTAATTCTCAAGAAACACTGGCAACCTCTTTTGTCTTCATATTTCCTCATGGAAAGAGCTTTTTCTGTACCATATCTTAAACCTAATTAAGGTCTCTCATTATTAAACAAATTAATTAAGAGTAAGAAAACTTTACTCTAGGTCATTGTAAAGTTCACAGTTGTTACAGTTCCTCATAGTGATGAGTCGTTGCCTGACAAAGTATTCCTCAATCCTCAAGAAGTTAGTGGTCAGTTATTTTCTCTTGCCTGCACTGGAGTTCTCCTTTTCAGAATAGTGTTGTTAGACTATATTAATTTCTATTGTAATAAACTGTATCTACAAAATAGTACCTAAAAAATAAATACAAGATAATCTTTTTCTTATGGAGATACATGGTAAAAGAGTTATGAGATCAGCTTGAAATTTTTATCAATTTTTTTTAGGTCTGATGTGTCAGTTATTTCACAAGGACTGACTACCTTTTATTTTTATTTATTATTAATAAATGGCATAAATAAATGTATTTAGTTAGCAGCCAGTAATACCACATAGTAAGTCTGGTCAGGAATGTCCCACATTTACACCTGATTGTTTCATGTGTCTTATGAATCAGGTTTATATTGTAGGATATTCTATAGATTTCTAAACATGAATGGGGTTATAAGTATGAAAATTTACAGGTATAAATGCACCCAAACCATAATTGGTTTGGTTTGTGTTTTCCTGTTAAAGGAGGCGTTCTGACTCAGGAGGCAGCCTTCAGAACTGGCAATACAAACCTGTTCTTCTACAAAGAAGCCAAATCCCAAAGAAAAAAAAATCAGATCAGCAAAAAGGAGGTACTCAGATAAGCATACAGTGCTAGAGACTTCTCCTCTGTCTGTAGAGGCCTTCATTATATTACAACAACACAATAAACAATTGCACATTTTTCTCTAAGCTATATGTCACTAACCTATGTCCCTAACCACTTATTCACCATTTTCTCCCTAATTTAGTGGCCAATTTCTACCCCACAGGCAGTTTTCCCCATCACAAGGCAGCTACCAACCAGGGAGGGTGAAGGCTATCCCGTGCTTCTTCCAAAGCATATGAAGCCAGATGTCTGAATTTTTTCAAACTGCAGGAGGGCGAAATAACACATCATCCTGGTTCCTGAGAAGTTTAAGATCGCAGGCCTGATTGATCATAGACCAGTTGCCCTAACATTCATAGTAATGAAGAGCTTTGTGTGATGCATTTTGGGATACCTCAGAAAAACCACCAATGACTTCCTTGACCCCTGCAGTTCACCTACAGACCCAGTAGGTAGGTCAATGATGTATATATGCCTACTGTACATTTCACTGACCATCTCAACACACCTGGAACACCTGTGAAGATCATATCTGTTAACTTCAGCCCTGCCTTCAGTATGATCCTTTCAGAGTGGGACACCAAAATCCCTCAGTCTAAACTGCAGAATTCCTGACAGACAGACAGCAAATACATATCACATGCTGACAAAACACAATGAAAAACATATCACATCTATCAAAACACAATTTTAAAAAAAAAAAAAAAAAACGCCCAAAATAAAAAAAAAAAGAAAATTGCCAAACAATATATTTGCCTTAGTCAGACATGAAAATCTCTGACACAAATCTGACAAGCTCCTCTTTCAGATTTGCAATTTATTTTGACTTTATTGAAATCAGATGTTATAAGCATTTTAAAAGAATGGAGTGAGTATGATGGTCTCTGGTTGCTGAAAATTGCACTCCAAAGACAAATTACCAACCTAGCTACATACAGTAGGTAGCTGGATAACAGTGTAGAATATATTTACTAATCTCCCCTGCTTAGGAAAAACAATAGACTCCATAGCAGAAATTCTAATGTTTTCCATTACAAATACCATTACAAACCATCAGCCAACCATTAAAACCATTACCATTATTGATCCTTATTGATATCCACTATAGGTAACATGCTACCAGCTGCAACTGGCAATACATAACCAGTAGAGATCCACAGGGACCATTACAGTTTCCATTAAAATCGTTACTAATTCTACAAGTGTTTCTATTGTTAATTTTTTTTTGTAAAGAAAAAAGAAATCCACTATGCATGAAACAACAGGTGGGGTTCTCGTCACCACTGGCACAGTGTATGAGCTGAACACAGAAGAGGAAATAGTGTCCACTGCCCATCCCCCACTCATAAGCAATACAAAATATGTTTAGAACGAGCATTCTTGCCCCAATGGGCCTGTTAGATCCTATTGTAGTTCCCATTCTTGACCACTAGGTGTAATAATAGTTCTAGATATAAAGCTTATACTGGCCATGCTACAGAATTGGTGCAAATTGCTGTCCCACAACCAAACAACACATTTAAAAAGCATTTAAGTATACTAATATCCTTCTTCTAATACCTATTTAAACTCACAATTATACTTAAAATATCAGTAAGCTTAATATATATAAAATATTCATTTATTGGGTTCTTTCAATTTGGAGGTGGCTGTCCCTAAACCTAACCCCTAAAATTCAACTTATGAAAATTATATTGATTTTTTTTTCCATTTTATTCCATTGTTGTTTTTAAAAGCATCTTTTTGATTGTTTTTTTTAAGTGAAGTTAAAAAAAATTCAATTTTCTTTGTAAATCATGAAACTTTATGTAAAAAAAAATGTGTCCCACATTTTTATATCACTACCAAAACAGTGTATGTATTAGTTCCTTTGCTGAGACCACATCCCTACATTTTAAATCAGGAAATAGGTCCCATTATTTTGAGGTACAGTATCTCACAAAAGTGAGTACACCCATCACATTTTTAGTAAATATTTGATTATATCTTTTCATGTGACAACACTGAAGAAATGACACTTTGCTACAATGTAAAGTAGTGAGTGTACAGCTTGTGTAACAGTGTAAATTTGCTGTCCCCTCAAAATAACTCAACACACAGCCATTAATGTCTAAACCGCTGGCAACAAAAGTGAGTACAAATTAAACCAATTAAACGTGAAAATGTCAGACAGTAGTTTTGAAAAATCTTGTAGAATGGCCCATATCTGTCAAATAACAACTTTTTTTTATTAAAATCTTTGATAATTCCAAACCCAACATTCCTACCAACGATATGGACGCTATGATATATTAACAAACCTATCAACTTATCTCAGATGAAGAATGTGTCCAGGCCAGTACTGTGTTCACTGTGGGCTCTCAAATGCTTTGTAGAAGTAACTGTCAATGGGCAGGTCGCTGATCAGTTGTTTGAGTGTTTTTGGGAACACCACATAGAAGCTCTGCTGTCTAAAGACAGGTTAGCCCAGAGGGTTTAGGAAATGCTTGAGAAAGCTTACTTATCTAGCAAAAACATCTAGGAAATACACTCCAACAAAGAAATGATCAGTCTATATTTTTATTGGTAGATTTGTTTGAACAGTGAGAGACAGAATAACAACAAAAAATCCAGAAAAACCCCCTCTCAATCAGAAAGATTTCTGGCTCCCAGGTGTCTTTTATACAAGTAACAAGCTGAGATTAGGAGCACACTCTTAAAGGGAGTGTTCCTAATCTCAGCTTGTTACCTGTATAAAAGACACCTGTCCACAGAAGCAATCAATCAATCAGATTCCAAACTCTCCACCATGGCCAAGACCAAAGAGCTCTCCAAGGATGTCAGGGACAAGATTGTAGACCTACACAAGTCTGGAATGGACTACAAGACCATTGCCAAGCAGCTTGGTGAGAAGGTGACAACAGTTGGTGCGAATAATTCGCAAATGGAAGAAACACAAAAGAACTGTCAATCTCCCTCGGCCTGGGGCTCCATGCAAGATCTCACCTCGTGGAGTTGCAATGATCATGAGAACATGAGGAATCAGCTCAGAACTACACGGGAGGATCTTGTCAATGATCTCAAGGCAGCTGGGACCATAGTCACCAAGAAAACAATTGGTAACATACTACACCGTGAAGGACTGAAATCCTGCAGCGCCCGCAAGGTCCCCCTGCTCAAGAAAGCACATATACATGTCCATCTGAAGTTTGCAGTGAACATCTGAATGATTCAGAGGACAACTGGGTGAAGTGTTTTGGTTAGATGAGACCAAAATGGAGCTCTTTGGCCTCAACTCGCCGTGTTTGGAGGAGGAGGAATGCTGCCTATGACCCCAAGAACACCATCCCCACAGTCAAACACGGAGGTGGACACATTATGCTTTGGGGGTGTTTTTCTGCTAACGGGACAGGGCAACTTCACTAAATGAAAGGGATGATGGACAGGGCCATGTACCGTCAAATCTTGGGTGAGAGCCTCCTTCCCTCAGCCAGGGCATTGAAAATGGGTCGTGGATGGGTATTCCAGCATGACAATGACCCAAAACACACGGCCAAGGTATCAAAGGAGTGGCTCAAGAAGAAGCACATTAAGGTCCTGGAGTGGCCTAGCCAGTCTCCAGACCTTAATCCCATAGAAAATCTGTGGAGGGAGCTGAAGGTTCGAGTTGCCAAACGTCAGCCTCGAAACCTTAATGACTTGGAGAAGATCTGCAAAGAGGAGTGGGACAAAATCCCTCCTGAGATGTGTGCAAACCTGGTGGCCAACTACAAGAAACGTCTGACCTCTGTGATCACCAACAAGGGTTTTACCATCAAGTACTAAGTCATGCTTTGCAGAGGGGTCAAATACTTATTTCCCTCATTAAAATGCAAATCAATTTATAACATTTTTGACATGCGTTTTTCTGGATTTTTTTGTTGTTATTCTGTCTCTCAATGTTCAAATAAACCTACCATTAAAATTATAGACTGATCATTTCTTTGTCAGTGGGCAAACGTACAAAATCAGCAAGGGATCAAATACTTTTTTCCCTCACTGTATATATACATTGGAATGAAATGTCGTTTCTCCGGGAACATGGTGCAGCACATAACAGTACGCAAGACTACATAAAGTGTAAATACATAACGAGTGCAGGATAATAAATACACAGAACAATATGTACAGTCCTTCTACCAAATACAGCTGAAAGGTTCACGGTGCTTCTTGTATGTACAGTAATTGTACCTATTACTCAATTAAAGCACTAATGAGCTAATAAAGAACCATGTCTGCACATTCTAATTCACATTTACACTTCATGTATTGAAACTAAGCTCCATTAGCCATGCAATTATAAACTTAAATTTTTACAAGCTACTCTAATTAGTATAATTTTTTGACAATATTGATTCTGTTTACTCAACTGCAAGTCAAACATTTTCATATGGTTTAAATCTTATGCTCAAATTTACTGTACATGTACTCTGACCAGACCAGAGCTTGATCACACAGGACTGGGCAGTATGATGATATAATATTGATATTGTGATAAATTATGTCACATTTCTGAGATATTTTGGGTCTTTCAGTATTATAAAAAAAAAATACTGTAATTCCCGCAGTATCTTAGAAATATGATATTTTCTCTCTTTTTTTTTTTAAAGTAACAACAAACTCTGAGTGGAAGCAGCTGATTAAATAATTAAAATCTATACAAAATTCCTTCCTTTTCATTGTTAACTAATGAATTTCATTGTCATTAAATAAAAGTGGCATCAAAATTATTTTTCGATATAGTTTTTAAAATTAAAAAGTCAACTACTTTGACTTCCAGTCTTTTAGTATCCTGATATGACCACAATGAAACTGTCAGTGGAATTTGTGTATGCTTGTTTTGCAATCAGACTTGACTGTATTCAACTTTGTTAAATAAGGGACAGAGGATGCAGTTATACCGTTTGAATTGCAAAATGAGGACAACCATTGACAAATGTATAACATTCACAAAGTGTCTTATAAAACACTGATATTATGAATGTAACGTATGCAAAACATGCAACCTCCAACCCAAACAGAGGTGCCAAAATATGTGATTCTAGCTTCATTTAACAGTAGCATTTACAATATCTGACCTCTTGATATAGCAATACGAGAGCCACTAAACAAAAATAAAATTAACTAACGAGTAAAAGATACACAAAAGACTACTTCTAGCAGTGGTTAGTTTTGCTCTGCACCAAACTAGGTGAACTTTGACCTCTGGTTTCACTAGCCTCTGTCTTGTGAGCCCATACAAAACACGTGGGTGGCCATCTTGACTGCATGTATCCACTTGATATTGAATATCTCTCACAAGAGATTTTTAAAAAAAAAAGGTGATTTCATTAATGGATGTGTTGGATCCCAAGATGCCTCTATTGGGCCCTCAAGCAAGACCTTTAACTCCAGTTGCTCTGTTTCATGGCTAAACTTTTGTGTTAAATCATTTTGCCAATGTGTCAACATACAGTTCACTATATAGGGTGTATAAGGCATCCCTTCACATATAGTGCACTGGTATAGAAGTACACTGTAATAAAACCACTGTAAAACATTTACAGTAAAATACTGTAATATCTTACACAGTATAAAATAACACATAATCCAGTACATTTGCTTATTTGGATGATGGTTGGCTTTTAAAACAAACAAACAAACAACTTATAACTGAGCTAAAATTTAAGGGGCTTAGCAGTGCTGGTATTTGAACAAACCACCTTCTAAAGTGTACCTCTAAGCCTTAACCACGGAGCCGTGCGTATGATGTCACAGTACTTTACTGTAAATATAAGTTGTTTACTGCAGATTTTTACAGCACATTACTGCAACCCTGCTGACAGTAAATTACTGCACAATTTACAATCAATTCATTTGTACAGTGTAGGAAGCTGTCCGGAATTCACTTAATATTTAGACAAAGGAAACTCACAGGTTTAAGTACAATATTAAAATATGATTTCTATTTGGTTTAAGAAGGCTTAGTTTTAGTGGATTTATAGGCTGTAGCGGGAGAGTGAGGTGATTTGAGCCTGTGGGGAAGTTGAGCCACCCCTTATTTCTAGGCAACCATAGACAAAATTGGTCATGTGACCACACATTTGTGAAGAGTCATCCATTTTACTCACCCAGTGATGGAGAGAGGCCCATGGAATACAGTAAATGTTGAGCACATTTAAGTTCAAAAAACAAAAACAAACAAACAAACAAACAAAAACCCCATCTTTTTTTCTGTTCAATGTGATTTCATGATTTTTGTGAACAATTATAACAATTATCGACAAGTTTGAGAAAATCTCACACATGCGGTAGTTCTTTAGGAAGTTACAATATGAGACCATGCTATTAGCTTGAAGTTAGCTCAATTTATCAGGGAAATTATGTGACATTTTGAATTTTAGACCAAAAACCATTGTGCCACCTTCTACAAATGGAAGATAGATAGGGCTTCACCTCCTCTTGTAGAGGAGCAGAGCAGTGTGAGAGGTACAGAATGGGAGGTCCATATGACAGGTGATAAGTGGCATGAGGATTGACAGGATGACTTTAAAGCAAATATTGAACTGAAACAACTAGGAGAAGTAAAACAAGAACAGGGTATAAGATAACAGGACATGCCAATCCAGTCTTTGATAAAGAAACTGAGACAGAGCTTGCAGACCATATAAAAAAAATCTAACTGCTATATTTCAAGTGCCATGAAATGTGCTGAACATGACAAAATTACATTTGTGGCTAGCAAAGAGAAGCACCCACAAAATGACGATTGTTAATAATAGTTACACTAGTAAAAATTAAAATTAAAAAAATAATTTTCAAAAATTGATATTTAAGTATAATTTATTTTGAGATTATAGCTTTAACTTGTTACATAAATCTCAATGTAAACTGCAATGGATCAATAAGGGATAAAAAAAAAGATGACAATACAGGCACATCATATATTGGCCTTTAAAATTAAATAAATGTCATTTGGTACTGAATTTGTCTTGCCTTGGTATAGCATATAAGGTGAAAATGTTCACTTCAACATTTCACAGTGTACCCCCATGTGGCTCAACATATCCTCTCCCCTGACTCAACTTACCCCTCATTGTGGGCAAGTTGAAACAAGAGACCACTTTTTGGGAAACTCATATTTTGAAAACAGTTTATTTTAAATCCGAAGTGATTATTCACAAGGATGCAACACATCCTGAAATGTATGTACATATTTTAGTTGGAGACATTACTGCCATGCCCTGACTTTAAAGAAACCTCAAGTAAAAACTCAGCTCAGCTCACCCCACTCTCCACTTTATGAAACCACTGAAGTGCAACAGTGCAAATTGGGCCTAAAATGCACTCAATTACTAAACAGGATGGGAATTAATTTAAAATGCATTAAACAATTAGAATTAAAACTCTTAAAACTTTCCGGCCTGAATCAGACTTTAGTCACAGGAGGTTAAGTCGCAATACTGATGTCAAGGGTGAAGTTAAATGATCAAAGAGCTGTGGCGTAACCATCTCATCTGGAAGAAAAAAGTTAACACATTCTTTTCACAATGAACCAACTTTACTCATGTACATTACGGCTTGTTTATATGAGCAAGGCTGATGACACAGCCCAAATCCTCCAAAATCACACACACGGTTTAGTAATGGAAACTCTGCATGAGAAATGATGGGAAATGCACTGTATTTGAACATCTTGATCTGAGCAAAGAACCGTCTTTGCAATTTGCTGTTACAATCCAGTGGAGTTCTACAGAGTTTATAAGCCCTAGACTAAATCTATATCATGCACAAAAATAAACAGTATTATGTTATAGATACAGAATTTTTTATGAGTTTTGCAAACTCATAAAGCAAAGCTAAAAAAAATGTGTCGTTTCTTCCCTCCTCACAAGCACACACACACATGAAAGCTTACAGGAATGCAGAACTAGTGGTTCTAATGAGAATCTTTTCTCCATCTCCCTGCTTGTGAGAACTCCAAGGAGGATGCAGAGTTTAAAAAAAAAATTTACACTCACCTCACCTAACCAGATCAGAAATCCTTCAGGATATCCTGGAATAATGAGAAGATACAGTCTGTCAAGCGTACATTCCGATAAAAAGTGAAGCTGGAAAAGGGCAGAAGAGAAGAGGACTCACTCACTGTGTGTTTATGAGTGTGTGTGTGTGTGTGTGTGTGTGTGTGTGAGTGCGCGCCTCCTCCCTGGAACTCCCTCCTTCTTCCTGCGCACTGGTGGAGAACCTTGTGCACACACGGGGGAGCTGTGTGTCCACACTGCCGAACCCTTATCCCTCTCCCATTTTACATTCCCTACTCTTTTATTATGTGAAGACTAAAGCTTGAGATGGCGGGTTCAGAAATAATTTCCTTAATAGTCACCCCCACCCCCCATCCCCCCACCCTAACCCAGTCCACACACACTTCACACACCTCAGAGTTTCAAACCCTCAAACCTTGAAAGGACTGCCATACCCAGTGCGTGCCTGTGACATCTAACTCTGCTTCTGACACACCACAGTAATGTTTTCTGCTTCTGACACACAACTGAACACAGTTGTATAGATTGTACCCTTCACTGGAACTAAGAGACCTCAAACATGTTCCAGCATGACAATCCCCCTGTGCACAAAGTAAGCTCCATGAAGACATGGTTTGTGAAAGTTGGATTGGAAGAACTTGAGTGTATTGGACAGATCCCTGACCTGAACCCAACTGAACACCTTCGGGATGAACTGGAACGCCGACTGAACCCCAGACTTCCTCATCCATCATCATGTACATGATCTCACTAACGCTCTTGTGGATGAATGGGAACAAATCTTCACCAAAAAAAAAATGCTAGTGGAAAGCCTTCCAAGAAGGCAGGAGGCTGTTATGACAGCAAAATGGTACCCACATTATATTAATGCCCTTAGTTTTGGAATGAATGAAAACAAGCACATGGGGTGTGATAACCAGGTGTCCACATACTTATTGGCCATGTAGTGTATCCTATGGTGGTTCCAAAATTGCTTCAAGATGTTTAAGATTTGTTTAAGTATCACTGATCATGTGTTTTTTGATCAGGAAAGTGGATGAGGAGGATGATCAACCTTACAGCTTTAAGTACAATATTAAAACGATCATTCGTATTTGTTATAATTAGGCTTAGTTTTAGTGGACTTATAGGCTGTACATTAAACCACTGAAGTCTAGGAGTTTAAATTGGGCCTAAGCTGCACTTCATTGGTACTAAAGAGAATGAGAATTAAATAAATTAGAATATATTTTAAATACAAAACACAAGTCACAGTACTGGTGGCATGGGTGATTTAAACGATCAAAGGGCTGTGGCGTAACCATATGCTAGACACATTGTTCTGTTTAAACCAAGCAATCATAAAAGGGATAGAGGAGTGTAGGCACCGTTTTTGGATACTTTCCTGTTACACCATTATGTTTGTCAGCTTTCGCGCTTATAAAATGAGATGTGAAAATAGTTAAAGGGTGAAAAAACTACAATCACAAATTCAAATGATGAATTTAACAGAGTTGGAGAAAGACTGACTGGACACAGGGGCTGAGATAAGCTGAAGCCCTTTCCTAAATAAGGCCTAGAATTGCCTTCGAGCACCTTGCTGGTATTCCATTAACTAAAATACATTTGAAAACAAACACAATGTAAAGGATAATATTTTCTGTTAGTCAGAAATTTTACCGAACAGTTTAGATTATAGCTAGGCCAAGACCAACATATTGGTTTTGGAAGGGAAAAAGCTGGAGAACAGTCGCTGAAAGGAGATGAAAGAGTTGGCTTGTAGTCAAGTCAAGTCAAGTGGGTCTTTATTGGAATGAGCATACAGACCTGGGGAGTGATGGTGTTTGGTGTGGTGGTGCTGGAGATATCATTAATCCTGACTGTCTGATGTCCTCCATTCAGAAAGTCCAGGAAGGTCAGAATCCATTATTGTTAAGCTGAGCTGATTGATTCACAAAAAAACAAACCCCAGTTGGAATTCCTGTTTACCTACAGGTGTGGTAGGTTGTAAAGTTGTTGTTTAAAAAAATTCTGACTAGTGGATACATTTGAATTGAAACTTTGAATTGAAAAAGTACATTTTTTGGATGACCCTTTTCAGTGATCTTTTAATTTCCTAATGTACTAACTAATGATCTGGTGACAGCTACAGGTAACAGTCACTAGCATTAGCATCGGTGGTCAGTTTTGAACAGAATGTTATCTGGCTATGGCTGGTGCATGTTCAAAAAACTTGAATAATCGTTTTTGTGGGAAATACTGCCTTGCCTTTATGGTATGTATTGCAGTGCACTTTTGCACACAGTGAAAGTTACATTCAGGTGTAGATGTGAGATGTGACTACAAACTAAAATGATGTTTTTTGCAGAGTATTAATTTTGGAAAACATGTTGGTTCTTTTAAAGAGCATGTCAAATCAGAGCAGTGATTCACTAAAAGGCATGTACATTCACATTTATAGCATTTGGCAGATGCCCCTATACAGAGCGCCTTACATTTATCTAATTTAAACAACTGAGGGTTAAGGGCTTTGCCTGAGGTCCCAACAGCTTGACAGTGCTGGGGCTTGAACTCCTGACTTTCTGATCAGTAACCCAGAATCTTCAACCACTGAGTCACCACATGCAATGTAAATGCAGCCAAAGATGACCATAAATGCAGCTGCATTTTGTTTTTGTGGTTTTGGAACACAGCATTAAGTTCACACTGAAATATGGACAACCCTACTGTTGGACAGATTTGCTTTCCTTCAAGAGGCAATGGGATTTCAGTAGAATAAAGAGAAATTGGCGTGAGTGCACTAAGTGACAACCCATAAACACCGTAAAGCAAAACCCCCAGTGTTGAATTAAACCTACAGTACTGCATTAACTCTTAAAGTGATCATTAAACTGCACCTATTATGCTTTTTCAAATATTACCTCTCATGTAATGTGTTATAGAGCAGTTTGTGAATGTAAAAAGTCTGCAAAGTTTAAAAAATCAAAGCACAGGACAAACAGAGTAATTGATTTTGAACAACTGAAACGAGTCGTTAGTGATTCCAGACTTTACTTCCTGTACTAATCTACGTATGTTTATAACAAAAAGCCTCGCCTCTGGTGTTTAACAGGTGCTCGCAGACAGACAGAGCTGAAACTCTTTATGGTAGTGGGCGATTTCTTTTTGAAACACGCTGACAGTTTGTTTCCTTGAGTGTTTGTTTTCACCGTTTCCAGATGTCTAGATATCTTCAGATAACCTCACTCCCTGGTTTAATAACTTGATATTCTATATAATGTATATTACTTTGGCTCTGGATCATTGCATTTATTTACAGTCAGACATGAATGTTATACAGTACATAGACAATTTTATTGTTCTGATTAGACAAGTTTGTTGTCAACACTTTTTTTTTTTGCCGTTTTGGAAACTTTTTTTTTGCCACTTTTATTAATTATGAAAACATGAAGTCTATTTAGGCAGCATTGTTTAATGGACCAAACAACAAATGTTCCTGCTTTCAGTGGGAGTCTCCTTGTAGAGTTGCAAATCTGCTGATTCTGAGCTTCTCTCCTCCGGCCATCTATTTTTACAGAACATCACAACTATGCCCTGTTTCAATTACAGTGACTCACGGAAACACTTCATTTAAATAGCAGGTCCCTAGAGCCTTTGTATTTGGCAAACATACATAAGTTGGGATTTTGCTGTGTTACAGGAAAAGTTGCACTGATGCCTTTTGCAGTGGGAAAGAAGAATCAAAGCAGTCTCCTTAGCGAATAATGTAAAAAAAAAAAAAAACTCCCTAAAATAACTACACATGTAATAACAAGTAGGCAGCATGGTAGTCGCAGTTTAAAGATTGAATGTGTGTGAATGAGTGTGTGAATTTGTGTGTGCATGCAGCCCTGAGCTATCCGTGGTGAATTCTCCCATCATACTTCCAGTGTTTCCAGGAAAGTCTCAGTGACCCTGGCAAGGATAACACTATAACTGAATATGAATGAATGAATAACACCAAGTAATATAAAAAAGTAAAAGCAGGTGTGCTGTGTCTAACATTTTAAACAGAAAACACAGTGCTATGTTCAAAATCGTACGATTTTAGTCTAAGATATTTATATTATTCAATATATTCTATATATTATTATATTATTTGCCTGGGACTGTAATTATTCAGTTTTGCTCTGCTCCATATATATCTCAGTAGCTAATAAAAGTGCTTGACACTTGCATGTTTATGTTCTAAATACTCCGGATATGAAGAAAGGATATCTTCTGTTTGCAGTCCAGGACTCAGCTGGAACCCTCTAATATTGTCTTACATAAGAGCATGGCAGAGTCTGGAGCTTAATACAATCTCATCCATGGGACTGAGGAGGCAACATGATATGGGGAAAATGTATATATAGTATCTCACAAAAGTGAGTACACCCCTCACATTTTTGTAAATATTTGATTATAACTTTTCATGTGACAACACTGAAGAAATTACACTTTGCTACTATGTAAAGTAGTGAGTGTACAGCTTGTGTAACAGTGTAAATTTGCTGTCCCCTCAAAATAACTCAACACACAGCCATTAATGTCTAAACCGCTGGCAGCAAAAGTCAGTACACACCTAAGTGAAAATCTCCAAATTGGGCCCAATTAGCCATTTTCTCTCCCCGGTGTCATGTGACATGTTAGTGTTACAAGGTCTCAGGTGTGAATGGGAGGCAGGTGTGTTAAATTTGGTGTCATCGCTCTCACACTCCCTCATACTGGTCACTGGAACTTCAACATGGCACCTCATGGCAAAGAACTCTCTGAGGATCTGAAAAAAGAATTGTTGCACTACATAAAGATGGACTAGGCAATAAGAAGATTGCCAAGACCCTGACACTGAGCTGCAGCACGGTGGCCAAGACCATACAGCGGTTTAACAGGACAGGTTCCACTCAGAACAAGCCTCGCCATGGTCGACCAAAGAAGTTGAGTGCACGTGCTCAGCGTCATATCCAGAGGTTGTGGAAATAGACATACGAGTACTGCCACCATTGCTGCAGAGGTTGAAGGGGTGGGGAATTAGCCTATCAGTGCTCAGACCATGCGCCACACACTGCATCAAATTGGTCTGCATTGCTGTCGTCCCAGAAGGAAGCCTCTTCTAAAAATGATGCACAAGAAAGCCCGCAAACAGTTTGCTGAAGACAAGCAGACTATGGACATGGATTACTCGAACCATGTCCTGTGGTCTGATGAGACCAAGATAAACTTATTTTGTTCCGATTGTGTCAAGCGTGTGTGGCAGCAACCAGGTGAGGAGTATAAAGACAAGTGTGTCTTGCCTACAGTCAAGCATGGTGGTGGGAGTGTCATGGTCTGGGGCTGCATGAGTGCTGCCGGCACTGGGGAGCTACAGTACACTGAGGGAACCATGAATGCCAACTTGTACTGTGACCTACTGAAGCAAAGCATGATTCCCTCCCTTCGGAGACTGGGCTGCAGGGCAGTATTCCAGCATGATAATGACCCCAAACACACCTCCAAGACGACCACTGCCTTGCTAAAGAAGCTGAGGGTGAAGGTGATGGACTGGCCAAGCATATCTCCAGACCTAAACCCTATTGAGCCTCTGTGCGGCATCCTCAAACGGAAGGTGGAGGAGCACAAGGTATCTAACATCCACCAGCTCTGTGATGTCGTCATGGGGGAGTGGAAGAGGACTCCAGTGGCAACCTGTGGAGCTCTGGTGAACTCCATGCCCAAGAGCGTTAAGGCAGTGCTGGAAAATAATGGTGGCCACACAAAATATTGACATTTTAGGCCCAATTTGGAGATTTTCACTTAGGTGTGTACTCACTTTTGTTGCCAGCAGTTTAGACATTAATGGCTGTGTGTTGAGTTATTTTGAGGGGACAGCAAATTTACACTGTTACACAAGCTGTACACTCACTACTTTACATAGTAGCAAAGTGTAATTTCTTCAGTGTTGTCACATGAAAAGTTATAATTAAATATTTACAAAAATGTGAGGGGTGTACCCACTTTTGTGAGATACTATATAAACACATATTCACAGGCTGTTGTAGCTCTCCCCTATAGCATGTTTACTGTACTGAGTAAACGACATTGCTTTATATGGTATACCAGCAAGTCATGAGCTCTGCTCTTACAAATAAGATGTAAAGACCTAAACAGAGCAGTTGTACCCACTCTGTTTGGTGGAACATACATTGGTAATTAAGTGCACTCAGCTGAAGTTGCTTTAGTTGGCTTTAAACAAAATAGAGGAATGAATGCCAAAATGTTGATAGGGTTGGACAGCGCATATAACTATGGCTTATAAAAGCAGTCAGTACATAATATATACAACCGACATATCAAACACACCAAACACCCTCCCACACACACACACACACACACACACACACACACACACACACTCAGACTTTCATACATTCACTCAGTTCCCCCTACTCATCTATTCCTTCAAACAATTCTAATTACAAAGCACAGAGATAGAGATATCCTTCATGTGTGTTTCATCCTCCCTTTGCTTTCTTTATACCTTCAAACAGACTGTGTGTGGTAAAATACTTATAACGTGCAGAACAGAGTCATTGTTTACATGCAATCCTGTGTTTTCAAGTACAGTTTTAAGCAGTAGACTTTGTCTCAACAACTGTGTGGCTGTCGTGGTCAAGGCCATTGCGATGTGTGGTCAGATAATGGTTACGGTAAGGTTTTTAGTTCTCTGTGATGCTGCTATTTGACTGTGACTTTGAGTGCTGTTTGACTTTGACTACACCTTTTCCTTAATGCCTTTTAATATTATTCATCAAGACCGCAGCGTGAACTCTTTTTATCCGGGACCGCAATACAAAAACCACTGGGCTAGTGTTCAAACCTCAGCCTTCCATTCATCATGATTCAGTCTTCACTCTTTCACCAAAGAGAAGGTTTTGCCAAGCATGTTCAGATAGCGGAATATCTTACAAACGTATAGCTGCGTGTTCTGCTGCCTGATGAAGAGGTGATGATACGTTTTACGATTGGTTCCTTAATATAGTTAATAAAGAGGAAAAGGCATTTAAGCTCTGACTGTAGATGGAGCACTGCCAGGATTTGGTAGGCTGCAGTGTATTTATTCTTATCCTCTTCTGTCTTTGCAAAGGGGATGAATTTTCTTAAAAAGGAGAGAGAGAGAAGACGAAATGGAGAGAGCGAGAGCTGGGGGGTGGGGGACGGAGGGACTGTGGCTGTTCTGTCCCAAGCCCTGAATGACTCATACCCAAGGTATGACTACACTTTCCCAAAGCTTGCTACAGACTAAAATCCCACCCAGAATGATGATCAACCTTATATTTCTACACATACATGAAGTTTTACCAAATTTTACCATTTGCTGAATACAGCTCAGCCTTCCCAGTGTTTAACAGAATAAATATAAATTTAAAGCACTCAGAAGAATAACATACTTATAGTTCAACAATCTGGACAGTTACTAAATTCATGTCCACACTGAATGCTAATCTACTTTTGCATAACAAAGGAATGGATATTATATATATATATATATATATATATATATATATATATATATATATATATATATATATATATATATATATATATATATATATATATATATATATATAATGAGGCTGCAAATGTGCAGAAAATATTCAACATACGCAACCATAAGGAGTATTTCCACATGACTAGAAGTAATGAATTTCAGTTGAAAATATGTGAAGGGAGTGAGGTATCAATGGATTTGCATTTAAAATTCCACATTTACTTCACAGTCACACATTATTTGATAAGATAGATATTATTACTCAGACTAAAGCAGCATGTTCTTTGTAAAGTTGTGTTCCAATTAATTTAATTGTTGCAAGGTAGTTGGCTAGCTATCTAGGTAGAAATACAATGTGTGTGTGTGTGTGTGTGTGTTTTCCATTTCAAATCCCACATTTTATGTAGATCACAGAGATAATTTCATTAGTGCTAATAATTTACATTTCTATATGCCACTATCTTAATTTGCATCAACTGCATTTGTATGCATATCTGCTTAGTTCTGTTTTTCTATTCTGATTAAAGTGGCAGTGGGTGTTATCTGTACTGGATTCTCCATCCATCCATTCTTCCATCCATCAGAGGGAACTCAGGGGAAAAAGCAGGGGACACCCTGGACAACGTGCCAACTCATTGCAGGACATAATTACACACACAAATTCAGACACTACGGACAATTTGAAAATGTCTTTGGGGTAGGAAACCCCCAAAGTATGGGGAGAACATGCAAACTCCACATACACCCATTGTGAGGGAAATGTGCTAATCACTAAGCCACAGGGCCCACTATGTTATATGATATGACATGATATTATATTATAATATATTGTATTATATTATATTATATTATATTATATTATATTATATTATATTATATTATATTATATTATATTATATTATCCATCCATCCATTTATCCTACACAGGGTCCCAGGGGAGCCTGGAGCCTATACCAGGAAACTTGGGACATGAAGCTGAGGACAATCTGGACACGGTGCCAACCCATCACAGGACACAATACCGGATTGTTTATTTATTTATGTTTTTATTTATTTAAATAAAAATAATGGGAACCCTATAAATATGCCCTGGTAACAGCGAACATTTTAAGATTAATTAACTGATCTTTTTAGAGAGACCAGCAGAGATTCGGTATAATCTCAGCCCTGTGCACAGCACACTTTCTTCAAGGGCGATATTGAACAGGGGCTATAGAAATCAAAGTATTTTTATTGTTTGTACTAAAATATGGTAGAAATATGGTTTTATTGGAACTCACTAAGGCAGTGTTTAGGTCGAAATACTGGAAAAAACTAATAGTGCAATTTTTAATCCTATAATGTTAAGGAACTTGATCTTTGTTCCGTAAACAGGTTTACCAGGTTCTGTGTATGATGTATTGTGGATGCGATACTGCAAATCAGAAATGTGCACCACTGACAACTTGTTTCTCCTGCACAGACTGAGGAAATGAAGAAAAACGTGTTAAACGTTTCCTATGTCCGAACAGTTTGGGCTAGTAACCCTGAAACCCTGGCAACCATCCATGAGTTTCTGCAACAGCTGTTCTTTAAAATGGCGCATTTCATAAAAACTTGTGCTCCCTCAACCTTTTTTGCTTTCACCCGGTGAGATCCGTATGCATAAATACCTCCATCTACAGTTTTATTATTAGCTTACGATGCATTATCTGCTCAAGCTGAATAATATATTCATATTCAGTTACACCCCTAAATGCCACATTATGAAGGACAGGGTGCACTGACATAGCTAGTACTACTCACTCAAGTCTGACAGTGGTATACAGAATTTGTGTGCAGTGAAAAGGTGGCATTAATTTGAATATAATGGTACTACGTTCAACATACAGTGTAATGTAATATAATGGCATCCAACATTCTCGATTACATAACCATGTTCCTCTCTGCTTTCTGCTTTCTAATTTGAGACTTCTCTGAGGACATCTAAACAGTAGGTTTATTCACAAAATCTTGACTCAAAGAGTCTTGTAGTCAGTGGGAAAGAATGTCTCAACTGACGTTTAGAGGAGTCTTGCTACTAAGAGTAAAAAAATAATGGGTGACTGGGTACTTCCAATGAGTCACCCCTTGATGCAAACAAGCTGTGGTTTTATGGTTGTTTAGATTGTAGGTTGGGCGTCACTTGGTGTACTGGCCAGAGGAATCACCGAAGCTTCATGAGTGTGACTTTGCTGACTGAGTGAAATAATGCGCCAAGTGACATGATGCAAAATCTGAAATCTGTAATCTTTTACTGGGGTTTTTTTTTGGGTTGCATTCTTTGTTCACTGTGAGTTAAGGATTTTCTCTTTGCAGTCTTGGTATACACCAGTCATCTGACACACTGTTCAGAATGAATCAAGAAACCAGAATAAGAAGAATCATCTCACACATACAGTACAACTACAAAAAATTTCCAGCCATGTGAAGGTCTTCATCTTGCTTCTGTTTTCTGGTGGACAGCCAACTTTCAGTGGTTAGTACATGACTCACATTTTCCACAGTGCTGTTTACTGGGAATTTCATTTAACCTGATTTTACTTTTTTGTGTGTGTGTGTGAAACCCTGACCATTACCAGCTTTTCTAAGTTATAATTGACTAAGCACATTTGGAACACAGTGTAGGTTGTCTTATGTAAAAGTTCATCCTTTCTTTCTCTACCTCACTTCAAGTTTATTTATTAATTTTTTTTGCACCTCCATGTTACTCACTCCCACTTCAGTACATAAAAAAATTAAAAAACAATAATTGTATTTATTTATTTATTTATTTGTAAAGAAACCTATTTTGCAGCTTTCTGTGTTTCTGTCACTATTGTCCTTTTTGCAGTGCCCTCTGTTATCTAGGCTACTTTCATCCATCATCCTTAAAGCCCTTCTGGAGACAATCTCTTGCAGATGTTGGATCTTGATGCTTAGAGACATGACAGCTGGGAGCTGTTAGCCTACTGTGTTCTGCCAAACCTCCGCCCCCTTCCTAAACCACTCCCACATCAACGAGGCCCAATTTCCAGAGAATAACCCCTGCCTACCTTCTATGGAATTGTGTGGGGGGTGTAAAGTTATTTGCATGTAGAAATGCATAATATTCAATGAGTCCATCTACCGAAAGGCACATCACTACTAGGTTACAAGTTTATATTCAACAAAAGTGACAAATTATCAGACTTGCAAAATGAAGACCAGTGTACTCTATGTTAGCATATAAGTAAAACAACAACAAAAAACAACAAAATCATGTCATCCTCAGGTGCAGTCCCCTTCAATTATTAAAGCCCCTTGATATTTTCACCTTGCTTGTAGCTTATGGATCAGTAAGTACTGATTTTCTGCTGTAAACCAGAAAATCTATAGTGAATCGGTTGGTCAGATTTAGACTTAAATATATTTAAATGAAAAGAAAACAGTAGTAACTGATAGATAAATAGATTAAAACAAGCATATAAGAAAAGCAGAAAGTGCTAAAGTAAACGTTCTGCTTGAGAAATCCAGTGAAATCTTGCAAAACCAAAAGTTTTTCAACCTCACGTTCTTCAACCTTGGCCAGCTATGTCTTCATGGAACTTGCTGGGTTCACTTTGGCATTGTCATGCTGGAACAGGGTTGGGCCTCAGTTCCAGTGAAAAAGCTGGAGACAATTTTGTCCTTTAACTCTGTGTTAAGTTTGGGAAAGAACAATATACGGGTTTGATGATCAGGTGTCCACATACTTTTGGCCATATAGTGTACATAGTTCACCCACTTCAGGGAATAACAAGTCAATGAATAAATTAATTGCCTTCATACAATTTTATATTTAGGGTGATTGCAAATTATTTGATGTATGTATTTTTTTGAGTCATTTTGTTGGATCTAATTAAAATGCTGCTGCTGTGAGGAGTCACTTTTTTAACAAAGACAAATGAACCCATGAACTGGCAGGCATACACGCTCAAGCCACCAGGTATGCACACTTGGTATAACATATTGAATAGCTTGCCTAGGCTGACGACAAATGCTGTATCCTCATAGTGACGTGGTGATGTAGAGTATTATGTCAGCTATATATACCCATTCAGATATTTTTCATGCTCTTCACCTACATAAAACAGAATATCATAGGTAGCTTACTAGCTAGTACACTCTAAAATTTTACTTTACCACAAATCTTTCAATTCAGTTAGTTGCTCTATTGGTTAGAGCAACAGCATCCCAACTTGGCATGTCGGCATCTACAGAGCACTAGTTTTTAAAGGTTTTACTAACATTTTCAAGCTTGCTGTAGAAAGTCTGCAAATTAGCTTCTGTTGAACTTGCTAATAGTTTTCCATATAGTAGTCCAGCCTTACCTCAGAGACACTGGGCATTCATCCCTGTACTTAAGGATGTGGGTTTTTTTCTGCATGAGTCACTGTGATGCCTGCACAATTTGTCTAAGGACAGTCCATCCTGGGAGAACTCTGATTCAGCCTGATGTATGTGCCTTTTTTTGAATTTTTTTTTTTTTTTTACCACGTCATGACCCTGAGTTCTTTGTAGGCATTCTGGCCACCATCCTCCCAATTTCAGTAAGCTGCCAAGAGCATGCAAAATAAGGCAGATAATGCTTTATTTGAGCTGTTTCATTGTGTAGCTTCAAGGCTAGATTGTTGTGGCTTGCTCCAACCCAAGCTCAAATAATGCAAGATTCAAGTCTTAATTACTGTGAGATACTATCTGGTCATGATTACAGAATTTGTCACAGTTTGGAACAAACCTTTATAGACACAGTACCATTCTGGGCCATGTAGAATCCCTCAACCTGGATAGAGTCAAGGAGGCAGGGTTGCGAATTCCTCACCGAATTGAAATTACTTGGGCACCAAGTCGCTTTTCATCTGTGTAGCTCAAAGAGAACATCACCTGTAGAGAGCTGTCCTGCCCATTTCCCTCCCTAAATGTTCTGCCAAAGCAAGAGTCACTCAGGAGTTCTGTCTTTATTTTTTATGTTTTTGGAACAACGTGCCTAACCTGGCTTCCAAAAAAAGGAAAGAATCCCAACTCTATATCTAACTTGAAGATCAACAAGCAAGAGGTACCCACAATAAGGAGGCATATATATATATATATATATATATATATATATATATATATATATATATATATATATATATATATATATATATATACAGTGGTGTGAAAAAGTGTTTGCCCCTTCCTCATTTCCTGTTCCTTTGCATGTTTGTCACTAATTATAGTGTTTTCGGAACATCAAACCAATTTAAACAATAGCCAAGGACAACACAAGTAAACACAAAATGCAATTTGTAAAATGAAGGTGTTTATTATTAAAGGTGAAAAAAATCCAAACCATCATGGCCTTTGTGGTGAAAAAGTGATTGCCCCCTAAACCTAATAACTGGTTGGGCCACCCTTAGCAGCAACAACTGCAACCAAGCGTTTGGCGATAACGTGCAATGAGGCTTTTTACAGCGTCCTGGAGGAATTTTGGCCCACTCATCTTTGCAGAATTGTCCTAATTCAGTTACATTAGAGGGGTTTTCGAGCATGAACGGCCTTTTAAGGTCATACCACAACATCTCAATAGGATTCAGGTCAGGACTTTGGCTAGGCCACTCCAAAGTCTTCATTTTGTTTTTCTTCAGCCATTCGGTGGTGGACTTGCGGTGTGTTTAGGATCATTGTCCTGCTGCAGAACCCAAGTTCTGAGTACACGAACAGATGGTCGGACATTCTCCTTCAGGATCTCTTGTAGACAGCAGAATTCATAGTTCCTTTTATCACGGCAAGTCTTCCAGGTCCTGAAGCAGCAAAACAGCCCCAGACCATCACACTACCACCACCATATTTTACTGTTGGTATAATGTTCTTTTTATGAAATGCAGTGTTCCTTCTACGCCAGATATACTTGGACACACACCTTCCAAAGAGTTCCACTTTTGTCTCATCGGTCCACAGAATGTTGTCCCAAAAGTCTTGGGGATCATCAAGATGTGTTGTGGAGAAATTGAGACGAGCTTTGATGTTCTTTTTTCTTCAGCAATGGTTTTCTCCTTGGAACTCTGCCATGCAGGCCATTTTGCCCAGTCTTTTCCTGATGGTGGAGGCATGAACGCTGACCTTAACTGAGGCAAGTGAGGCCTGCAGTTCTTTGGACGTTGTTGTGGGGTCTTTTGGGAACTCTTGGATGAGTTGTCGCTGCGCTCTTGGGGTAATTTTGGGCGGCCGGCCACTCCTGGGAAGGTTCACCACTGTTCCATGTCTTCGCCATTTGTGGATAATGGCTCTCACTGTGGTTCGCTGGATTCCCAAAGCTTTGGAAATGGCTTTATAACCCTTTCCAGACTGATAGATCTCAATTACTTTCTTTCTCAATTGTTCCTGAATTTCTTTTGGGTCTCGGCATGATGTGTAGCTTTTAAGGATCTTCTGGTGGACCTTACTGTGTCAAGCAGCTCCTATTTAAGTGATGCCTTGATTGTGAACAGGTGGCGGGGCAATAATCAGGCCTGGGTGTGGCTAGAGAAATTGAACTCAGGTGTGGACAACCACAGTTATAGTATGTTTTAACAAGGGGGCAATCACTTTTCACACAGGGCCATGATGGTTTGGATTTTTTTCACCTTTAATAATAAACACCTTCATTTACAAATTGCCTTTTGTGTTTACTTGTGTTGTCCTTGACTATTGTTTAAATTGGTTTGATGTTCCGAAACACTTAAGTGTGACAAACATGCAAAGGAACAGGAAATGAGGAAGGGGGGCAAACACTTTTTCACACCACTGTATGTATAATGTTTAAATGCTTGAAAACTGTGGACTTTGAATTTTGTCTATCCAGATGATCTGGAGATGGTTTCACTTTCTAACAGGCATTCAGAGATACATGTGGCATTCATGCTGGCACACATTTAGTTACTAAGGTGTTCTTGTAAATCTCAGGAAGAGTGTGCCGACCACAGGTCAGAAACATGTTGTATAGGCAGTCAAGCATATCTGTCAGAACACAGAACATCAGCTGTTCAGAAATGCTTTCTTGAGTTCTCATGGCTGCAATGTGCCTGAGTCCATTGATATTAGCAGTGATTCTAGTGGGTTTGTTTTATTACCTACTGTAGCAGTGGATGTTATCACATTGCCTAAATCCATATTGTTATTTTTGCATAGACCCATGGTTGTAGCATGACAGACAGTCCTCTTTCCATACAGGAAGTCAAGACCTCTTGGTAAGGGAGGCCCCATTGAAAGAAATGTTGCACAGGGGACCAGACAGATGTACCTGGCAAACCCATGAGCACCTTCTGGGTTGTTTGAGAGACTCTCACAAAGGTCTCAGTGAGACATTTTCTTCCTTGTACCCAGTGAGGTTGGGGACATGAAGTCTAAATCTGAGCCTGTCATGCTGAAGAAGAAGGTCTTCTGAGTAATGTTCACTGCGAGCTGTCTTAATCTGACTCAGACATAAAGGAAGAGCTATAGCAAAAGCAGCTGCAGAAGCAAAAGCTGAGGTATTGGAGGATGTTAGAAAGACTTTCAGGTGACCTCAAATAGGTTCTGACTTCTATTTTGTTGTTCAGCAATGGATGGATCACATTATTTAACTTAACTAAACCCAGTGGACATAGCCTCTCTTTAAAAACATATTCCCAGAAACCTTTGGTATTTGGGAACCTATCTGTGTTCACTTTGTAGTTACTCTGGCAGTCAGAAAACTTTATATTGGCAAGGATGAAGGTTGGATGAGATTTGGCCAGAGATAGAAATCTGGAGCAGTGCCTTTGCAGTAGATAATGGTCCCTATTTACGTTTTTAAATAATTAATTATATATTTAAAAAAAAAAAAGGTGAGCAGAGAGTGTGTTCTAACTGTAGGAGTATCATGCTTTACAGCCTCTAAGGGAACGTCTATGCAAAGGTTCTAGGGAGGACTCTCCATCCAAAAGTTGATGGGTTCAGGAGAAACAATCCGTGATCCAAAACTCCATTGTAAGAAATGAGAATTGACTTTTAGAGCTCATAAAAACATGATTTTAAACGTTTAAAAAAAAACCTTGACACATTTATACAGATCTACCATTAAAAAAGCATTTACTAATGGTATATTCAAGAAATATAAACTCACTGGCCACTTATACGTACATCAAATGTCAGAATGGATAAAAAATTTGATCTCAGTGACTTGATCTTGTGGGACTTTCAGGAGAGTCCACACAGAATGGTGCAAAAAAACAAATAACATCCAGTGTGCAGAAATACGTTCTAGATGAAAGAGGTCAGAGGAGAATAGGCAGGCTGAAAAAAACCTCACATCCTGAGGTGAGGGCAGTTATGACACAGCATTCAGACGCGCTTGGGCACACTAACGTATAGCTTTGTGTTTGTGGTAGGATATCATAGCTATATCAGCCCATGAAATTACTGATTGTTTGCTGGTTTTGATCGACAATTTTGTTGTCAAAAATAATTATTTAGCCTATGAAACTGTCAAAGCATAAGTTTGAAAGCTAGCTAGCACACCAAAATTGTGTGTATGCGCCACTGCTTCATGTCCATAAACAATTTAATGGTAACGTTTGGTAAAATATTCACAGATGGGAATCCTACAATAGTTGAAGAGGACAGAGGTGGATGAACAGCAGGTCATAGGAGTAGAAAAGACTGAGGAGGACGAGCTTGTAAGTTGTATGGATAGCTACAGGTTACCCAACTAGTTGAGGTCACACCGTGTTGGATGTTTGGGACTGGGGTGCCATCATGTGAGGATCGCTCCCACTGTTGGTGAGTTGGAGCAATGAGTTGGAGACTGTGTGTTTTTATTTTCTTTCGTGATTCTGGAAAACATCGCCATGGTAGGACAATGCATCAAGAACTACCATAGTAGGTCACACTGTTATCCAGCAAGAAAACTTGACAATGGAACGTTTTTTTCAATAGCAAAATAGCCTCCAACACATACTCCTAACCAGGGGTGGCTTCACCTGTCTAAAAGTGGTGTGGCCAATTTTTTCCAAGCCCATGTAGGGGGCATCCACCCTCATGAGAATATATATAATACATATGTATATGTACATACTGAATTTTAACATTCAAATACATTTATATGGTGCACTTTGAGAAGAAATTTGAGAAGAAATTGTGTTTTAAAAATAATAAAAAAATAATAAAATTTTTTTTAAAAAAAAAAAATTTTTATAAAAGAAAAAAAAAATGTTGGGATCCATCTTTTTTTTTGTTTTTGTTTTTTTGTTTTTGTGTGGCGCGGTGGTTTTTTTTCTGTTAAAAAAAAAACACATAGTTGTGTGTCACAGTTTCTAATATATTTTTTTATATAATAAAAAAAAAAATAAAAAAAGAGGGAGAAAAAATAATAACTTATTTTTGTTGAGACAACACATGTTTGTTTGTTTTTTGTTTCATCCACAAAAACAAAAGATTTACTACGATTTAACAAATTAACCGTTTTTTATCTTTTTTTTTTTTTTTTTTTTTTTTTTTTTTTTTTTTTTTTTTTTTTTTTTTTTTTTTTTTTTTTTTTTTATTTTTTTTTTTTTTTTTTTTTTTTTTTTTTTTTTTTTTTTTTAGAAAAGCAGAGGGGGGACAGATTTGGTTTGCAAATTTTTTTCTTTTTTTTTTTTTTTTTTTTATATTTTTTTTTTTTTTTTTTTTTTTTTTTTTTTTTTTTTTTTTTTTTTTTTTTTTTTTTTTTTTTTTTTTTTCTTTTTTTTTTTATCTACATATTTCCTAACTTATATTTTTTTTTTTTTTTTTTTTTTTTTTTTTTTTTTTTTTTTCATATATTATTTACAAAGTGGAGAAAAGGATTTTTATATGATAAAGAATTTTTTTAAAAATATGTTTTTTTTTTTTTTTTTTTTTTTTTTTTTTTTTTTTTTTTTTTTTTTTTTTTTTTTTTTCTTTTTTCCTTGTTTTTTTTTGTTTGTTTTTTTTTTTTTTTTTTTTTTTTTTTTTTTTTTTTTTTTTTTTTTTTTTTTTTTTTTTTTTTTTTTTTTTTTTTTTTTTCTTTTATATTTTTTTTTTTACAACATTTTTTTTAATTATTGTTTTTTTTTTTTATTTTTTTTTTTTTTTTTTTTTTTTTTTAAAATTTTTTTTTTTTTTTTTTTTTTTTTTTTTTTTTTTTTTTTTTTTTTTTTTTTTTATTTTTTTTTAATTTTTCTTTTTTTTTTTTAATTTTTTTTTTATTTTTTTTTTTTTTTTAAATTTTTTTTTTTTTTTTTTTTTTTTTTTTTTTTTTTTTTTTTTTTTTTTTTTTTTTTTTTTTTTTTTTTTTTTTTTTTTTTTTTTTTTTTTTTTTTTTTTTTTTTTTTTTTTTTTTTTATTATGGATAATCCATATTATTAATCAATAACAATCCATTAAAAGATTTTTAATGACAGTGAATTTAAATGAAAGGACATTGTTTTTGGCTGAAACTCTGATTATGTTTATTGCTGCTCAGTGGGATGTTTGATTAGTGTTTCACAAAAGACAGATTTAGTGGGTGAAGCATTCTTTATTGAAAAACCCTCTTCAGCATCCCCATGACTTAGTTAAAAACATAACATATGTAAAATTTTACAAATTCCCAGTGGTAAAAACAATCTTTGGTTAAAGGCACTAGGACAAATTTAAAAATTTGCTTTTGCATTTTAAATGAGCCTGAGTGTACATTGGTAGCACCAAATTTATATTCAAGTGATATTTTATGATATACAATGGAGATAAAGATGGGACTCGACCTAGGCTTCAGAAAGACAATCTCAGCATGTGTATTTAGAGGAGATGATGATGGTGGTGGCGGTGATGATGGCATTATCTCAATAAAGAATATTTTACATTTTCTCTACTATAAACAAGTTGTTCATAAAAAACAAAAAATCCAATGTATATGAATGGTCCTAACATCTATGAAATACATATGCTGTTAAATGATGACTGTGAAATTACTCTCTTTCTTAATCCCTTTAACTTCCAAAAGCATATAAATGACGTACTTCACATGTATAACTCAAAGAAACCCTACGTGATGTAAAATGAAATATGGATCACAATTTAATGGAAAAAAAAGTTACGTGTGCTCTATTGCCCCACCAGCTACGTACATGTTACTTTTTACCCTCCCACTGCCCGATCAGCTCCTGCTTATTGAGAAGACATTACATGCTCTTCCTACTCAATCCAGTGAAATCTTCCGGGACACAGTTTGGTAAAAGACTCCTCTAAGCAAGGAGTGATAGTCAGGAGCCCTAATTAGATGGCGGGCGGCATAGATGTTATCATTGACCCGTCCACGGCTTGCCAAGATATGCAGGTTGTGTTGATTCAGATTATTCTCAACAGCCAGAACATAAAGTTCAATGCCTTGTGCGTTAATTTCCTGTACCGCGCCTTCCAATTGCCTAGTGTTCAAGCCTTGTGAGCGCCCATCTGAAAACAGCAGCAGCTTCTTCTTCCTGCTCTGGTCTCCAGTGAATTGGCTAACAGCGAAACTGAGAGCCTCGGTCAACTGCGTGCCAGCATTCTGGAACTTGGCCTCTGCGAGCTGAGCAGCCACTACAGTGTAATTGGTAGAAAAGCCAGCTTCTAGCTTAGCGGTGTCACTGTACTGCCCAACGGCAACACGGACCTTAACGTCGCTTCCTTTCTCTGCTGAAAGGAAGCGCTTTACCAGCTTCTCTGTGAAGTTTTGGACCAACTCAAAGTTTTTGGCACCCACGCTAGCTGAGCTATCCATCATAATCAGAAGATCTGTGGAACTCTTAAAGGAAACTGAAACACACATATTCAGCATGTGATTTAAAGGTCATGAAAAAAATCTCAGGTATTTTGAAGATTATGGTTGAATACATTGTTAGGATTTTTACATTTAAGCTTTGTAAAAGAACTGACTTAAAAAATATGCAAGTATTAAATATGAGTAAGTAATCCAGTTTCTGTTGCTGGTGCCATATTGCACACAGAGGCTGACAAGTAAGTTTGTATGTTTTTACTAGTTCTAAATGCCAAAAGCTCACTAGACATATATGTAATAATGTATATACACTATATGGCCAAAATGATGTGGATACCTGAGCAATTACTGATAAATTAACATTACATTCCAGATTCAGCCCACCTTTGCTATTATAACCACCTCCACTCTTTTGGGAGTGCTTCCACTAGATTTTTTTGTGGGAATTTATGCCCATTCAGCCATAAGAGCATTCGTGATCTCAGGAACTGGTGTTGGGAGAGGGGGAGGGGAGCCCAGTCAGAGTTCCAGTTCATCCCAAAGGTGTTCAGTGGGGTTGAGGTCAAGGCTCTGTGTGGGACGCTGAAGTTCAGCCACTCCAACTTTGGCAAACCATGTCTTCATGGAGCTCACTTCGTGTACAGGAGCATTGTTATGCTGGAGCAGGTTTGGGCCTCTTAGTTCCAGTGAAGGGAAATTGTAATGCTACAGCATACAAATGACATTTTATACAATTGCAGGTTTCCAACTTTGTGGGATCAGTTTGGAGAAGAATTACATACGAGTGTGATGGTCAGGTGTCCATACAAGTTTGGCCATATCATGTACTGGCTTCTACATTCACCCATTTCTAGTTTAGCATGGGCAGACAGAGTGGAATCTATTTTTCAGCTAAAATTATATAAATACTTACTTGGACAAATGTAAGTTGGGCACTTCTTGCCTGAAAAAAACAAAAAAACCCACAACAAAAACAAACAAACAGGACAAGTTATTTTCATGCCCCAAATAGATCAGTTGCTTCTTTAAAAAGGAAAACATTATGCATTGTCAGGATCTTACCTCGACATATGTTGCCAGTCAAGTTTTGGAGGAAAGTATCTTCCAGGAGCATGCCGTAGTTGTTAAGGACAAAAGAGTCACCTCTATTATCCGGATCACTTGAACAGCTCACGTCTTCCACCTGATCACTGCTGGGCTGTCTACCTGAATAGTCTATAACACCTACACCAACAACCTATCACAAAAAAGGCACTGTAATCATACAAGATATTTGAAACATTTTAAACAAATTTTATATGCTTAAAAAAGTAAACTGTAGTTATCAAGGGTTATAAAAGTCTATTGCTCAGCTATTTTCCACATGGTTCTGTCTAGTCCAATGAAATATGATATACTGAATAAAGCATGTTTAGGTAGGTAAGATGTATTATATCACGTCATCGTTAAGAGAAAACATTTTAACCTCAAAGGTTCTAGTTAACAGAATGTAGTTAAAAAGATATAAATGGGCCTTTCTTACCTGTAGGCCTCGGCCACACAGTGTGTTTAGAGGAACCTTGTCTCTCTTAGTGTCCGAACGACCATCGGTCAGGACCAGCACGACACTGTTTGAATGGTCTGCTCCTAGCCGATTGATCATATTATTCCATGAATACTCGAGGGCTTCTCCGGTGTAGGTGGCTTCAGCCAGCCAACGCAAGTTTCTAATAGCCCTGAAAAAAAAAGGCAAGATATAAAAAAAACCAGCCAAAAGAAATCAAAGACAAATGTTTAATCCAAAGCTGATATTTCCATGAAGTGTTTTATTGTGATCATTGTACTGCTTGAGCGCCGTTATGTTCCAGATGTTGGGGTCACCAAGTTTCACAACCTCTTGAGCCTTTTCTCCACTGTACTGCACCACACCAATATGAGAATCGCTCAAGCCAAACTGCACACAATATAGAAGGAGGCATTTGACTACACAGAACACACAAAGCCACATTTTTTGAAGCTGCTATTTCGGTCTATTTGTCCACATATGACTGAAAACATTCACTAAAGGAATCTTACTTTGACTTGCTGATCTCTGACCAGTCTGTCAATGACAGCTATGATGAAGTCCTTAGCGAGATCAAAGTTGTTAGCTCCGATACTCTCAGAGCTGTCCACAATAAAGGTAATGTTCAGGGGTCCACACTTGCACTCTAAACAAACACAAGGAAGAATTCTATTTCTATTGTTTCTAAGCTCAACAAGTCCTAGTCCAAACCAAACAGAGTTAGAGTCGTTTCCTCTTGCACACTTCAAAGCGAAAGAAGAAAAGTCTACTCACCACAACAAGCTGAAAAAAGAAAAGAAAAACAAGAAAACCCCTGAGAATTAGACTTTCCATTCCATTGCGTGAAAGCAAGTAGCAAAACAGCAGAGATTAAAAATGAACTCAGCATGGACAAAGCAGCATATGCTATCGCCTGAATAATAATTATTATACATTTCATTTTGCAAACTTAGAAGAAAACTCTAACCTAGAACACTTTGAGAATAGAAATTTTCTCCACAAAATGCATATTTTCTTAGCATTAATTCACAAAAAAACATTACAACAATGTGTTATCAGTAAGCTCTTAATTCACACCCATCTATCCATATAAGGCTTCTCTCTTTCACAACTGCTGTATTTAATGTTTTCCCCAAACTAGTATATATGACTTTTTAATGGGAATTGACAAAAAATGTCTGTTAATGTGCTGACTCAGAGGCCTAAATGAACAGCTGGCCGTAGTCTTGTTTTCCAGCATGCCTAGTCTTTCTTTACTTGCAAGTAACTTTCCGCAAGTCTGTATTAACTTGATAGGCTGTGCTCAGATTTAATTTATGGAGAAGGCTTAGGAAAAATATTCTGGTTCAAAAGAACTCTGAAAAATGGCAACGGTCACAGCTTACTCACAGCACATCCTCATGATGATATCCAGCATCTCACAGTCCTACACACACACACACACACACACACACACACACACACACACACACACACTTAACTTTGAGCTGCACCATAAATCTTGCGTTTCAACTCCATCTAAGCAGAAGCTCTGTAATACAGCATGCACAACTGCACTCAAGGTCTTCTAGTTACTAGGAGAAACCTGATTCTCATTGAAAACATATTTAATAACTGGTATATCCAGATGCAAATTATGCAACCTCTCCATGATATAAATCTCACTTTTTGTGGTGCATTTTCCTTTTTTCCTTAATAATCGGACACTGCAGTACTAAGAAGAGCACTTTATATAATTTTTTTTTTTTTTACAGACCTTTTATGTAAGGCTGCTCATTACTGTATAACTAATGGTGTTAAAAAAAAACAACAACAACAACAAAATACTGCATAATGCATATTGTCTAATATCTACTGTTGAGTTTACACATTTAACTCTAATATATATTTTTTTCTGCATTAAGAGAATCACTTACAAAGCAGAGAGATTTTAAAATAATTTTCTGCAGACAATTTGGTCAGTTTCATATAATATGGTATGTGAATGAGTTTCAGACGACATCACAGTCCAGACAGAAATAAGGATTTAATTTCAAGTTAGATTTTGACTGAAAAGTAAACACTGCTATCAATTAATGTATGCACAAACGTTTGCATACACTTCAGACAAAAGGAAGACTTTCGAATTAATGAAGAAAATGAAGAAATTTCTAGCAACAATACTTTTAGGCCCAGATACGGATCTCAAAAAGTTTCCTGAAACAGTGAAACTTAGACAGTTATGAGTAATTTCTCATCAAGTACTACATTTATTAATGACTATAAGGAGGGTCAGAACACTGTTCAAACATGACATGAAAAGCAAAATAAAAGGAGTGTAGAGATGAATTTGTTCTGTTATTAAAATATACATAAAGTACATTTCTGTGGAAGAATTAAGAATGGAACTCGGTGATTTTGAACTACTGACCAGAAGGTCATGAGTTCAAATCCTAGCACTGCCAAACTGCCACTGTTGGGCCCTTGAGCATGGCCCTTAACCCTCACCTACTCAGTTGTAAAAATGAGATAAATATAAGTTGCTCTGGATAAGGGCGTCTCTCAAATGCCAAAAATGTAACTACATAATCATTGTGTACAGACATATTAACAATAACTTTAACAAATCTTTTTTTTTTTTTTTAATCTTCAAATGTCAGAGTTTGGCTTACATAAAATATTACTTTGTTAAAATGAATAAAATAGAAACTATTGGCATGGACACCTCACTAGATTTGGCACTTGTACAGGTTTAAAGGTTGCTTCTAGATCCTCTCAGTCATAACATTCAAACCAAATTATTATGTACACCAGAGATAAAGTTAATTTTTTTTCATTTAAAAACCATGGGAAATATGCACTCAATAATAAGCGAGGAGATAGTAGATAGATAGGAAGCTAATGTTTAGAAGATAATGACAGCTATATGAAAATATTCCAGCATTTAAGCAGTTAAAAGGGAAATACTTCATTGAGAATTTGGCTTGGGGTGAGTCAGTTTCATTTATTTCCACTGCAAGAAAGGGGTCCTGGCCCAGACTGCGAGCTCCTGGTCTGGAACCATTGTTCGGAAAGAAAACTTCAGACTTTCTTTCAAAACACTTTGGACACTTTGGTTGTGATTAATTCTCAAACAGTGACTTATGGTAAAAAGACTGATTCAGTCCTCATGCTCTCAGACTGGACTACACTACTGCTACTAAATTATTATGTTACCAATGTTAATGTTAAAGTGGCCGTTATGCTGATGTTTCAATACAAACAGTAATTTGTACGTATTTTCTCATGAGTCAAAAGAGGGTGTGAACATCTTGGCACTCTTAAACTTGTCGTCTAATCAGATGAATAGGGATTATTGTAGTAGATGCATGCAACATATGATGTATTTACTGGACATGTGCGATTGAAGGCCAACTTACATCAACTCCAGGAGGCCCAGGAGGTCCAGGAGGTCCCTGATCATTAAGAAAGGAAAGAGTGAAAAACAATATACATGTATACAGTGAATACAATATATACAAAATGCCCTTAACTTGCACTGCTGATCGCATTGAAAATGCTAATGTTATGCTGAATGCTCCTTCTAGAACACTGGCCAGGATAGTACTGAGCAAGTCTTTCGTTCTTCTTACACAGAAGGATCTCTGCCAGGGAAAAGTTGATCCAAGCCTTGAGAGACATCAAGCTCCAAATAAGAGCATTTTTCAGGCAGAAGAGTCTCCTCCTCCATGAAGAGCGTCCATAGTGGAGCATGGTGGAATTCTTGCCAAAGAGCAAGCAGGCTCCTCGCCGATGTTTGTAACTCATGAGACAACATTCAGTACTGGTCCAGTATGTATGTCCAGTATATATATATACACACACACACACACACAGCACCAGCACAGAAAGGGAGATTTTTTACTACTATTGTTTTTTAAATACCAGATCTTACATACTTGACCACACAGGTCAAAAGTGGTAAACTTTTTTTGGGAGATGATAAATACCACCTACAGTAAATCTGTTTTTGTCTTTTTATTTGACATTCGGGAAAAAATCTATGAAAAAAAATGTGTTGACTGGACACTGTGTTCTCAGTGGGTTCTTCCATATATCTTTTGCGGACCGTGAAAATGGCTCCCGTGTTGCACAACAGAATAGCATTCTGGAGTTCAAATCCAGCCAGTGCTAACATCAGCTCATCAGTGAGAGCAAAACTGGCAGTGCTCTCAGGGTGAATGGGGTGGCGTACTCTATCTCCCCTGCCGATCACAGCAACATTAGCCAATCATGGGCATCTGTGAACTCATGTATGCAGAACAGGTCTGAGTGTTCTGCACACATGAAGGAGTGTGTTATGCTATCCTGTGATGCAGCATGAGCTACAGTTTGGAAAGATGTGGAGGCTGATTTCATGTGTCTCCTAGTTGTCATGTGATGGGGCGGGTTAGCTAGAGAGTGGGAACCGACAAGACCAAATTGTGGAGATAACAAAGGAAAAAAACAAACATATTACAAATACATACAGAACTTTGTTCAGGTACGTACAATAAAATGTACAATGATGTATGCTGGGATATGGCAAGGGCAGTAAAATCATTTTGAGTGAAAAATTTGTTTTTATTTTTTTTGTACTCACAGGTGATCCTTCACGACCTCTATGTCCTTTTGCTCCTTTTTGCCCTTTCTGTCCTGGATCACCGTTCTATAAAATATAAGAAGACTCCCAAAGTCAATGAAAGTTAATGAATAAAATAATATTGAATATTAAACATTGAAAAATGACACAGAAAAATCTTAATAATGTGTAATATAATCCATTTTTTGTGGCACAAGTATTTCTAATTTCAGGTTATCAGCTCCTATTTGGATGAACTTGCACAAACCACTTCATACAAATGCATCTATATGGTTTAACGAGCTTTCCATCAATTCAGCAACCCTGCATGGGTGGCAAGCAGGGAACCGAGCACATAAATTGCTATTATCATGAGATTATTAATAATTAGGGTCTTATAATGAGAAAGAACATTGCATTTATATGGGTCTGCCATAAGCTGTTGACACGATTACATGCAAATATGAGTCATTGCTTATTGGAAACATCAAAGCTAAGAGATGTGAACACATATTGTTACTATAAAATAAAAAAAAAACTGGCAAATGATTTGAATGCATTTTATCAGTCTTATTTATATTTCATATGTGATACATATTATGTGCCCAAGACATTCTCAACCTGAGTCTCTTTACACACTATTTAATGTTATCCTTGCTTCACCATAAATAAACAAACAAATAAATAAATAAAAAAAACTATATGGTTTAACTAGATCATGGTCAAGCTGGAAGGATAATACCAAACAGCTGGTGTTCTTTTATAGCTGCCTCACTCATGCTAGTTCTCTTGCCCTCAAATTCCACACTTTAAAGCCAACAAGTATCAGTCACAATGTGAAGGGTTGTTTTTCTTCGCTTTGCACAGACATCTGACAAAGACAAACCCCTTGGGTAAGGAATATGTTAAGCAAACCTGACGAAATATTTATAATCATACAAGAGTATTCGCAAATAGCTCTTGTGAGCAGAATACAGCACATCCCTTAAGCACAACTGCAGATTTAGAGAAGAGGAAAACACAAGCATGATCCACATGGTTCAAATTTGTTATGTAATCTGATAGAACATATCTCAAAGACACAGTACAGACCCTAAGGACAGGAAGATTCTGTGTGAAGCATGTACTATGTAATACCCTATAATGAAACAATTATCTCACTATTGTCACTATTTTGAGCAATTCCGAGAACTGAGCAATATATACAGCAAATGACAAATTTGTAAACACATGTGCAATGGTGTGTCTCATGCAATGCACTCTTTGAAAAGCCCAGAAAACTTTAAATATAAGAGTTGGTTTGCAAAAAAGATTCTGATAGTGCAATATATGCGGTGACGGCTGGTGACGATATTAGAAAGGCCGGATAAAATACAAAAGCTCAACAATGAAACTATGAAAGTTGATTGTTAATACAATAATAGAATGACCTTACCTTTTGTTCAAAGCAAATACACTACACCTGTCCACTATACTGTTACCTGTCCTTTTGTGTTAATTTGCATTCAGACACTGCACTTGGCTTGGACATGTGCTCAGTCTGTTTCTCTTCCAAATATATTTTAGGGGAAAAAAGTATGATATATAACCCACTTTGTTCATGTTAATTTCAGCTGCAACTGTATTTTACATTCTCATATCACTTCTGATGTTGTGTTCTGGTTCCTGAGCAGCATGGACTGAAAAATATCATCTCAAATGCACATGAAATCTAGAGTTTCACTCTGTGTAAACACCTGAGATAATCAGCTGCATGAATCTCCAGCAAATAATCTGATGTGTATACCAAAAATAGAACTGTGTTTTTATCTTTGAAAGACAGGGGGCTTTGCTCTGCTAGCCCATTTATACCAGCCAACCCTGGGCATAAGACTTAGTCATCCAAGGAGATGACCGGTTTGGAAACTCTTCTGGAAGCCCAAGCTGTTCAACGAAGTCTCTGGGGCCAACATCAGCAATAGCTTTTCATCATTTCAGCCTTAATTGAGGAACATATTGAAAACAGCCATCCTCCCTCCATCCCACTCTAGTGGCGATATCCTGTCAACTTTCCCTTCCTCATAGACATGCCAGAACATCAGTTCTTCTCCAAGATCTAATGTTAAAACGGTTCTCTTACCCTTTCAGTTACCTTCCCAGAGTAGTACAGCAGCAACCCTTTGCAGTGCCAGTGGTTTTTCTCAAGCACTTGCTGTATTTTGCTCAACAACTTCCCATCTCCTACCATAATGCATTTGACTGTAATGGATAGAATTTATGTACCCTAGTTGCCAGTAGAATCTGGAATGAGGCTTTGTTTTTGGTGTCTTGGGGAAGTGGTTTCAGAGCCGATTTTGACACCGAACTTGCTTGCCACACTGAAGCAGTCAACTTAGACTCACTAATCAACCTGTCTTTCCAACCTCCTCTAGGAGCACAGGTGAAGTCAGCCATCCTGCCCAGACAACTCTTCACTATCACACACTGAATTTCCAGAACCCATGGAGAAAGAGGCAGCAGAGAAATTGTTGGGTTTGTATTGCAGGCAAAGCTAGGATACATCATCAGAAACTTGTGAAGACTGATCTTGACTTTGCAAGGTTAACAATTCAAGAAAGTGTGTCAAGGTAATCGTGTGCTAATGCAGCAAGTATGAGTCCTGAGCATTTCATATTTCAACCAGTGTTCGTCTGTAGCTCTGTACTGCAGAAAATCTCACTATATCATGTCAGCCGTGACTAACTTTAGTGCTGCAGGAAACTTCATTGAATATTAACTTGGTCAGTACTTAGACATGTCCATCTCAACAGTCTCGCCCACTGTATGGATTCAAACATTGTATGGGAGGCTCATTGAATCTGGCTCTAACTCACATCACACAACCTCTTATCCTCACGATCAGCACCACACACCAAGGGGAACCTTGCCTCTTTGTAATCAAGACCTATATAATACCTTATTATTCTGGGACTTCTGTGCCTCCATAAAATGTAACCCCCTGATTTCATGGGACAATAGTTTTCCTGGCCAGATTCTTGTTTACAGCAATGTATATTAAAGCCCCAATTGCTAGTCACGTCCACCTCTGTTAAAAGCCCTTCCGATCGGACTCCTAAGAGATCTCTGTTCTGTGGTTTACTCGCATCGCAGGGCTAGGCCTATCCCCTGTAAAAATTAAGGCTATGGATAACTACATTTCAAAAGGTCCTTGCCCCAGGGTATATCAGGCTCTCAAAGTCTCCAGCTGCTGCAGAACTCTTTCAAAGGGGCCTTTGCCCATGTATTGACTACAGGAGACTTAATAACATCACCATGAAATATCCCTACCCTCTCCCTTTAGTGCCTTCATTCCTTGAACAACTTAGAGGAGCTATCTATTTAGCTAATTTTGACCTCGACAGCGTATCATCAATCTTATCAGGACTCATGAATGAAAATCAGCCTTTATCATCAACCCTACTAAACAATTAACAAAAAAAAAAAAATAAAAATAGAGGGAACAATGACTACGTTTACATGGACAGCAATAATCTAATAATTGGCCTTAATCTAAGTAAGGTAATAATGTGATTAAGGTGTTTACATGAGTCGCTTTCAGAATACTCTGGTCATGTTTCCGTTTTACGGAATATAGATCATAAATAGATAATAATTAGATTAAGAGCCCGCGTCATTACGTCACCGCGCCACACCGTCTGACGTTACTCCAAAATTTCACGTATCAACATACAGTTCGCTCGTTATGGTGCCGTATACAGTTTTGGGTGTTTTTGTTGAATTTTTTACGAACGCTTTAAGTGCATTTAATTATTTGTCATGATGTACGTGCTAAAAGACGACTGCTTGAAGCCGTGGGGTGCGTCTCAAATCGTACACTTACCTACTGTATAGTAGCCGAGATACATGTCTTTTTCCCCACTACAGGACTATAGTAGGCAAGTATGCAGTTTGGGACAAAGCTGAACTCTCTTGTTCGCTGTAAAACTGCCGTGTGATCGTGTCATGTCACAAAATGGGGTGAAAACTCTCACACGACGTTCATAATGTGATTAAGGTGTTTACATGTCTGTAATGCACGTCCATAATACGATTAAAACAGGAGTACTCCACCTGTCTTAATTCGATTAGAGCTTACTTAGATTATGACCTTAATTAGATTAAGGTTGGTGTTTACATGGTAGTTTCTTAATCAAAGTATGGTCTTAATTAGATTAAGAGTGGATTATTGTTGTCCATGTAAACGCAGTCATTGTGTGCCATGGCTGTGCTTTCCCAGTAGCTGGGAGAGCCCAAGATATACCACACAGTCTTTTTCTCCGACAAGCTTCCTTCTCCCAAGGAGAACTATGATACTGGTAACCCAGGTCTGCTGACCATAAAACTTGCATTCAAAGAAAGGCACCACTCACTAAAAGGGGCCACTCACCCTGGTCATGCTACCTGCTGTGGGCCAACATACCACAAAACTCCCTAAGCCATTTCTTAACTGGTTTCAACCCATTCCACTGCATGCTGGGTTAATAACTTCCATTTTTCCCATGGGACACACTTATGGACAGTCCAACCATAATTGAATAGATGAACATGTTACTTTTACAGGGTGTCCCAAAAGTCTCCGAACATAGCGGACTACGTATGCCAGTTCTTTGTTCTTCTTTTGTCAAAGGCACTCTTAAAGGCTATAAAAAATTGTTCTTTCTTCTTTTGTCAAAAGCACTCTTAAAGGCTATAAAAAATTGTTCTGTAAGACATTTTGCTAAAAAAGTGTTCTTTTCCCCCCATGTATGGAGATTTCTGGGACGTCTGCTTGTTAAACTCCATTAATTCATATTCAGTTTTTAAAGAAGGTGATAGCGAAGTCACCCTCCACTATTGGACACTGGAGTGGCACCAATAGTTTTAAACTTGTTAGACTCATGGAGGAGGACAAATGCAATACAGTACCTTGTTGATTGGAAAGTATACAGCCCAGAGAGAGGATCAGGGCCAAGTACATTATTTATTTAGGGCTCGTCATAAATTTTTACCATTCGCATCCCAACAAACCTGCCCCTAACCATCGAGGTCGTACTTGCAGTTGTACATCAGGTTCCCCCCAGACCATCCAGACCTCAGTAATACACATGTATGAATCTAAATATCAATAACAGAATCAAAGTATTACATTACATGATTCGAGCACATTAGATGTTCTAAACTAAGATGTTCACTCATTTTAGGCTTTTACTATCAGAAGAAAACATAATTGTTTCATTGTTTCATCCATTGCTCAATGAGGTGTTCACCATTTCTTACCCTGTCAGGGCAAAAAAAAAAAAAGTAATGTTTTTTATGACTTTTAGGACTTATTTGCAAAACTACATAGCAAAACAAAATAATTTGGAATCATCATAATTTTGCTAATCATTGCTTATTTTTTTGTCAGCACATTATTTCTGTGCTCCAAAACTGTCTGCTGCTGCACTTTATGTCCAAAAACAAGGGCCTTAATCAAGAGGCCTATAAGGTTGAGTTGAAATGTTTATAGTTCAGATTGTGCTTATTGTTCAGGTGATTATTATAATAAGTAGATTATTGTTCAGATGACATGACTGAAGTTATGGTATAAATGTTTTTTAAATCTTCTCATATTTTGCGGACAATCCTTGTTGTAAGCGAAAGTTTGCTGATATGAAATATTTTTACTTGGCTATGTCTAATGTGGTTCAGCCCATAAACACTGGGGAGGTACAGATGGTGAGATAAGGGAGCTGTACAAAGCATTCTTGCCTAAAGTTGAACAAACGAGACTGTTTTCCAAGCATACTCTTTACATTCAATTAAATGTTGTTATGATGTGAGCCTTCAACCACCTAATTGATAGCACTTTTAAACATGACAAACTACAAATATGTGGAGCCTATGTATTTAATATATATAGCCGATATAAATATCCAATCCCACCGAAGCACTCAAAACAAGATCTCAATATTGGAATACAAACATGTGTACCAGTTCATCAAATGTATACCGAACCAACTGTGAAGTCACCATATGTGCCCAGGTGTAAGCCACACTTGTATGACATTACATTGCATTGCATGGGAAAGTTGGCCCAAGTTCTATTTCGATTGCCAGCCTATACCCGCCCTCATTATTACCTTATTTGGATCTGAGAACAAAAGCTTTATCAAAATGCAAGTTATTACAGTACAGTTCTGCAAAAGCACACAAACTGGTAAAGGAGACAAATATTTGATTATACATAATCTAGCATTTCCTGTCTTGTCAGAACCAGAATCTCCAACTACACTTCTCCAGTTTCGTGACTCATGGACAATAAACATGACCTTGCTAGGATGAACTCTCCACATAACATTTTTAGCCATTTTCATTACCAAGCCAGAGGAACTGAACTGTTTATTCAATTGGACTGAATTTCCAACATCATGTAAACATAGACCGAGCGACAATTGTGCAAACACAACAACTCCTATGCAGCACAAAAAACAATTGCTTTAAAGAAAACTATATTCCAAACAAACGTGCTTAAATCTATTCAGTTGTAAAGAGTGTAATTGTGTTTTATTTAAATTAAGAACCAATAATGACAGCACTTAAGAATGTGTGCTGTCCACTCTAAGCATTCTGAGCTTCTAATAAGACGCAACATGATGTAACTGAGCTTTCTATACAAAAATGGGTTTACCCTCCTCCCTGAGAAGAAGCCGAGACGTTGCATCACGCACAACGTGAAAACGTTGTCTGAATACGTGTGAAATCACGCCAATCAGATTGGCCTGCCTCAGTCAGGTGGCAAGGTAGAAACAAGTGACAAAGACCATATAAGGCACCCACACACTAGATCATTCCACTTATATTTTTTGAAGGAAGACGCAATTTGCAGGCATGATAAAGTATGGCCAACAAGACACAATGTCTCATTCCCTTCTCAGGGAAAAGGGTGTAACCCAGACATTCCCTTTCCAAGGGAACTCTGTGTTGCGTCAATGCTTGGGTATGAGAATACCCACTATACCATACTGAAGAATGTCTGTCAAAAAATGTCTGAAGTATGTATGCACAAAAACACTTCTTGAACAAACATAGAATGATTCATCTTACAGCATACCATCAGGCCTTCCCAAAGCGTCAACTTTATTGCTACGTAGAGTTCCCTTGGAAAGCGAACACCTTGCTACCTTTGCCATCACATTGTCTTCTGCTTTCCCTTTTGGTCAGTTATTAAGTCAATTCATCCCAGGATATTGGTAGTACATTAGCAGTAGCAAATTTCCCCATTGTTTATTTTTAAACACTTGTTTATCCAAAAACCCAATGTTTTTCTCACTGCTAACTACACATAATGCACAGCACACAATTTGTACTGAAACAAGGGAACCTCTTTGATGTAGCCTGACCCAAATACTCTTCAACCAAAATTCACATGGCGATTTCAGAATAATATTGCCAGATATATAAAACAAATTATAATATTAAAAAAATATTTTAAAGACACTCATGTGTCCCAATGGCGATGCACATGATATCTTGTGAGGGCTGAAGAGTCTTCAGTCAGATTGAAACATATGGGACTTATTACAACCAGCATGGTGGCTGAGGAGTTTGGCATCAATAAAGTGCATTCTTGGCTGAACCTGGACTTTCCAAAAGACACACATAATGGAGAACAATCTAAGAGTTGCTACCAACACTATTTATCTTCAAATAATACAATAGCAGTTTATTCAAGATTAAAACATTAAGCTTAAATTTAAACTCTTTGTATATCCATAGGTTCTTTCCAATTTTTACTTAAAAGAAGATTTCCCACACTACCAAATACTATCAGAAAAGATCCTTTCAAATCAAAGTCTAATTTACCTATTAAAATGTGTTACTAATCTGCTAAAAAAACACTGTTTTCTTGTGTCCATGACAAGATACACACAGCTGCCTTCACTCAAATCCGGTGCCAGCAACCACACTACCATCAAAGCTGCGTTGGTCTCAGTAAACATTTGATAGCTGACACAAAAATAATGAGTTGGGTAAAAGGACAGACAGATATTTAAGGGGAGGGAAGTGATAGATGGAGGTAAAAAATAGGACAGCAGGTGTGGGTGGAGAAAGACCTTTGCGATATAGGTTTATGGTGAGAAAACCTCTGGGCTACGCTTGTAAGCCTATTTCCTGAGAAGGGAACGAGACACGGCATGAGCTTAACGCTGTGGGAGCATCTTCGCTCATGACTGGTATCTGAAAACTGTGTAAAATCCCACCAATTTATTGGCTTGCTGTGGTCAGGTGATGTGGCATTTCACGTGTTGCTTAACCATAAAACGGAGCCTGTAAACTACATCAGCTTCTCTTTGTCTAAAGCGAACATGCAATTACAAGCATACCCCAGTATGACAAAGCTATGCAATGTCTCATTCCCTTCTCAGATAACAGGGTTACATGCATAACCCCGGCATTCCCCCCATTCCCCATACTCCGACATGAGCTTAACCTTGGGGAAACGACAATACCCACTCCGTCAAACTGAGGATATGATGTTCGTCCATCGGGGTCGATGAGGACCATTTATGTCATCTATTCACTTAGAGAGATGGGTCCGGAGATGGCTGATCAATCCAATCCGGGCCCGGCAGAGTCTGTTGCAGTGAGGACAAGGATATGCAGGTTGCTGACTGGGAGCTGTGTAACTGCTGTTACTGAATTTGCGCAGAGCACTTTTTTCAGTTGCGTCTGCCAGCCTTTTCTGCTCAAAGGCTGCTGCCCCGGTATTGATTTGACTGTGCCAAGCAGATCTATCAGCAGCGACACTCTCCCAACTGCCAGGATCAATGCCAAATTTCTTCTGCGATGCCTTAAGGGTGTCCTTGAACCTCTTATACTGACCACCGTGAGATCTCTTGCCTTGTTGTAGCTCTCCATAGAGCATCTTCTTAGGTATGCGTTCTTCTGGCATGCGGACAACATGGCCAGCCCATCGGAGCTGTGCCTTGCACAGCATGGTGTGGATGCTTGTCATGCCAGCCTGACTGAGCACCACTGTGTTCGGTACCTTGTCCTGCCAACTGATCTTCAGCAGTTTTCTCAGGGAGCTCATGTGGAAGTGGTTGAGTTTTTTAACATGTCGGCTATACACAGTCCATGTTTCACAAGCATAAAGGAGGGTGGGTAGAACCACCGCTGAGTAGACTTTGAGTTTGGTTGCAAGCTTAATGCCTCTCCTATCCCAAACATTTGAGCGGAGTCTGCCAAATGCTACACTGGCTTTGGCAATCCTGGAGTTGACCTCATCGTCTATGTGGACTGCTTGTTATAGGGTGCTGTTGAGGTATATGAATCTATCCACATTTTTGAGCTTTTGGCCACTGACAGTGATGGATGGTTCCAGATAGTCTTTTCCCGCAGCTTGCTGATGCAGAACCTCGGTCTTGTTAATGTAGATGCTTAGCCCAAAGTTGGTGCACGCTGTGGAAAAGAGGTCAACGCTATATTGCATGCCTGCCTCTGTACTGGAACTGAGGGCACAGTCATCTGCAAACAAATAGTCCCGAATGTATTCAATTGGACTTTGGTCTTAGCTTGCAGCCTCCTCAAGTTAAACAACTTCCCATCCAGACGATATCGGAGAACGACTCCCACATCACTGTCCTTGAAAGCATCCATAAGCATGGCAGAGAACATGAGGCTAAAGAGGGTGGGGGCTAAGACACATCCTTGTTTCACACCATTCGTAACCTCAAAGGGTACGGAATAGTTACCCTGGTCCTGGACTCTAGCAAGCAAGCCATCATGAAATTGTTTCACCATTTCAATGAAGAGTTCCAGGCATCCAAATTTGGCCATGATTTTCCAAAGGCCTTCCCTGCTCACGGTGTCGAATGCCTTTGTTAGGTCTACGAAGGTGATGTATAGCTGGACATTTTGTTCACTTTTCTTGCATCTGCCTAACAGCAAAGATCATGTCAATGGTGCTTCTCATCTAATATATAACTGAGGATATGGTCTACCCAAAAAGGTCTGTGTCTGAGGGTCACTGCAAGAATCCATGTCCAAATTGTAGTACTGAATGAATGTGTGTGGCGTAGACCACCCTGTCGCAGCACACACATCCTCTAAGGGTACACCTTTAGATAAAGCCTTTAAGGAGGTGAGCTCCCTCCTGGAATGAGTCCTTATACCCAGAGGCGTAGCGAGATCACGTACCTCGTAAGCAACAGAGATTGCTTCCACTATCCAATTAGAGATGTGCTGCTTTGACACAGCATCACCTCTACGGTCACTGACAAAGCAGACCAGCAAGTGCTCCGACTTATGCCATTGGCCAGAGCGGTGGATGTAAGCACAAAGAGACCTTACTGGACACAGTAGTTGCAATTTTTGTCTTGTTCCAGTGTAACAAGGAACAGAGGAGGGCAGAAAGCCTGCAACACAACCAGCTGGGCAGCAGGCGTAGGCACTTTAGGAATATAATCCGTTCTAGGATATAGGAGGGCCTTGGCTAATGCAGGGCAAAGTCAAGACAGGAAGGGGCAACAGAAAGAGATTGTAAATCTTCTACTCGCTTGAGAGATATCAGGGCCAGTAAAAGAGCAACTTTTAGAATCAGAAGCTTCTCTGAGGCTGACTCTAAGGGCTCAAATAGGGTGCCTGAAAAGACCACAGAAAGGTCCCAGGAAGGTATCTGTGGTGGGATGTGACTCAGCTGTCTGACACCATGCATAAACCTCGATGTTAGAGGATGTTGCCACACAGAGGCTCCATCAATAGGGGCATGGCTGGCCGAAATGGTGACCATGTAGACCCTAATTGTAAAAGGAGCCAACCCTGCTGAGAAACATTCCTGTAAGAATACCAGAACTGTAGCTATTGCACAGTCGAATGGGTCTAACTGATGTTCCTCACACCACGATACAAAAAGTTGCCACTTGAACACATACAATTTTCTCGTGGATGGTGTGCTAGTGTTTAATTCTATAGCCTCGGTTGAGAGACCAGAATCTATGAGATGGTGCCCCTCAGGGGCCAGACCCACAGTTTCAATAGTTCTGGCCGAGGGTAATAAATCAACCCTCTGGCTTGAGACAATACATCCCTGCAGAGGGGAATCTCCCAAGGAGTGCTGTCTAGCATGGATAAAATGTCCAAGACCCATATTTGAGCTGAACAATAAGGTGCTATTAGCAGCAGGTGTAGATGGTCTTGGTGAACTCTTGCAAGAACTGACCTGGGGAAAATGCCTGGGGCGACATGTGCACCATGGCATCCAGCCCTAATGGTGTGGGAGGAGTGATGGCGAACCACAGCGTGCATTGTGTAGTCTCCTCAGAGGCATACACATCCACTTCAGCCTCAGCCCCTGCCTCAACATGATATCTGCCTCAACATGATGTCTGCCCCCACATTGCAGTTGCCCGGAATGTACATTGCACTCACTGACAAAAACTTTCCCTCCGCCCAGAGAAGAATTAATTGAGCCTGCCTGAACAGGGTGCATGAATGTAATCCTCCCTGGTGGTTGATATATGAGACCACCGCTGTATTGTCTGTCATAACTAACACATGGTGACCTCTCAACTGAGGAACAAATCATTTCAGTACTAAGAATACGGCCCACATTTCTAGATGATTTATATGCTACTCCAGATGACTAGATGACTCCAGAAATGGTGAGCTGAATGGCTGTCTAAGGCCGCACCTTAGCCCAGTTATTTTCAAAGTGGGGGCCACTGAAGGACCTCAACAATTTGGTCGGAGCCACCAAGCCCATCCCTCCCACTAGTATGTTTTCTCTTTCTCACTCTCAGACAACCACACACACACAATCAATTCCTAATGTAATGTAATGTAAAGCTATAAGATGTAATTATTAATAAAAAAGGGGGGATATATTCAGAAGTCTGTCTTTTTTTTAATGTGTTTTAAAGACATCTTGCAAAAAGGGTGCCTCGGTCAAATGTTAATGACATTTGGGGGGCGTTGCCCGGGAAAATTTTGGGAACCCCGCCTTAGCCCATTAGAGAGGCATCTGACATTACCATCTTGCCATAAAGAGATGCCCATAGAGTGTGACCCTAGGCTAGAAACCGGGGCCACGTCCAAGTTCTCAGAGCACGTAGGCATCATCACGTGACACATTACTCTCAGGGATCATCCTCAGACTTTTCAGCCACCACAGAAATGGACTCATGTGCAATAGGCCTAATGGTATGACATTGGCTGCTGCTGCCATAAGCCCCAACCGTCTCTCATAGAGACTGGAAGAGATGCCCAGACCTAACTTTATCTTGCTATGTTGACAGGATTGACCCTATGCATGTTGGGGATAGACATGCCCAACATCAATTAGATTGGGATCACCGTCAAATCCAATAGAACTTGATCAAGCGACTGAAAGCTTGGGGTCAACACTCCGCTACATGCTAAATAAAGTGGCTCCAATCAAACGAAAAATACTTAGAGAGAAAAAATTAGCACCCTGGTAAAACAATCAAACTTGAACCTTAAAACAGACAACTCGACAAGTAGAACGTAAATGACGTCAAACCAAATTGGTGATATTTCAAACAGCATGGAAGGAGAGCCTACTGAAATATAGTAAATCTCTTGCCAATGCTAGAAAAATCTATTTCTCCACCTTAATAGGAGATAACAAAATTCCAGATTCAAATTCAACACGGTAGCAAAATTAACTTGGAATAAAACCACTACAGAGAGAAACACTCAATCATTACATAGCAGTGAAGATTTCATGGAATTTTTCATTGATAAGGTTGAAAATATTAGGCGTGAAATACAGGCCATTAAATTCATCCAGCATGTCACGAGCATCTTCCTCTTAACCAAGCCAGTCTAGTTTTAATTTCTCAACTGCCCTAGTGATCATTTCAAGCAACTCTTTATAGGACTGAGAGCTGCTTTTCGATGATGCACTGGCTCACCCTCTGGCTCCTCGGTATCAGAGAGGGTGGGTTTTCTCCTTGTTGAATAGAGAGTAATCACTTTGCAAGCTCCAAAACCCGGTACCAGAGATTCTGGAGATCTTTCTCCGGTTCCTTTTCCAGATCCATGTAGGACCCCCAGGAGTCCTTCGGTTCTCCCTTTGGTTGAGAAGAGAGACAACTGAGAGTGGAGCTGATTCATTGTGAAGCATTCACAATGAGTGCAGTCAGCCCCCACAAGGACTGCAGCATGCTAAACTCCAGACACTTCACAAAGAAAATGTGTGCTCTGCAATATAGCGCGAGTAGGGAGTAATGCACTTTCTGAATTCTCTCTGACTCATTCTGTTTCCACAGGATAGTGACAGAAGAGGGATATAAATGTACACACACACACACACTGGGGGAAATAGGTTTGAAAACATTGAAAAAAAATTTCATTAAATATATTTCCAATGAGGCTATTCACATGAAATTCTCACCATGCAGTATTAACTCAAGAAATCTGGATATATAAAGAATTCACAACATTAAAGTCCATAAATAAAGTTTTGTGTAATAAAGCGAAATGACAAGAATTCAGGTGTGATTTTGGCCCATTCTTCTAAACATATTGTCTTTAAATCTTGTTCAATTGGATTCAAGTCAGGTGATTGACTGGGCCATTCATTTTCAACACCTTCTTTTTTTTTCTGGATGCTCCACCCACGTCTCATCTTCATCATCCTGGTGGATGGCAGCAGATTCTTCTCAAGAATCTCCTGGTAAAGGGCTCCATTCATCGTTCCTTCAATTATATGAAGTCTGCCAGTACCATGTGATGAAAAACAGTCCCACACCATGATGCTTCCACCTCCAAACTTCACTGTTCTTATGTTGTTTCTATGGTTATGTACAGTGGCATTTCCTCTCCAAATATGGTGTGTTGTATGACAGCCAAAAAGTTCAATTTTTCAAACACTCTCCCAGTATTTAATAGCCAGTATTTAATAGAGTTGTATCAAACTTTAAACAAGCTTTGACATGGCTTTTCTTTAGTAATGTATTATTATGGGGTTGAGCAGTGGAGTGCATTGCCTATTGTTATTTCTGTGACGATGGTACCGGCTGCCAAGTGTTTCTGAAGCTCTTTCCGAGTGGTCCTTGGCTCTTCTACTACTCTTCTGACTTCCTGGTCAGAAATCTTGTGAGGAGCTCTTGTGCGTGGTCAGTTGATGACCGTGATGTTGCTTCCACTTGAACATAATGGCCCCAATGGTGCTTACTGGAGGATTCCGAAGTTTTGAAATAGGTCTGTATCCGATTCCATCAATATGTTTCACAACAATAAGGTCTTGGGAGAGCTCTTTGCTTTTACCCATCATGAGATGTTTCTTGTGTGACACGATGGTAACAAAAATCCTTTTTATAGACCATCAATTTACAAACCCAGCTGATATTAATCTTCACAGATAGGGGGTATAATTACTTAAGGACTTCAGCTGAATATATATATATATATATATATATATATATATATATATATATATTATATATACATACATACATACATATATATATATATAAAAAGCAGGAAAATAGAAAGAAAGTGAAGAGTTTGTGCAATGTTTGTTCACACATGAACATGCCATGCAGCTTTGCTGAAGACAAAGAAGCTGATAACGTGGTTTACAGACGCCGTTTTATAGTCACATGACGTGTGAAATGCCACGTCACCTGATTTCGGCAAGCCTATAAATTGGTGTGATTTTACACAGACTTCAGATACCAGTCACGCATGAAGCGTTAAGTTCATGTAACGTTGAGTTCCATTTGAAAGGGAACAGCAAATGTACCAGTGCCACTAAACTAGTTAGCCTCTTCTTCCAGTAGGTACTCACATCTGAACCAGGTTCACCAGGTTCCCCATCATCCCCTTTGGGTCCTGGTGTTCCTCTGCTTCCCTGAAGAGGATGAGAGAATGAATAAAAAAATTAGCTTTACAGTCTAGAGTCTCTCAGAATCATAAGCAACAAACTTTTCATCATGTATAATCTCGCTATTAGTATTATCTGATGTAAGCTAGTAAAAGCAACCAGAAGTGAAAGAAAGAGAAAATTTTTTGTTGACTGCTTGATACTTACAGGCTCTCCAGGATCTCCCCTGGGACCATGATAACCCTAAGACAGGAAAAAGACAAAGATAAAATCAACCTCTCATGAAACAACTGAGATATTTTGAGTACGTACATGTTTTTACGAGACTTCTGATATACCTGGAAACCATGGCAACCCTCTGTTCCGTTTCCTGGAGGTCCATCTACTCCCTGTGGATTAAACAACAATCACAATGACCAGTTTGTAGATTTATGAAAACCTGAATCTTTGGTTATTTTACATAGAAAGTGAACAAGACTAACGCACCCTCTCTCCCATAAGGCCTCTGTCTCCTGGGGCACCTTTGATTCCTCTGGGTCCTTTACTACCCTAAAAAAAGGGATGAACATAGTAAGTGATATTTTGTCATTAGTATGTAAGAAAGCAGAAAATGCCATGTTTTCACTTTAAAAACCTCTTACCTCTTGACCTGGGGGACCCTCATCTCCACGGTAACCTGGAGGCCCAGGCTTTCCTGTCTCACCCTGAGATTTAATGAAAATGTAGATTTTTAATGAAAATAACTTGAGTTCATACTTTAATTCATATACGATGATAATGAATTATATACAGCGCAGTCAAAAAGTGTTCAGGGATTAGTGGATTTTTTTCCTCATCAATCAACAAAAATACCCCATAATGAAAAAGCAAAAACATTCTGTAAATATTTGTAAAAAAATTATATATCAAATTTATATAAGGATTCTGACTCTTTAATCTCTACTTTATTAAAGTATTATGTTAAGTCAAATCTGGACAAAATTTAAGGACCCACCCCTGCATTGTCCGGGCTGTGTATTTCAGGTCATTCTTGTGTAGGAAAATAAACCTTGAGCAGGTTTTCCTCCATGATATCTCTATGTATTCTGTAATGTGCTCCATTAATTTAACTTAATCCTGACAAACCTCCCAGTCCCTGCTGCTGAAAAACATCCCCAGAGCATGATGCTGCCAATGCTGCTCTTCAGTGTAGGAATGAACATGGCCAGGTGATGAGCAGTGCCTGGTTCCTCTTGAGATATAACACTTGGCATTCAGGCCAATCAGACCACAGGCTTTTAACCATATAATCTTGCCTGTTGGCAAACTACTGGAGAGAGGTAATTTGAGAAATAGCTTGCTTCTGGCCATAAATGCCTGATTGGTGTCATTTGTGTTCGTAGATCCTTCCCTAACTAAGCGCTTTTCTCGTTTTCCTGTTTGGCTGGGTGGTTGGTTATGAATAGTCTGTTTAAAAATGCTGGAAGCCACTGTGTTCTTTCGAACCCTTAAAACTTCAGAACATTTCCGGTTCCCTTCTGCAGACTACCTTCCAAGATCTTATCTTTTCAAGTCTTTATGGATAATTCTATTGTCCTCATGGCTGTTTATTTGCTCTTTCAGCTCTGGGGCTTTGCATAGAGAGGTGTCTGCCATTCCCAATCATGTCAAATCAGCTGAATGTACCATATGTACCACTTTAATCACCCTGGTGAACCATCTCAAGGACAGTCAACAGGAATTGGATGCATCTTAGCTAAATTTCAAATATCATAGCAGAAGATAAAACAACTACTCTAACTATTATATTAACCGTTATAATAGTTCCAGAGACTAGGTATGTGAAGATGCATTGAAGCTATTCTGCTGTATATATATATATATATATATATATATATATATATATATATATATATATATATATATATATATATATATATATATATATATATTATATATATAGTCTGAATATATATATAGTCTGAAGTTTATATTTGTAACACTCAGTGGTTTTATTTTAAAATAAACGAAAAAATAGCACTGAAAGCCCCGCCCCCATCCAATTAGCGATTAATCGATTATGAAGTTAGTCGTTGGTTGCAGCGCTAATTTTTTTGTAAACTGACCCTTCATCTCAATAGTGATCTGAGAGGCTCAGAGATTTAGAATGGATGCTTGCATTACGTTATTCATCCACTAACTTAACAAAACAATAGCTGGAAATATTTTTAAATTTCAGTCTAATTTTCATGGTCATGAAATTCTGATTAGGTTTGCTAAATCATGATTTAGTCACACTGTAACACAATACTATGAAATCCTGCAGCTGGCCCCCGATACTGACAAGCTGCTCGAATTCAACATTTAAAGTGAAAAATGCAATCTTCTACTGCTGACAACTGACATTAACTATATGGAATTTGAGATAAAAGCAGCAGAAATAATCAATGATAACAAGTATCTAAAGGATCCCTTAAAATAAGTCAGTTACTTAGGCTTGGATTGAGTTACCATGTACATCTGGGAACCAGTCAGGCTCAATAAATTGTAAATCTTAAAACCTTTAAACCCCTTTTTGTTTTTACCCATTTCATATCATCTCATCACCTGAATCAGTTCAAATGGACACTTCCTCTGCTCTCTGGTGTGCCTCCTAACCAACATCTGTAACTTTAGACAAATTGGGGCCCTCACAAAATGCCTGAGCTCTGAGATCAGCTTCTAGCTTTCAGCCCTCTTCGAAGAACAGAAGACTCACATATCATATGGTCAACCAAGTCCATCCTCAGTCCTGTGTGCAATCCTCATATATTTCATGTTTTTAATTATTCAACTATTTTTCTTTGTAATGAAGAACAAAAATAAAATCCATTGGTGATGTTTAAGGATTTTGAACCTATACCCACTGTATCTCTGAAGAAAATTAAATTTTGTAGACTACTCCTACTAAAAGCATTAGGGTTTAGCTCTGATTAGCTAGAGCATGCATGTCTTTGTCACTTACTGGGTCACCATTAGGTCCAGATGATCCCTCACGTCCTGTCTCGCCTCGAGGACCTGGCTCACCCTACAAAGGTCAAAGATCACGTTAAACAAATTATTAATTAATTTGTTTTTGGTGCATTACATTACAAGCCTGGTCTGGTTGGTACAAAATGACATACTTCGCTTAAATGAATACAGTTATATGTATTTCTTCCTAAATGTCTCATAATCTTTTTATATAAGCAACAATAGCAGATGAAGACAGTCTTACACATTATGGATGGCCATGCCATAAGAACCAATGTTCTAAACAATCAAGGTTACTATGGAAGAGTGTTTGAACTTTATTAGAAAGTACTAGAACCTCTTTTAGAGATTACAGCAACCGAGACCAAGTTTGAGATGACGCGTTCAAGCTGGAATGCAGTCTTTCTTCCCCCCCAGATAAAATGGTGTACATTTACCAAAACATTCAATGTTAGTTCAATTTAACAATCACGTTTATCTAGACATCTTGAAGTTTATATTTTTTTTTTCCTCCAGAATTTCCTCCCCCAGATCCCAAAAAGGCATTATTAAGAGCACAAGATGCCTGCGTGTCTTTACACTGATGGCTATAAAATATACACTCCTATGAGATTATTACTAACATTTCATCTGTTTATAAACTACCTGCGTGAATGTGAATGAAGAATATGGCAGAGCCGATCACAACTCTATAACTGATCTGACAAAGCTGATTCTGTCTTTATCCTACACTTAAATGCAGCCCATAATGTTATGAGCTTGTGTACATGTCACTATATGTAATTAATAATTAATGTATAAATAAAAATGTAATAAAACTGCTTAATTTCCTCCACAGTATCAGGGAAGAGGCATATCAATCATGACACTGCCCTTCTGTTAGTATGCTTTGAATGTCATAACCAGCACTTTTAATGGCAATTAAGCTGTATATAACTTCTGATAAGGCTAACATCCCTAAGAGTAGCATAAAAACTTACAGGTTCTCCTCTGGGTCCTCTGTTCCCACGAGAGCCTTGTTCACCTTTCTCGCCTGGTGTACCCTACAAAAGGATTAAAACGCAAAATGTTTTATTCATAGAAATCCTACCATTTACACAGCACATGTCTACACCATCAAATCTAGCACTAAAAGAACAGGCCTCGAAGCGTAACCAATGAAAATATCATTACTCTGTCGCCTTTTGGGCCGTCTGGTCCTTGTGCTCCCTAAAAAACAGAAAACACATCACTGTTATTCATCATTGGCCTATAATATGTAGAGCACACACCTAATGAAACAGCACATGTGCACAGTGACACGCATGATCAGTTTCACACGAACACACAATGCTCGGAACAACCATCACACGGCATGAACTGGCATGCTGCTCAGCTTAGATCAAATCAATTAAATAGCTTGGTGGATTTTATGAGGCAAAATCAAGTAAATTAGGAATCCATGTGAAGAAGACTTACATCATCTCCTCTTTCTCCTTTATCCCCATTAGCTCCTCTTGGTCCTCTGTCGCCCTACAAAAAACAAAAAAAAAAAACCCATCACAGATGAGGTGATGGGACAACGTTCCTAAAGGGTCATAAAGGAACAGAATCATGGCACTTAAAAACAGCTGTGGATCTCACGGACTACAGTATACACTATAAAGCTGACTTGATGCACTAAAATGATTTTACATACTATGAGCAAAAGCAAAGATTGTAAGGTGTGTACCTTGTCTCCAACGTTTCCACTGTTACCAGGTCTCCCTGCTGAACCATCTGCACCGCTGTCTCCCTACAAGGAAGATTCACACATTCGGATTCAGAGAACAGAAAACTCTCAACCATGGTTTTCATTATTCTTTGAAATCATTTAAGACACCGGGTATATTTTACACAACTAATAATATATTGTTATCATTTCAATATCAATTCCAGTGGAATTTCTTTCCAGTGTTGACAAAAAACAGACACAGAATCAGTTCCTTACTTTTCCTCCTTTTTGTCCATAAGGACCAGGGTCTCCTTTCGGGCCTGGCTCCCCTGGCAAACCCTATAAATGAGGAAGAAAAAAATGTCCCAACTTACAACTGTAGGTTTCTTTCACCAGATCTAGACTGAAAAGTCACTCTTGTCTATAATCAGACTCATTAAAGAATGTAAATAAAGTACAAATAGTCTAGTGTATGATCTCAGAGAGTAGCCAAAATGTCACGTCTGGTAAATGTTTGGCTCTTTGAGAGGCAAACATCCTCAGTCCTGTGCTCCAGATGCAAGCTGAGCATAAACAGCTGTTCAGTACATAGTGTCTGACTGACTTAAGAAAAATGAAATTGTTTGCTGTACGGGGCAGTACTTCCATAGATTTATCCAATCGGCTATGGATATGAAAAAATGCTGCATCTCAGCCAAACATGGATTGCTGAAGCAGAGGCTCTATAGCTACACTTTATTCAGCAGAAGAAAAAAAATCCTAATATGCACTGAATCCTCAGAGGGGGTCTTATCCTTTATAAATATTTATCATGCTACCATGGCAATACTGCAAGAGTATACATCTGCATTACAACGGATCAGCACAGGCTGATTTTTTTATTTATTTATTTATTTATTTTACTTCTGTAAGATTGTGACCCAATGAGGTCATGCTGCAGAGCAGGAACCTACAATCGCCTAGATCAGCGGTCCCCAACCCCCGGTCCAGAACCGGACCAGAACCGGTCCGTAGGTCATTTGGTACCGGGCCCACACAGAAAGAATAAATAACTTACATTATTTTCGTTCTATTTATTATCTGGATCTGAAAAATGACCGGATTCTCTCCGTTACATCCTTCTACGACTCACTCTTGACGCATGTCAAGACGCTTGCCTCGGTCACGTGATACGTTGAAACCTTACCATAGAGACCAGAGAGCGTTAGGGGGGAGAGAGGATGTTACGAGGACGCTGCTAATACAAGTTTGCGATTTCACATTGGATTCACGTTTATTATTATATTTTAAAAATACCCCAGTTTTTATGCCGGTCCTATCATTTTATTTTGTTGTATTTATCCGCCACACCTTAAAGGCCGGTCCGTGAAAATATTGTCTGATATTAAACCGGTCCGTGGCGCAAAAAAGGTTGGGGACCGCTGGCCTAGAGTACACACACACACACTTGTAAGAAGAAATTTTCACACTTTAAAATCCTGAAAAGGCTTAGACTTACATCCTCCCCGGGTGAACCTTTGCAACCTCGTAGACCATCAAACCCTGGCTCACCCTGTAAGACAAAACATAAACACACTCCAATATAAATATTGAGCTTGATATGGATAATAATGAAGCAGAGGAGGGATTAAAAAGAGGAATCTGAAGCAGCTGCTGATTTGACGAACAATAAAATATAAAAGGGTATAACTGACATAAAACACACAGTAGCAAAATAGAGAATAAAATGGGGTTTTCCCGAGTGTGTGCGGTGCAGCACAGTGATTTTTTTATGAGATACGATTACATTACATTTACAGAATCAATATTTTTCATTTTAATGGTAGAACTAAGCAGTTTGCTGATATTCTGTTATTACACTTTATGTCGAATTTTTAGTCACATTATTATAGTCACATATTGTCACAAATGTGGACATTTCGATACACACATTTTTATTTTGAATACAAATATCCCAAATTCAAAAATGATTTTAAATCAAGTAATTTTGAAGCTCTGCGATGAACAGCACACTAAACTGACAGTATTTGATGCATTATTCAAAGAGCAATAAACAGTAAACAGCGCTGGGACTGTGTACTGGTGAGAATTGTGTGTGTGTAGAATTACGTAGCATATCAAAAGAAGCCATGCAAGAGAGAAAGTGAAAGTAACTGGATCCCACTTTCTGCGAGGGATGACAACTCATGGGAAAAATTCTGAATTGAGAATGCTATTTGCGGTTATTTATATTTGGCTATTTATATTTTGCTTATTGTAATATTTAATTGTGTACTTTTACATCTTAGTAGATTTCAGTTTCTATTTACAGTCCTGCAATATTTGGGAGCTTGCCTTTTTTTTTTCTAAATTTCCGCAGATTTTCTGCAGATTTTGGCCAAGACGTGTTACATGATGTCATCACAAGGTGCATTCAGTCAAAGCCCTCTTCAGTTCATGTGCGTCGAACATGAGTACAGCTAAAAGATCTCATTTACCAGGAAATATCACTGTGAAAGACCGTGAAAAACAATTTCACGCGGAACAAAAAGAACAAAATTACTCTGCAAATTGAATCGCAAAATTTTGCAAAACGCCACAGCAAAATCAAATGGTTTTTGGCCGCAACGATCACAAATAAAACTCAATGAAATCCTGTACGGTCTAACTAATCCTGTAAGGCCAACTCTTGGCTAATAAAGGCCATTTCACACAGAAAGCGATTAGGAATCATTGTTTAGTTTTGATTCTATTTTAACGAGCCTTTAAATTTACACCAGATGTGGAACAAACAGTACCCATTTGTCCCGCTGCATGTGCCCTTTTCATGTGCACAGATGAAACACAAACATCATTGGCATCCATTAAAAAATAATCAGTCTGTTAAAACAACCCACCGATTTACAGAATAGTCAGTAGTGCCAATGCTGTTATGATAAGCAAAGGCGCTGTACAGATTGCTTCTCCTGGTTTGTACTGCATTTTCAATTTCCCTCTTGCATGACCCTGCCTTTCATGCTTTATGATTAGGCCCATCGTCAAAAGGTGACTTCAGAATCATCGAAAGATCCAACAATTCTAACAACTTCAACATATGTTAAACTGTCAGTGTTATATGTAAATAATAAAATAATAATAATAATAATAATAATAAATAATAATAATAATAAAAATAATAATAAAGTAGTTTCATTTTTATTTATTCATTTTTTTCTGTTGTGGTTGATGTGAATCAGAATATCTAGATATAGCTCTCAGGCACAGCGGATCTTACAGCACATACACACATGAGAAACACCCAGGGAAGTAATAACGTTACTATTTCATTACACACGCGCCACACAATTTACAAAAGACAAAACTAGAAAACAAACAAATAATTTATTTATTTATTTATTTATTTATTTTTAACTCACCTTACGCCCATCAATTCCATCTCTTCCAGGATGTCCTTTGTCACCCTGCAAGGTTAATTGAGCAATATTATAACTTGAGCAAAATATGTGTACAAATCTACAGAAAAGGAGTCCTAATGAGTGACTGTAATCTTACCTTGAAGCCCTTGTGGCCTCTTTCTCCCTGCATAAGAAAAGAGCTAGATTAGATTAGCATGTATTAATGTAAAAAATTATTGTAAAAAAAATTATAATAAAAAAAAAAAAGCTCAACCAATTCAACCATCAAATTAACCAGATTTTCACTCTGACTGTGTGGCTTCTCACCTTGTGTCCTCTTTCTCCTTGGTCTCCCTAAAAGAAAGTCCAGAAGGAAATAGATGAGCTACCTTTTCAATAAGAGAACACTTGCCAAATCGTAAATGAGGTCAAACATAAACATTTCCTTTTTTAGGATAACTACAAAAACAAACCTTCATGCCTTGATAACCAACTGGACCAGGATCACCAGGCTTTCCCTATCAGATGATTAAAAAAACAACAAATGTGACCACAACAGATATGATCGAAAACCATGGATCATAATCAAGTATGATACTGAGGTTAGTGAGCAACTTTCCAACTATTTCATGTAGCTCCATGATGGATGTTATCATGTTGTTTACAAAGTGGTGCAAATAGTAAAATCAGCTCTTCTAGAATTGGTGCACAATTCTCACAGGAACTCATACTTACTTTCCAGCCTGGTGCTTACAAGTAATACAAAATATGGGTTTATAAGCTACAACTGTATTCTCATCATGAAACTGGCCGTAGTTGTAGCATTGTTGTCAATAATACCTAATCCTGGACTTTTCTAGGCTTACCCAGGATTGGCGATTTATAATTGCTTTATACTATAAATTATGTTGAGACTACACAGTTATAAACAATTGCCTAAAAATAATGGAATTGTTGGCTTAATAAACATATACTGTTTAATGTGGAAGCTGGTCCTGTTCCAGTACAGTGTGGTGCGAGGTTGGGCAATGAGGGAATTTGTATAATGTAAAAACCCTTACTGTAACAGCTGTGCATGCTGCAAATTGTCAGGCTTACAAAGCTTTGCTAAGTCATTCAAGTGGAATTAGGAGAGCCAGTTAAACAACTGCTCCCAATATGAGCGCGGAAAAACTACATGACTATGAAGAAAAAAATTACACTTTAGTAGAGCAATCACTGCAGAAAGTCATAGGTCTAATTTATCTGTCTACATGAGCAGGGGTGAATGTGAATGTGTTCAGTAAGTGTAATGAAGCTATGAGAAAGAGACACATGAGGTGATATGATATAATTGGTGGATTACCGGTAGCCCAGCTTCTCCTTTCTCTCCTGGCAGACCTTGTCTTCCAGGCTCCCCCTGTCAAGACATAACAGGAACGTTAACGATGACATGTGTACACAACCCATGCTATATGTAACTGTTCATGGACTGTCAATAAATACGTGAAGACAAAATGAATAAATAAAAAGAATTCAACTTGAATCGGATAAATGTAAGAACACTTGCACTGATATAATGATAATGATGGCTTTACAATGTGTTCAGGTATACAATTCAATAATACTTACTCTGTACCCAAGCTCACCAGGTAGACCAGGTCTACCACTGGGTGCCTGTCCAAAAAAAAAAAATCATATAAAACCATTAAAAGGATGCAGACTCTGCAGTGAAAGTAATCACATCTGTGCTAAAGGGTATGATGAGGAGTCACCAGTAATACTCACAGTGCAGTCAAAGGAGCAACACTGCAAAGAAAGAGGTGAGAAAAGGAAGTTGAATCCATTAGAATGATGCACAATAGATGCAAATATATGCAAAGATATTATTATAAAACAAAGTATGGTAAATGAACATACCACATCCTTTGTTTCATTGGTCTGGTCATTGGTTGGAAAACATAAACAACAAGAGAAACACAGTTAGCAAAACCTAAACCAATCCAAATAATCCATACAGTGAAATCTATTTAGAATGCTGACATCCTCAAATAGGAAATGTTACTCCTTCACTGCGAAACCACAATAATCCTATTATAAATTTCAAGTAGACACCAAAATTCAGAGGAACATGATGACATTCTCTGTAAGTGGACTCACGATCATGTCGATTATGGTGTGGATTGTGTTCATCTGTTTGGAACTGGTGCTGTCCACAGCGGTGAAGTTCTGCCTGTACCTCCAGTCTGTGGCAATGATGGACAATCTGGACTCCTAAGACGGACATGCGTGACAGGAGTAAGGAAAGGTAAAGAACAGTTATATTTAGACCTATTTATGAATCTGTCTAAATGCATGCTGTGTATATATAGAACATCTCCCGCTTCACACATTCCTAATATACTCTTCAAGGGGACACACACACACTATAAATTGATTTTTTTCCCCAAATACCAGAAAACATGATTGTGTCAGAGAGCTGTACCTCCTGGTCTGGAGAGATGGCCACAGAAAACACTTTGATGCCATGCTGCCTGGCCTCGCTTGCTGCCTCTTGAATCCCTCCACAGGGCTCTTTATAACCACTGACTGGGTGACCGTCCGTCACAACCACAATGTATTTATTCTCATTATAGTAAGAGCCACTGGAAACAAAAACAATACGTGGAATTAGGAAATTACAGGAATAATGCAGCCATTTCTAATCTAATCTCTAATTTTCATCTGTAAAAACACATACAAATTTGAGAATAACTAAAACCAGGCTGTTATACGACCAGAGTCTAAAAACGGATTGTATCTTCCAAGAGCAAATGAATACCAATTGATATTAATTAATAATAATAATAAATAATAATAATAATAATAATAATAATAACATAAATTTTAATAATACTTATCCAATTTGCATTGTTACACCCTCAGTGTGATTTACCAGAGCTCACTTTGGAAAGAGTGATTGCATATCGTAAATTAACTAAACTGAACACTACAAAAAAAAGGGTATCTTTAGTATTTATCTTTAGTATTGGGAAGATTATGGAATATCCGATTTTTTTATTTTATTTATGACATTATTTTAAGACGAACAGGAACACTGTAATTCTCATTTTAATATTGTTTCTTTTCCACATGTTTGTACAAGATGCCATTAAAAAAAAAAAGGTTTTATGTTACATCTCCCACAACACACTCAGTTATTGTACATGCATTTGATCATATAACATAAGCGTGTTTACTTAGCAAATTGGGCCCTTGGTCTTTTCAGAGATAGCCCTATGGGAGTTGTGTCAATCTGATGTGCCCATATGTGACACCACATAACCTCGGAGAATGAATAAGTCACTAGACATAGTAGTTCAAACATAAGTAATTGAGTATTGAGGAACTGGGTTATCTGTTCCTTTATCAGGAAAAAGAAAAATGTGACAAAATGCTATGGACAGCTTGGAAAGATTAGGTGGGAAAACCCAATGGAGTATTCCTTTAAAAGAACATTGTTTACTCCGTTAACTTTGTTGACCTTGCAGCACTTCTACTACTGTCTAATGCACAATTTCTAATTACAGTTTTGTAAATAAAGATCATGTGTTGTTGTGAGACCTATGTATGGTAAATTTTTGTCAAGCAAATATACAGTATGCATAATCATTGTTCTTGTATCTGAAGTGTGTGTGTGTGTGTTTGTATGTACACACCCCATGAGCAGCTCTGCAATACCCTGCTTAATGGCACAGTCCGTGTATGTTCCCTTGCCGATATATTTAATGGAATCTATGGCTTTTTTAAGTGCGCTCTTCCCTCCCGCATTCATTTTCGTCAGGCCTTTCACCAGCTCGACCGAATCACTGTAGTGCAACGCTCCAGAATTCCAGGATAGATGTCGATCACATGGCTGGTGACTGGCAAAAAAAAAAAGAACACCACTTGTTTAACATGCCATCCAATCAAATCAATGTCACTACAGTAATGTCATCTATTTTAATATCCACGAAATACTGTAGTCCGAATGAGTTAAATTTAAAGTAGCAATTTCTAGGGAATCATCATGTTAAGATCAGTTGAATGACTGTTGAGAGTTCTGGAAATGATATTCACTTCCTTAAATGATGACTTTTGTGGCATGATGTATTAAGGAAGTTATCAAGGCACCCAATTCATCGGTAATCAGATAGCATCACATTAAGAGTTTGAACAAATATATGGCACAGCGTTTTTCATTCAGAGATCAAATATGAATATCATTCAGTGTTACACAAATGATTTGTTGCAGTTAAGTACTGTGTGTGCATGGTCATTCATCTATGTCACATACAAATCCTTCAGTTCATCGATGAATACCGCAGCGAAGGATTTGATCTTGTTGAAATAATAGTGTGCGACGCCTCGGAGGGCCACACTCTCCGATGTGTCCAGCACAAAGAACAGGTCCACAGGGCATTCTATAGTGGGAGGAATAATCAGTTACAGAGTGAACTTAAGAAGAACAAATCAAACCGTGAACCAGTTGTTTACAAATAGACTCAAACATTACTGTGTATATACTGTGTATATACACTGTACACCTGCACATTCATGCAATTATCTAAATCAGCCAATCATGTGGCAGCGGCACAATGTATAAAATCATGCAGATCCAGGTCAAGAGCTTCAGTTACTGCTCACATCAAACATCAGAATTGGGTTAAAGTATGATCTCTGGTACTTTAACCGTGACATGGTTGTTGGTACCAGAGTATTTCAGAAACTGCTGATCTCCTGGGATTTTCACACAAAACAGTCTCTAGATTTTACACAGAATAATGCAAAAAAAACCAAACAAACAAACAAACAAAAAAGGCTAAACACCTTGTTGTTGAGAGAGATTGGGCTGAGCTGACAGGAAGTCTATAGTAATGAATATAATCACTCATTACAACTGCGGTGAGCAGAAAATCATCTCAGCGTGCACAAAACCTCAAATCTTGTGGTAGATGAGCTACACCAGCAGAAGACCACAATGGATTCCATTCCTGGCAGCCAAGAACAGGAATCTGAGGCTATCATGGGCACAGACTCACCCAAATTAGATAGTTGAAGACGTGCTATTTTATATATTACTAATTTTCAACTGTCCAGTTCTTGGCTGACAGAAGTGAAATCCAATGTGATCTTCTGCTGTTGTAGCTTATCCACCAAAAGGTTTAATGTTTTGCACATGCTGAGATGCTTTTCTGCTCACCATGTTTGTAATGAGTGATTATATGAGCTACTATATGATTCCTGGCAGCTTGACTCAATCTGACTTTTTTTCTCTGACCTCTCTTATCCACAAGGTGTTTCCACCCACAGACCCGTCCCTTACTCAGTGTTTTTATGTTTTGTTTTTTTGGGGTTGGTTTTTTTTTTGCACCATTCTGTGTAAACTCTAGAGACTGTTGTGTGTGAAAATCCCAGGAGATCAGCAGTTTCTGGAATACTCAAACCAGCCTATCTGCTACCAACAACCATGCCATGGTTTTTCACACTTTTTTTATCACACTTTTTCTACATTCTGATGTTTGAAGCTGTCGACATGTATCTGCATGATTTTAAGCATGATCGACTGATTGGATAAGTGCATAAAACAACACAGATGTGTACAGATATTCCTATTAAAGTGAGTGGTGAGTGTATGTTGTAGAGTTTACACTGGAGTGATAGATTATGAAACCCTGAAGAGTCATTGGTATGTGAATTAAAAAAAAAAAAAACATATAATTGACTGTGCACAGATGTGTGTATCTACAATAAATGTTTGATAAACCTAAACCAAACTCAATCCAAAGCCATGAAACATGGCCCTACTACCATCTTGCCTAACTAGTTATGCATGTGCGTCACATGACCTGGTCACATGACTCATACGTGTAAGAATAAGTTAAAAATATAATATCATAGCAGTATTTAACAAACTAAAAATGTAATATTTGCTTCCTGCCATATTTGGCCAACATTTATGGAGTATAATGCACGCAAACCCAGTCGGAGGCCTGTGCTTTATGCACTTTCGGCACTTTTCAAACTTAAATTAAGGCAACGTATCAAAAATCAAAACATTCTTAATAATGATCACAAATGCACCACTCGATTCTATGTGCTCCAAAATAATATTATGTACATAAACTAAAATAAAACACTTGCTTGTCCTCCATCTTGACGCAGCATCACCATTTCGAAGCGCGACTTGCGCATTGCACTGCCACTCCAATATCTCACCATCACACAGTCTTCATAGCGCACCACCTTCATCACTTTCTTAAAGCATGACAAAGTTTCATCCTACGTTCGCTTATTGCTAACACCATGACAGGAAGAACAAATTTGCTATATTTTATAACGGTCGAATGCTGACATGAATAAGTAACGCGCTTTCCACGAAGCATTTACGCACGGACACGTGTCCAAACGCAGATTTCGGCAACAAGGAGAAATAGTGCAACTTGAAAATGCCACACTATATACACCAAACCAGTCCAAGAAAGAATGAGAGACCATTACCTTTGAACGTAATTTTGTCCGAATCCAAATTTCCTGCCCACGCCGAGCAAAAGAGTAGCGCCGTTAAAAGAAACTCATTTTGCGCCATGGCCCTTTTGCAAGTCCTTGCACGATGACCGTGCAAAGCGGTGACAGGGGAAGACTCAGTGAAAGGTCGTGATGACGGAGAGGTTTAATATTTTAAATACTTTTGCTTGGGTTTAATGGCAGTAGTAGCGGATAAGGACGGCGGGATGGCGTGTCCTCTCAGTACGCAGGTCCACAGGAGCGCCTTAAAGCCCAGCCCAGCAGGAGGAGGAGTTCAACCTCCCTCCATTCTCTACTATACCTACTATACTGCACTACAGCTATTTAAAAGGAACATAATGGCGAAACTTATCATGCTACCCAAAACATTTAGTGTGAAAATGGAGATTTTGGTGATTGCGCATGGTGCTTTGAATTTTGGGGTGTAATGGACCTCAGAAAGATGAATGGCCCTGTGGTGACTGCTGAAACCGCATGTTCCCTCTCTCCGCACTGTCCTGTCCTCAAAAAACATCCAGAGAAACCTACAGAATCTTGTATGCTGCACTGCACTTTAACTGTAGGCATCTGATGAGCTTTATGTCAGTATGTGTGATAAACTGCACCTAATGTGCCCTGTGCAAGAGAAATACTAATGAACTGAGTCTAATTCTGGACTGAGCTCTGATATAAGATCAGGTAGAAAATGGACATAGGTGTTTGTGAAAGAATAGCTGAGAAACTGAGCTTAAGTGTGTCTGGAACATCTCAAATGTTCGAGTACTGAGTGACATAAGTTGTAGAGAGCAAAAGATCCACAGACAGGGCATGTGAGAGAGAGGAACGAGGATGTTTGATGATGGATCTTTTTGCTGCACATTGGAAGAGCTTTCCAAACATCTGCTTCTCTTCAACACTGAACCTACAACCTGAACTCACTGAGCGCCAAAATGGGAGTGACTGGATGAGACTCAGAAACTAAGCCATGCCCAGGCTTATAATCCTGTTCCTGAAAGAGAAACAGCGCCACCAATGTGTAGTCATAAGTACGAGTCATAATTATGTAAACTGTCAACCAAATTACACATTTGGATGTTGATCCGTAAAAAAAAAAAACATCGCCCAATCAATCAATTCAAAGCTCAAATCAGCCCTCAGAGCATCTTTTCTATTCTTACAAAAAAAAAAAAAAAAAAAATAAATATATATATATATATATATATATATATATATATATATATATATATATATATATATATATATATATATATATATATATATACTGCTAAAAAAAATAAAGGGAACACTTAAACAGCACAGTGTAACTCCAAGTGTTCCCTTTATTTTTTTGATATATATATATAGTAAGCAGAAGGAAAAATTTAGCAAAATTTCCAGCAGTACAGGAATTTTCCCATGTTAATGGGGAGCTCTGTCTGTACTGAGGACTATACGAGCTCTTGCAAAGGAAGATGAGGTAAAGGAGAAACTTAGGGGTGACTATATTGCACGAGTAAATAGGGAACACCAGTGGCTAGTAAGTACGTGGTGTCCAGTATATGCAACCTGTCTAGCTAGATGCATGTAGTCATTTGCTGTGTATATGTGTGTCTGTGTGGTGATGGTCTCTGCATGGATGAATGGATGTGTAATTGTGTGTCTGTGTGTGCAGTGAATATTTTTTGTTTTGGAGGAAAACAGTTGCCTGGTGGCAAATGTAGGAAATTAAACTAACGGTTCTCTCCCAAAGCGACACTTCTTTTCTGTTTGAAAATACTATTACAGGACAGAGCAGGCTTTTTCCACTGATCTCATGCTTCTGCTGTTTTCTCTTTTTTCAACCCATGAAAGCATTTTGGACTGAGAGAGACGAACAGGAAAGAAAAAGCCATCTGGTACTAATCAACATTTAATACCGGAGGCTCAGTGTAAATCTGGAGAGATTCTGGCAGCTGCAAGCCTTCATTCTTTGTAGTCTTTTACTCTAATATTGTCTTTTCGTTCACATGTATTTATTTATTTATTTGTTTATTTATTTGAAGATGCTTTTATTAACATGACATAGAATCAGTGAGGTAGAATCTTATTTCTACATGTGAAGTACCCTAGTGTGTAATGTTGTACAAGACTTGAATAATCAGATGTTCAATATTTTACCCAAACAAAGGAATCACAGCCTTTACATTAGCGTTAAAACCATTTTAAGATAGGCCAAAGTGACTAGACAAAGTGCCTGGAAAGAATGTTCAGGGTCATGCAGCAAAGTTAGAAGTCAGGGCTCTTAAAAATCATTGCATTGACAGGCTTATATAAGAGGAGGTCCATTAAAGCATTGAAAAGTATGTTGAGATACGTCTCTGGTCCTTTTCAGGACAGTGGATAATATAAATGCTTAGAGTTGTTCTTCAAATGCAGCATGAAACAAACTATAAATTGTTTACTCCCCAAAGACCATAGTAAAAACACCACATATGTGTTTATCCAGGACTGTGTACGTTAACAGTCATGGGGTACATATACAAGTACATGGTAAGTATACACGACAAGTTCAGCAGATGTAAGCAAGGCTTAATTCTTTCATTCATCTTGAGTAACTGCTTTATCCGGGTCCGGATCATGGAGCCAATGCCAGGAATACTAGGATGCTGATGCTGCAATACCCACTGGATGGGATCACCATGTGACACCATGTGTACACAGACGATCACCCACATGAGCTGAACATGAGTTGAGCATGTGATCTAGTATTTTATGATGTCAAACCAGCCATCTTTTCATCTCACCTCATAGAAATATCAGACATCATGTATTACTTGAGCTCTGTGTAACAGCTTGTGACTATAGCTAGAACTACAGACAACCTGTCCTCCAAAGATGGTGAAAGACTCCTTTCATCTTTTCAAACTCTTTGGCTACTAGCTTGATTTAGGTTCCTTTATTAGACTGTTATTTGTAAGTTATAAACAGCTTTTTTACTGATTACAGCACTCACCTTTCAATCCCTTGCTGGGTGCATCTTCCCTCTGCAACCTGTGGACCTATGAATTCATGACATTAGTATGGTTGAGTGGTCCTCCCTCATCATACCATCATACCCAATCCTGAGCCTCCACTTAGTTACTCCAACACAATCTATCCGTGAGTCGGGTCTCCATTTGTGCTTCAGCTCAGTCTCACAACCCCTGTAGAGTCCTGACTAGCAGACCTGTATCAAATCGCAGGTAACATAGTTGAGTAGTCTACCTCAATATTCCTTTCAACTGCCCACTGTTGGGAGGTCTGTAGCTACATTCTGCTATCGGAATCAGACTGTGACATTGTGCTTAATTGTTACAACATTATGGCATTATGACCCAGTCTCACTTTTTGTGCCTGTGGCCCAAGAAGCCCTGGAGGAACTCTGCAGGTTTCCAAAAGTGAAAAGTTTAGTGCCCACAAATACCATTGTTCTCAGGTCCCTGCCAGAATGTCCCCTATTTACTATATCCCCTAAACAGTACCCCCTTCCCACCACCACCATTGAAGATCATGTGGAACTTGCCCATGAAGTATATTTTGAGAGGTTTTTTCATGATTTGAGAGGGATGAAGTGGTTCCTAACACTGAAGAAATTACACTTTGGTACAATGTAAAGCAGTGAGTGTACAGCTTGTATAACAGTGTAAATTTGCTGTCCCCTCAAAATAACTCAACACACAGCCATTAATGTCTAAACCACTGGTAACAAAAGTGAGTACACCCCTAAGTGAAAATGTCCAAATTGGGCCCAATTAGCCATTTTCCCTCCCTGGTGTCATGTGACTTGTTAGTGTTACAAGGTCTCAGGTGTGAATGGGGAGCAGGTGTGTTAAATTTGGTGTCATCGCTCTCACATGCCCTCATACTGGTCACTAGAAGTTCAACATGGCACCTCATGGCAAACCTCTGAGGATCTGAAAAAAAAGAACTGTTGCTCTACACAAAGATGGCCTAGGCTATAAAAAGATTGCCAAGACCCTGACACTGAGCTGCAGCACGGTGGCCAAGACCATACAGTGGTTTAACAGGATAGGTTCCACTCAGTACAAGCCTCGCCATGGTCGACCAAAGAAGTTGAGTGTACGTGCTCAGCGTCATATCCAGAGCTTGTCTTTGGGAAATAGACGTATGAGTGCTGCCAACATTGCTGCAGAGGTTGAAGTGGTGGGGGGTCAGTCTGTCAGTGCTCTGGCCATATGCTTCACACTGCATCAAATTGGTCACATGGCTGTCGTCCCAGAAAGAAGCCTGCTCTGATGAGACCAAGATAAACTTATTTGGTTCAGATTGTGTCAAGCGTGTGTGGCTGCAACCAGGTGAGGAGTACAAAGACAAGTGTGTCTTGCCTATGTAGTGGGGTGTGTGTCGTGGTTAAAACGTCACCCTTATTAACTACATGGCCAATGGTCTCTCTCCCTACCATAGTGTATAAGTGGTTGTTTATGCCTCCCAGAATGTGTCATGGTCGAAAACCCGCTGACTTCCTTTTGTTGCTATGGACTACAGAGTGTGACGTTGGGCTACCGAGACTTTGTGCAGGTGTGATGTGCTGCTCATAATCAGTGCGGTGTGCCGTCAAGGCTCCCAACTGTGTAGCATGGTAAATTAACGTAGCTCCGGTTGGAGCGAAAGCTGATGCCGTCACAATTATTAAAGGCGCAATCATGATTTTCGTATGTGCCATCGTGAGTACCATGTCATCGGATCACGGTAGGTAAATAATTTAATTCTGTTACTCTAGCTAAACTATCTGGTATCAGCTTTACTTAATTACGGGTCATCATTATTGCTGTGTTTATTTGCAGTGAATTTTGTGGGAATGATTCTGATTAGTGGGGAGCTTTTCCCTTTTGTATAGCTGGTGCTGTCATATTAGCCTGCCCTTCATACAGGAAGCCTCAATCCTCCGATGATTATTGTTAACTTCCTCTTGTGATTGTTTTATTTCACCAGTGCCTGATTGTGTTGGCTGCTTCTTTTTAAAATAATTCTTGGCCAGTCTTTTTAACTTTAAAGTAAATGTATTACTGTATGGAAACCCATGCTTCTTGCATGATCTAAGTGGAACGTACTTGCTTGGCTGTATTTGGGTTATTTTCCCCGTTTTCTCGGGGTGGCATAGTAGGTGCAAAATGAAACGAACGAGCCACAATGCTACACCTACAGTCAAGCATGGTGGTGGGAGTGTCATGGTCTGGGGCTGTATGAGTGCTGCTGGAGCTACAGTTCATAGAGGGAACCATGAATGTCAACATGTTCTGTGACCTACTGAAGCAGAGCATGATCCCCTCCCTTTGGAAACTGGGCTGTAGGGCAGTATTCCAGCATGATAATGACCCCAAACACACCTCCAAGACGACCACGGCCTTGCTAAAGAAGCTGAGGGTGAAGGTGATGGACTGGCCAAGCATATCTCCAGACCAAAACTCTATTGAGCCTCTGTGGGGCATCCTCAAATGGAAGGTGGAGGAGCACAAGGTCTCGAACATCCACCAGCTGCGTGATGTCATCATGGAGGAGTGGAAGAGGACTCCAGTGGCAACCTGTGAAGCTCTGGTGAACTCCATGCCCAAGAGGGTTAAGGCAGTGCTGGAAATTAATGGTGGCCACACAAAATATTGACACTTTGGGCCCAATTTGGACATTTTCACTTAGGGGTGTACTCACTTTTGCTGATAGCGGTTTAGACATTAATGGCTGTGTGTTGAGTTATTTTGAGGGGACAGCAAATTTACACTGTTATACAAGCTGTACACTCGCTACTTTACATTGTAGCAAAGTGTTATTTCTTCAGTGTTGTCACATGAAAAGATATAATCAAATATTTACAAAAATTTGAGGGATGTACTCTTTTTGTGATATTCTCTCTCTCTCTCTCTATATTATATATATATATATATATATATATATATATATATATATATATATATATATATATATATATATATATATATATATATATATATATATATATATATATACACAGAGCCTTGCGAAAGTATTCGGCCTCCTTGAACTTTTCAACCTTTTGCAACATTTCAGGCTTCAACCATAAAGATATAAAAATGACATTTTTTGTGAAGAATCACAAAAATTATTCGGCTCCTTTATTTTCAGTGCAGCAAACTCACCCCAGAAGTTCAGCGAGGATCTCTGAATGATCCAATGTTGTCCTAAATGACTGATGGTGATAAATAGAATCCACTTGTGTGTAATCAAGTCTCTGTATAAATGCACCTGCTCTGTGATAGTCTCAGGGTTCTGTTGAAAGCGCAGAGAGCATCATGAAGACCAAGGAACACACCAGGCAGGTCCGTAATACTGTTGTGGAGAAGTTTAAAGCCAGATTTAGACACAAAAAGATTTCCCAAGCTTTAAACATCCCAAGGAGCACTGTGCAAGCGATCATTTTGAAATGGAAGGAGTATCAGACCACTGCAAATCTACCAAGACCTGGCCGTCCCTCTAAACTTTCAGCTCAGACAAGGAGAAGACTGATCAGAGATGCAGCCAAGAGGCCCATGATCACTCTGGATGAACTGCAGAGAACTACAGCTGAGGTGGGAGAGTCTGTCCATAGGACAACAATCAGTCGTACACTGTACAAATCTGGCCTTTATGGAAGAGTGGCAAGAAGAAAGCCATTTCTCAACGTTTGGTGTGACGTTTGGTGTGTCTCCCAGGTGGCTTGTGGCAAACTTTAGACGAGACTTTTTATGGATATCTTTGAGAAATGGCTTTCTTCTCCTTCCATTTCAAAATGATCGCTTGCACAGTGTGTCCTGGATGAGCTGCACTACTTGTGTGGGTTGTAGACTCCGTCTCATGCTACCAATAGAGTGAAAGCACCGCCAGCATTCAAAAGTGACCAAAACATCAGCCAGGAAGCATAGGAACTGAGAAGTGGTCTGAGGTGTATGTGATTTTGCCCTGCGATGGATTGGCACCCTGTCCAGGGTGCATCCCGCCTCGTGCCTGATGCTCCATGGGATAGGCTCCAGGAAGATGGATGGATAGATGGATGGATGGGCATTTTTGGTTGGTGAAACTGAACATTCTGAAACTGAATTTTAAATATTAAACAAATTATTTGAAAATGTTCAACATCTGGTCACAGAGACAGCTTACATCCACACAGGCAGAAAGAGATGAAAGATGCATGAAATGCAGAAACAGTGTCCTCTTCTTCATCCTCACTCTTGTTTAGTGTGGGCAGATCTGTAACTTCAAAAATCAGGGGTCAGGAATTCATTTCAAAAACACTAATTTAATGATCATGCTTGTGAACTGTAGATAGGTTAAGACTTTTGATGCCTAGCAAGCTAAATTGCGGTATAATTACCGGAGCATAATGGAAGAAATCTACCATAAAGATTTATGATCATCTGAGTATGCAATGCAAGTAGGACTGAGAATGTGTCACTATGCTGGTGTGTATGTTATATAGTATAAATTAGAGCACATGGTTATATTGTAAAAGAGAAAACACACAGAAAGTGACAGCAAAGACAGACAGAACTACACTTAAAGAGACTTACACAGAACAGTACATTAGCGATCGATCTTGATGGGTCTTTTAATTTGTAGTTGAAATTTGCCAAACAGATGGGAAGAAGTGGGAACGAAAAGTTCCTAAGAACTACCATCCCCCAACCCCGGCCCACTTGTCCGCTACCCTGCTCTGGGAACAAGCTTACAGTCCCAGCATCTGGACTGTGGAGCTCTGGCAAATACGCAAGTTCTACTCACAGGAGAACAAAGCTGTAAGAGAATATGCAGCTGCAATATATTTTTATAAGATCGACAGTTTGAAACCTTTGTAATATTCCAAAGAAATTTCAAAACCTCGCATGTAGCCATGAAAATAAAATGAATGCAATAAATGAACTGTTTACAAACTGGAAGTCCTCTTCCTCAGATATGCCCTGTTTCCAAAGAAACACTGATAGAATGAAGATTGCAGCGAGCATGTGTTCAGTCTGGAACGTTCGATTGTTGAACTCGCTGAGTGTATCTGTTCTAGATAATGCACACATGCTATGACCCATCCTTAATCATATGCCCATAGATTGATAGATATACAGTGGTGTGAAAAAGTGTTTGCCCCCTTCCTCATTTCCTGTTCCTTTGCATGTTTGTCACACTTAAGTGTTTCGGAACATCAAACCAATTTAAACAATAGTCAAGGACAACACAAGTAAACACAAAATGCAATTTGTAAATGAAGGTGTTTATTATTAAAGGTGAAAAAAAATCCAAACCATCATGGCCCAAACATGCAAAGGAACAGGAAATGAGGAAGGGGGCAAACACTTTTTCACACCACTGTATAGATAGCATTGTGTCTTGTCGATAACTACAACAGCAATCATGTCCACGATGAATGGAATCTATATGCGGTGCTCATCCTAATATTCAATCTTGTTCAAAAGGATTGGAAATGAATGCTGACTGCTTAGATAGGAGGAATTAAATGTGTTAGCAGTACTCATTAACAGCAGGAGCCGAGACCTCGGGTCCCCACATTCACTTCACCTCTCGCAATCTTTAATCTCATTTAACTGTGTCAAAACTTTTCTATGCGATTTTCTGTTCCACAGAAGTGTCACAGCATTGCCAGAATCCACAAAAAAGCCAAATGAAAATATCGATAAACGCAGCGTCTCAGAATGATGAAAGCTTTCAGAAGAAACTGTGGAAAAACCCCTGCTGTCTGAAACATTGTTTTGGCAGAAACATGTACCGGTACTCCTGTGTTGGATATTCTGGCTCTGCTGGACATTTTACTGTCAGCTGCTCCCTTGTGTTGACTGGCTCTGATTTGGATATAATAACAGGAAATACAAATGGGCGGGTGGCAATCAGGATTTAGATTTAGATTAAAAGGACTAACGAGATAACTCAGGGGAGACAGACTTCTTCTACGTAGGGGCCCAGCTTTGAGAAAATATGCTCCACATTTCCATTGTACATTAGCACATAACACTCGCGTGAACACCTCTAATGCATATACACTGCCACCTAGTGGAAACAATTAAAACTGCAAACATGGAACGGATTTATGTGTCATATGCTTTCTTCTTTCCACTCTCTGTTCCTTGGAGTTTTTAGTAGAGGATATTTTTTCCTTGCATTATTCCATGGATTTTTGTACAGCTCACTATCCGTGGAAGATGAACCAAAATAATGGTCAACATATAATTCTGGTGGATAACATGGTGGTTGAACTGGCACCCTGTCAAGGGTGTACCCCGCCTTGTGCCCGATGCTTCCTGGGATAGGCTCCAGGTTCCCCGTGACCCTGAAGAAGGAATAAGCGGTAGAAGATGGATGGATGGATGGAAGGAACACGGTGGTAAAAGTATTGGTCAGTGTCATAGAGCATTTCTCTATGTTTCTCTATCTATAGTCATGTGAAAAATTAAGTACATCCCATGGAAATTGTTGGCTGACATATTTGGACACGCGAACATTTGAAACAGTGCCTGTTAATAAAGTTGACACATTCAATCAAATGACACATTAGCATTTTGTAGCAATTTTCACAATTTAAATGAACAAAAAAAGAGATCAGTCACATGGAAAAAGTAAGTACACGCCTAAATTTATCACACCTTTAAATCCATAATATTAGAGTCAGATGTACAAGATGCCAGTGATGAGAACCTGCTTAGGGAGTGCAGATGGAACCTCTTTTATTTATACCCCTCTCATATCTAGTGTGTGGTGTTCAGTTTGTTACTGAGTTGTGTGATGTCATCATGCCAAGATCTAAAGAGTTCTGTAAGGCCTTCAGAAAAAAGGCTGTGGATGCCTATGAGTCTCCAAATTATTTGAAATACATCATTCCACTGTAATGAAAATGCCTCTGCGAGACTACTGTTTGCCAATGAGTATATAGACAAACACAAGGTCTTCTGAAATAATCTGCTCTCGACTGACGAATCAAAGTTGTTGTTTGGCCACATTAACAGCAGACATGTTTGGTGCAAACCAAAACAGATTTTCAGGAGAAGCACCTCATACCAACTGTGAAGCACAGTGGTGGAAAGGTCCATGGGTCTGGACAGCTTGCATTCACTGATTCAACTATGAATTCTGCATCATATCAAAGAGTGCTTGCGCAATAATGTAAGATCATCTGACCTAAAGTTAAAGCTGAACCAAAATGGACCTTTCAACAGGATAATGATCGTAAGCACACTAGCAAATCCACCAAGGAATGGGTCAAAAAGAAGAAATGGAGGGTTATGGAATGGTCTAGTCAAAGTCCGGATTTGAATCCCATTGAAATGTTGTGGGGGGATTTGAAACAGGCAGTATATGCAAGAAAACCCTCAAACAACTGAAATAATATTACAGGGAAGAGGGCACAAAAATTCCAGCAAGCCTGCTGGACAATTATGCAAAACGACTACAAATCATTATTTCTACTAAAGGGGAGTACACTAGCTTCTGAGGCCAAGAACTTATTTTTTCCACAGAGGAATATCATATCTATTGAAATTTCTCTTGAATAAATGATTGAAAAGCTCATTTTCCTCGTGGTTTTGTTCAAGTACATCAACTTCATTACTAGACACCTTTTCAAAGATGATCAAATGTTTGCTCATATATGTCGGAAAAGCCAACAATTTCTGTGAAGTGTACTTACTTTGCAATGAGAGCAAGGATGGTCACTATTATATAATATTGTTTGATAAAGAGGATCACAACTCTGTTGCACAATTCTGATAGAGAAAAAAAAGACTGTTTATATTATTCAATGCCAGTACGTCTGGGATAAACACATTTCCAGAGGCAGCTCGTGGTTATTCCGGAAAAGGCCAAATAAGAAGGTGCACAAAATACGGTGAATGACAAGTATTTAGAAGAAGAAAATGTGTTAGATAATGTTATGTGCTAAATAGTTGTGGAAAAGATAAAAGATCAAGTTCAATGGCACTTGTAGGAACAAGTGGACAAGAGAGCTAAGGTTAAGCAAACACAGTGTCATGGAAGATCCTGCAGTTTACAATCAGTACTAGACGAGTATGGCATTTTGACATCAGGTTTTCCCACAAAAAAACCCCCAAAAAACTTTAAACTTTGATCCTCTTCAACAAATATATTTAAATGATGCAATTTCTGCATTTTATGTAACTGCTTGTAGGGTCTGTAATGCTACTAATGTGGCAGAATAGTATTGGATTTTACTTGAGGCATCACTTTTTGGGTGTAATGAATATTGTGCATGTGCACATGTATGCCAAGACCTTCAAAGTCACAAGGTTACAGTATGACATACTTTTTGATTGTTTCCCTTTGTTTTTCTTGTCTTGTGCATATCAGACTTATTGTACACATTAGAGCTAGCTGCATAACAGCTTGTGATTATGGCTTATGCTACAGGTAACCCGGCTTAAAAAAGCTAGCAAAAGCTAGCAAAAGACTCCTTTAATCTCAGGTCATCTTTCTTCTCTCCTCAGCTGTGGAGGGCATATAGTTATGGGGCCATTCAGAACTTCCAGTCCCATACTAATAATCTTGTTTTCCATGACACCTGCACTGTAAGCTACTAACTATTCTGCCTCTCAGGCCTCTCATCTAGCAGATCTAGCAGATTTTTTCATATTGCCTGCTGTCATGTTGTCAACTGCTAGCATGCTTCATGGATGTGTGTGGGTTTGTCTGCTCAGGGTGAAGTCCAGGTTGAGGGCTGAGTCAGCAGTCCAGGAGACAGTCCTGAAGGCAAGAGCCTGTAGTACACTGGCATTGTATGCTTTGTGGTGGAGACTGTCACCACATCTGGATCCACATCTGGAAGAAAGCCATTTCTCAACGTTTGGTGTGACGTTTGGTGTGTCTCCCAGGTGGCTTGTGGCAAACTTTAGACGAGACTTTTTATGGATATCTTTGAGAAATGGCTTTCTTCTTGCCACTCTTCCATAAAGGCCAGATTTGTACAGTGTACGACTGATTGTTATCCTATGGACAGACTCTCCCACCTCAGCTGTAGTTCTCTGCAGTTCATCCAGAGTGATCATGGGCCTCTTGGCTGCATCTCTGATTGGTCTTCTCCTTGTCTGAGCTGAAAGTTTAGAGGGACGGCCAGGTCTTGGCAGATTTGCAGTGGTCTGATACTCCTTCCATTTCAAAATGATCGCTTGCACAGTGCTCCTTGGGATGTTTAAAGCTTGGGAAATCTTTTTGTATCCAAATCTGGCTTTAAACTTCTCCACAACAGTATTACGGACCTGCCTGGTGTGTTCCTTGGTCTTCATGATGCTCTCTGCGCTTTCAACAGAACCCTGAGACTATCACAGAGCAGGTGCATTTATACAGAGACTTGATTACACACAGGTGGATTCTATTTATCACCATCAGTCATTTAGGACAACATTGGATCATTCAGAGATCCTCGCTGAACTTCTGGAGTGAGTTTGCTGCACTGACAGTAAAGGGGCCGAATAATTTTGCACGCACCACTTTTCAGTTTTTTATTTGCTAAAAAAGTTTAAAATATCCAATAGATTTCGTTCCACTTCACAATTGTGTCCCACTTGTTGGTGATTCTTCACAAAAAAATTAAATTTTATATCTTTATGTTTGAAGCCTGAAATGTGGCAAAAGGTTGAAAAGTTCAAGGGGGCCGAATACTTTCGCAAGGCACTGTAGTCCCGAAAAAAGGGTTCCAAAAGGTCTGTAGTTTGGGACAGAGTGCAAACATATGACTCAGCTTACAGGGTGAAAGTTTGCATTTCTCACACATGTCAGGGACATTGGGATATATTTTAGACAATCTACTCCTAGAGATGTGAGATTTTGTTTTTAACCTTGAATAAATAACAACATTAACATTATTGCCATTAACATTATGCCATATACTGGTTAATTCTCAAGAACGTTTATGAGGAGTTTCATTTCAAATAAAGCAAACTACAGTTACTGTGAAGTTCCTACATGTTTTTCAAATTATGTTCTTGGTACGTGATCAGCACTGTCAGCGAAGCCGTGGTAGGTGAAGGTCAGTAAACTCTATCATGTACACATCTGTATTGATTTTCAGGCCAGAACAAGTGAAATTTTAAACATTTGCACATGAGAATAGCAAAGTTTATTTATGGTATCACATGCAGTGAAAATCAGCATTTCTAGTAATATGCAAATTTACATTGCATTACATTATGTTACAGTGTCTTAAAATACATATTTACAAAATAATCACCTGCTAGCATACAATTCATTCAAAATGGCAACCAGGCACTATAGGGGAAAATGTTATTGTGTACCTGCATGAACTAATAAATAATATATACAGAATACAACTACCAGATTGGCAAAATTATGACACAATTAATAATCAAACTATGACTTACTATGAACTATCAATTCTATGAATTACAAATGAGCAATTCGGATGAAATATTCACAACCTGCACAAATCAGCAGGCAAAAATCCAAAAAGCAATCATTTTCATTCGTGAGAATTAGTGTGTCTGAACGTCACCGTCATGCCAGCGTGGTGCATTTGTTCATTCGTCCTCACTACTGCAGGAGCCACTGGAGGAGTATGAGCTGTCATTGCAATAAGCTGTGTAAGGAAACTTGTACAAGGTGGGGTTCAGTTTGGGCACCCAAGCCCGTGGGACCAGGTACGTAGCCAGGTTGAACAAATCCACAAACACTTTGTAACGGTCACTATTTAAGAAGAAAAACATGCAAAGTGTAAATCACAAAAAAAAAGACTCTAGAATTGAATCTGCTGACAAATCATCATCCTGCTGAAAATAAAAGGTAAACAGCTGGCCTAATAGGTTCCATTAAAACAGGAAACTAATCGTTTTCCATTACAAGCTAAATTATTAGGTTCTATATGTTCTCAATGAGTTAGCATTAGTTTATGAAGTGGATCATTGATTGACATGATATTATCAAAGGATCATATTCACCTGACAGTAGAGCGCAGGTAATGGTAACCTGACGAGCCGCCTGTGCCCGCTTTATTGCCGATCATTCTGTGCACCATGCACACATGATTATCTGATAGCAAAGGTTGGTGTGTGTTAACTTTCTGACAGCTAACATGAAGGTTAAATGAACAGATGGTCCAAGCTACATACCACACATTAGAAACATTGGCAGTTTGCTTTGTTTGTTTGTTTGTTTGTTTTGAGAACCAGACTTACATCTCCATTTGGTCATAAGTGTATCAACCTCCATCAGGTATGTCAGAAGCTGGAACGGCACCTGAAACCGAGGCTCCTCTCTACAAGGGGAACCAAGAGAATTAACTCAAACATCTGTGGAACAACATCTGTTTACTAATCTCTACACCTAGCCACTGTATCTATGAAAACACCACCGGTTATGACAGGAATACTCTCTCATATGGGAATCTCTGACCTGTAAAAGTAAATCATTAGGGCTCCCTGAAGGGCTCTGTAGGACAGCCGGCGCTCTCCTGTAAAGAAAGAATATGTGTTTACGTATGATGTATACGGTAAACACTGACGTTCCAGGCGTATGTCGGATTCTCAAAGACTTTAGGCTGGTGTCAGTTGACGTGGATAGGATATGTACTTGTTGCAGTCTAAAGATGGGAACAACTAACGGTGTGTCAGTGTTCACCTTTGCTTAAAAGATGTTCGTGATGCTTGGAGTCAAACAGATAAGTAAACACTTCGATCTGCTTAGAGAGTTCCTCCAGCATGTCCTGCTTTTTCTCGCAGTTTGGCATCTTCTGTGAGCAGCAAAAAAGTGCACAAATTTGTTTCAATTGTGTAAAATGTGACGTTAAGACAAATAAAAAAAACGTAATTGAACTTACCTGAAGCTTCTGCTTCTCCACCCTGTGACCTTCCTCGATGTTTGCCTGGAGCTTTCTCCAGAAGTCGAACCCATCCCTTTCAAGACCAGGTGTTCTCTCCAGCCATTTCTTAAAAAAAAAAAAAACAACAACCCAGAATTGTACAGTTATGGACTGACTAATTAAACATAGCTGTTTCTCAGAAATACAGTACATTATATTATACAGTACAACTATAATCATGGATACTTCTGACAATCTATACTCAGCTGTAATTTCAATGCGGTTGGTTATACAATAAAAGGTATAATATTACATTATACCTCAACAAGCTGAAGGAGTGTAAGCTCTTGCTCCGCTCTGAGCAATGCCTCACTCTCCTGGTCCTGGAATTTGTCCCTGTAGTGACGGCGGTTGTAGGGAACTCTTAATTTCTCAGAAACGCCAAACTTATTCTCAAGAAGACGAAACTGGAGACTTTGGAACCCCGAAGCTGAGGACAGGTATTCCCTGTAGCACACATGCACACACATAAACAGATGTTTTACACTGAGCAAACCAATGAGTGTTTCTAATCGTGTAACCTGGTAGTCTTTTAGTTCACGCTACATTGAAAGAAACGAGCAGTTTAACAGGGCATCAACCCCTGTGCGTTGAGTTAAGAACCACCTATAGGTCTCTACTCTGTATTGAGAAATATACTTCAGTATTTACAACCAATCAACAGCAATGCCATTGTTTTCCAAGCAGCCAATTTATTGTTCTTGGGTTTTTTTTTTTTACATGAACAGAAGGCTTTCGAATTTTTAAATATTCAAAACAAAGTAAGTAAATGGTCAATATTTTGAATATTTTCTATTGAAATTTGTCTAATCCATTCATCCTCCAATGGGATTTGATCTAAAATGGATGGTAAGGTTAGATCAAAAAAAAGGGGGACATATTGAATTTCTTGTAAACATTCCTGAAGATGATCATTTTCAATTACGTTGTTGTCAATAATATCATTTGTGATGAAAATTGCTGTATTCAGTTAGAAAATAATATACGTGCTCTCCGACCCTTTTGGAGGTCCAACCTTTCATGAGGTCTCTTTGCGGTGTGATTTTACTTTTTTTTTTTTTGATTACCTGAAATCAAAGAAATCCAACGCAGTCATGGTCTCTAGCACAGCAAACTGGTCCACCAGCAGCCTGAAGATCATAGTAATCCTGTGGATACGGCTCACCACCTTCAGCATGTTCCGCTCATCACGAACCTGACATTCGACAAATCATTTTCACTCTTCTTTCTTTATGATAACTCGCACTTCATTTCTGTTAAACTTGCGGTCTGACAGATGATTGTGTCTGACTCACATGATTGTGAATGAACAGTTCCCGAACCGAATCAAGCTCCCACATGATCTGCTTGAACCACAACTCATAGGCTAAAACAGAACAAAAAGGGTCATATTTACAGATTTAAACATGGCATTCTTTATCAGTGACAAACGCATGTAAAACTTGAATGAGATATAGCAAATGAGAATGAAAATAATAATAATAAAAATAAGCATGGTATCAGTTACATTGGTGGGTGACAATGAACAGATGCTCATCATGGATTTTGTTGCCTTTCAGTTCACTCTGCAGTTGCTGAGCATTAATAACCTTATCCAGCTAAAAGAGAGGTGGAAAATTCTATTAACTTCTCTCACTAATACAGAGAACATTGTGTATTATTTTACAAACTGAATTATATTTACCTGGAGGTACTCTCCGTAAACAATTTCACCTTTGGTGGCTTTGTTGGTGCTGTGTTGGGAATCATCTTCCTCCTCCTCCTCTATCTCACCGGGATTGGTTTTAAAACTAATTTTGTAAAAATAAATAAAAATAACAAAAACATATATGTGGTTATGAAAAATATTACATGAAAACAATTATGATTTCCAGCCATTTTAAATAACGAGTTAATTAAAAAAGAAACGTATACACACTGGTGAGTTTTCGCTAGAAACGGACATCCACTCATGTCTTTATCTTTTCTTTTTCTTTGCCAGCAAAATTCTCCACAGAAATTGTTTCCACAGAAAGTTTTCACGAAGTTTTGGAGACCGGACATGGGACGGCACTATTTAAAGATTTGATGTGTCCAATCAAAAGCCTGCCATCAACCCCTGCCCATCAAGAATGATAAATAGAATGACACAGTCACATACACAATCATTTCCAGTGAATTTCCTTTGGATGTTTTTATCTTTAAAGAAAAAAAAAAAAAGCAGTTCTGGGAGGGATCGATGCACCTTTAACACGCTTTATTTGGCTAGCGTGCTCCATTTTAAACAGCTCACACGAGCAGTGGCACGTTCAAGTCAAAGTGTTTAACAAGGCGGTAAACATGCAAATGCTTTCACAGCTCACAAATACAGCAATCAGGTCAAGAAAGAATTACAACACGATCAGTATGCAAAGATTTCACGTCCACAGGGACTTCACTGTACTCAGAGATTAGGACGTCAGGTCTCAATACATAAACGTTACATCATTCCCAACAGTCCACCAAATTTGAATCTATACTGTCATTATAGAATTTTCTCCACAGACACTGTAGAACTGAATCTAGGGCTGTTTTTGAGGGAGCACGGTACAATTTCTAGAAATGTCAGAGTCTTGAAAAAAAGAAAAAAGCCTCTACAGTGTGGGCCTGAGAGCAAAGGTTGTAGAAAGCCGAATGTTTTTTGTAGCTGGTGTTCGGGGCAATGTGTATTTTGTGCAAATTTATGAAGAGCGAAAAAAAAAAAACAAGCAAAAAGAAATGCTAGCAGGGGTCACATCAAGCTTGCTCATAACTGAGATGTGTTGGGTGACAATTTTACACATTAACATGAGAGATGGTTCACAGCATTCCACAGTGGAACGGTATGAAAATAAAGCTGTGTGTATTATATGTATATGTATGCATGCGTAATAATGTAAGTAAAAAGCCAACTCAGACCATTGGAGCGTGCTGGAGGTTCGCTGAAACAGAATTTTAAAATGCAAATTTTTTAAAGGTTTTCAAAAAGAAAAAAAAAAGAGCTGCAGAATCAATATATATTTATTTAAAGTCATAGTTTAACCAAAAAGAGAAACTGACAACACTTCTTCTAGCTGAAGGCTTACAGCATATTGCTTATGTTGTAAGGAAGGAAGGTTACAGTTTATATAAGATTAGCGCTGTGTGATAATCATAAAAAGAGAAAAAGTCCCCGAGACGATATGAGGAAGAAACCTTGACTCGAAAGGGAACCCGTCCTCATCTGGGTGATACGAGATAGTATGATTATAAAGAAATCCCTTCTATAGAATGTGCTGATACTACTACTACATTCTCAAATAGTAATATGGTGTAACCAGGAAAATTGATGGAGACTTGAGTGCAAAACTATCTGTGGCAATTGTAGTCGTAGCCATCCTAGCATAACTGTTCATATGAATTGAAGTCCAAAGCCATCTTACGTTTTTTAAGTGATATCTAGCAGAACTAGGGCATCAGGTTGGATCAGGCAGATCTTCGAATAGTCCTCCTCCCAAAGAGGAGCTCGAATAGGGTAAAGTCTGATATGGTTTCACAGACCTCAAGGTAGGACGTAGTACATTAACAGATCCCAGTTTCTCCCATCCTCGTCTACCAGCTGCTGAAGCATTCTCTTCAGCATTTGTTTGAACTTCCAACAACCGACAGAGATCAGACTTTAACTTGGAAACAAGAAACTTGATGTACAGGTACACCCTGCTACACCAAGTTCCCTGACGATATTATGGGAGGTGAGGGTCACACCAGATACTGAAAACAAAGGTTCACATACTTTACAGTCACAAATATGTAATATTGTATCATTTTCTTCAATAAATAAATGACCAAGGACACTCAGCAAAAAAAAGAAACATCCTATCACATTCAACTGCTTTTCTTTCCAGCAAATTTAACATGTGTACATACTTGTAGCAATATAAAAAGATTCCACAACTGAGACTAATACTGAAAAAGTTTCACTGACATGTGAGGAACAGAAATGGAATAATGAGTCCCTGAACAAAGAGGGGTCAATATTAAAAGTAACAGTCAGTATCTGGTGGACAAGTACAGTACATCTCATCCTCATGGACTGCACCAGATTAGTCAGTTCTAATAGAAATAATAAAATAAAATAAATGCTTTCACCATCTCGCACCTACAAGTACAGCAAGCGATTACGGGGATTAAATTATTATTATTATTTTATTAAATATAAATAAATATACATAAAATTCCAAGCAGGCCTGCATGTACTGATCAGTCATATGGTCACTTCAGAGTAAACAACAATCGGAATACAAAATTCAGTGTAATGTTTTACGGTAAATAACAATAACCAAACACTACCTTTATTATCCAACTCAGAGTGTCCTTGGTACCGTCAGTCATAAAACAAACAAACAAAGGCTTACAAAAGAATGAACTCCATAAAACCCATAGTAAAGCGAATGCTCTTTAATAGATTCCAAAAGCAATCAAGGGCAAAAAATAAGAGCGGACAAAAATAAATTGAATGGAATTAAATTAACCATGGGTGCAGTTTACAATTTTTTACATTAATTTTTTTTTTTTTTTTTTACAAAAGAGAGGATTTCCAAAAATATATTAAAAACGTCATTGTTTACGGACACGGAAAGTATTCAGGATACCGACTCATGATATTTTCACTCATTTATTCAGTGTCAATCTTTTATTCATAACATATTCAAACATATTTCCCTGAGGAAATTAAACCACCACTAATAATAATTTTCCTGTAAGCACATCCAAGTAAAAAAAAAAAAAAAAAAAAAAAAATGATGGCGATTAGAGTAAAGCATACATCATGTACATGTGCAGATTTGTACTGAATTCGCAAAATCATTGTAAGCTTTTTTAAAAAAACCCACATGTTGATGATGGGCAGTGTTTAGGGTCTGCGATAAAGCATTATAAACGTTTGATGTGCGGATGTGCATTTAAAAAACAAACAAACAAACAAACAAAAACAAAACATTTACAAATGCATATTACTTAATAACCTAGCTAGAGCAAACCCTCTTCGCTGACCAAGATTCATCCTTGGGTAATTTTATGTACCTTTCTTTCAGAAAACGCACGTCGGCACACAACTGACTGAAACAGTGTTTAAAGGAAGGACATACTAGATGAACTTTTGAGCGGTTATGAAATACTTCAGGTTTGAGTTGAGTAATAGGACGCAGGATTATAAATACGACATCTCCATGTCATCATGTCTGCTAGCTCGTAGTAGAAAAAAAAAAAAAAAAAAAAAAAAAGACACACACACACACACAAAAACAGCATTATACATAAACTGATTTAAATAGAAATGACAAAACAATTAAAAAACAAAAAAATAATTTAACATTTCCCCTAATACCCAAAGTACTGCACACAAGCGATTGTCCTGTCCTGTCGGCCAAATCCAGTGTGGGATGATGAAAGTTGGAATTATTTTTTTTTTATAAACAATTACATATGCATCTGTTTTTCAGGGTCACATGGACATTAAATAATGTAAGAACAAGATCTTGCACATTGCTTAACGCTGGTCATTCATCCTTACTACCTCAACAGACTACAACACAATAAATATCAATCCTTTTTTGTAGAAATGACCAAGAGCACTTTCACACCAAGAAATTGACAAGCCGGACAATTGTGTAACAACAAGTGCAGACTTTACAAAATCACATACAAGCAGTCACGCATGATCGTTGATTTGAAAAAAAACGGTACCAAAAATAGGAATGAACAAAATTTGTAAAGCTATAGCCCTTAAGTTGAAAGAAAAAATATCCACAATACGAGGAAAAATCCAAAAAAAAGCTGATTGGGAAGTTGGCGTTTGAGCAAGCATAAATAAATGTACATTAACCCCCAACCACGAAGCCTACAGACAGTATTCAATATTAAATCCTCAGAGGAATTAAAATGGCTGACCTTAGTTTATACTGTGTCCAATCGCATCTCGAGCTCCTAATACAATACAATCGCCGCTAATAAGTTCAGCGTCATACTTTTCACATTTATAAAATAAAAACTGCTGGTAAACGTCATGTGGAGCAGTGGGAGCTCAGTGGTTAAAATCAGAAGGTCATGAGGTCAAGCCCCATCACCGCCAAGCTACCACTGTTGGGCCCTTGAGCCAAGCCTGCTCAGATGCATAATTGAGATAAATGTCGCTCTGGATAAAGTCGTCTGCCAAATGCTGGACATGTCAACGTGAACTGTAAAAATGTCATACTCTGGGTGCTGGTGTGTATACTGAGAGGGGGGAAAAATAAATAGATAAATGCGGAGAATGCCGTCCCTCAGCAGAAACACATCCCAAACACATCATCATCATCATCATCATCATCACGAAGTTATATCATGAAGTCATTAAGGACTGAATTTTAAAAGCAGCATTTCATTTTGAAAAACATTAAAAGTTAGATTTTTAGACTGAATCTGCGCTCGCAGGACAAGACATGCAAAAAAAACAAAACAAACAAGATGTAAAATTCATATTTGATATGTCTGAACCATTATAATGAAATATTCTCGGAGGAGAGAAATAAAAGAAAAAAACGTTTGCATATGATGAAATGTAGCATGGCGGTAGGTGGAATTCTGACTCAAATACAGTTAAGACCCTTACTGGATTGGACTTCAGTCATTTTCAACTCTTTCCATCCATACTGTTGGACAAGAAATGACTGGCTCTTTTTTTATTTATTTTTTTTTAAATAAATTGCTCTTCTTCTTTAAGGATAGGTCGGACAAGCTTATATCGCATCATCGAAGGTTCAATTAATGGGCGTGGTTTTTAATATCCTTGATATTTTTGCTTCATGGCAATGGAAAAAATCATCGCGGGCATTTCGTCGTGAAGGCCCCCTGAACACTACACAGGAATAATCAGTCATCATTGTGTACTGGCTGGCTGGCTGCTCTTCTGTTCAGAGACTTCTGAATAGAAAATCACTGCGAGGATTGCGATTTCTGCTAATAAGAGTGGTCTTCCGTAATCGGTGTCGCTCAATTACCCCACAATTATGCACCTTTGACCCACCACTGCTTAATCATGACTCTATTCTTCCATGGGAAGAAATAAAAAAAAGAACTTTATATAATTTGGGTTGGGGTTTTTTTTGTGTGTGTGTGTGTGTGTGTGTTTACAAAAATGACTGGTTGCAAATACTGTCTGCTGAAGCTGTTACAGTTTGGTTGGCTCCACATGCAGATTGCTGATGTCCCCCAAGACGTTAGCATGCAGCCCATTCAATCGGATACTTGTGGCTAAGCTAACAGACGATAAAAATAACTATTGTAGACAGTGTGGTCCAGGTGCGGTCATATGTCCATATATGTCCTTGCGTGGAGCACCCACAGTTCCCAGCCTGGGGTGTAAAAAGATGAAGCGGTGGCAAAAAAATCGAAGAATAATAATAAACCTTGCTTACGATGCCTCTGTAGAGAGAATGCTGTCTGTTTCATAGTTCTTACAAAATAAAAAAATAAATGTCTTCATGGTGACGAAATGCATTTTTTGTCTCTAATTGTGATCCTCTTATGATCCATGATATGAGAGCGTATCCAAAAAAGTGGGTGGGGAAAGCTTTGGGGTGGTGGTGGTGGTGGTGGGGTGCTAGGAAGCGGACACGATTTGATAGGAGCCGTTTTCTGACTGAGGCGGAGGTTTGGCTTCTGTGGTGGTTTTGGGTTTGGGGGGCCAGTCCGGATCCACACTGAGTTCCTGGGCCAGATGCATGTAGCGTGCTTTGGGCACCTCCCTACGCAAGCAACACAGCCACGAGAGGAACCTTGAAGTACACAAGTCTGTTCCTTCCTGCACACAAACACATGCACACCGCAAACAGGGGAAGAAGAAAACACATACACACACACACACACACACACACAACACACACAACAAGGGGAAAGAAGAGAAGAGAAAATACATTTTGATATGCTCGTCATTTAAACACGTCAGGTCACGTCATGACCGAGTTGGGAACGTGAGATGCTAAAGATGACCAACAAATGAATCCATTGACGCATTTAATCTGACGGATCAGTAATACAGACCGTGGGTCACGTATTAATAATAATAATTTTTAAAAAACATTTTAAACCAGTGCTACTCAGTAAAAGCCAATATTGCCCTGGCACAAAACATCCAAAAATCTTTTCAAAACGAGTATCCTGTCATTTCTGATTGAAATGCATCTTCACCATGATGCATCACACACCGATTTCTAACAGAGTGATCTCAGGTGTGAAGATGGCTGCAGAGGTTGTTTATTTTTCACAACTGAAGTAAACAGGAGTATTAGAGGTATTAAAAGAGAGAGCATTGGGACACTGGGGTAATCATAACATTGTCAACAAGGCAGGCCCCACTAGGGGGCAGCAAAGTAGCATTCAGAGAAATCATACTGGAACATGCACAGGTCAAACATTACAACAGGGCCACAGAGAGAGGGCAGAAACATGAGTAGGGTGGGTATAAATAAAAGGGGGGGGGGTGAGAGAGAAGAAGAAGACAAAGCCAGACAGAGAGGGAAAGAAAGAGAAAAGTGATACAGAGAGAGAGAGGGAGAGAGAGAGAGGGAGAGAAACAGGCAGACAAAGAGACTCTAAGAGAGAGTGAGAGAAAGACAAGAACAAACAAAAAGAGACAGAAAGTGAGCCAAAGAAAGAGAGAAAAAAAGTGAGACAGGAACACACACAGAGAGAGAGGGAGAGAGAGAGAGAAAGTCGGAAACTATAGTCATAAATAGACAGACTGCAAGAGAGAGAGAGAGAGAGAGAGAGAGAGAGAGAGAGAGTGAAACTGGAACAGAGAGAGATAGAGAGAGATAGAGTCAGAAACTATAGTCATAGACTGCGAGAGAGAGAGAGAGAGAGAGAGAAAGTGAAACTGGAACAGAGAGAGAGGGTGAGAGAGACAGAGAGAGAGATGCACGGATGGGGTTGGGGTAAGCCACAGTAGTAAGTGAAGAAGTAATGGTGAACAGAAGAGCGATTTCCCAACCTGTGGTGGCGGGGTTGCAGGGGGGACACCATAGCTGCCCTGCTTGTCTCGGCTGAACACAAGCTTCCATAAGACGACGTCAAGGACGAAGGTCTATGGAATATCGCAGTGGGGCGGAAAGAATTAAGAGAGCTACTGATCACATCGCTTTCATAAGATTTCAGCTGCTACAGCAACAGTAGCAAACTAGAGAACACCTCTTGAGAAGGGAGTGATTTCAGGCTGTGAGTTAGTGATGAGAGGAAGAGAGCCAAGGAGCTCCTCGAGGAGGAAAAGAGTAAAAATGTGAGCAATTTACCTACAACTGAAGTCTCTAACTACATGATTGGGCAACATGATTATTTGCAAAAAACACAGTTTGAGATGCTGGAGAATGAGACGGCGTCACCTGCAGTGATGAAAAGGCAGCGCAGTGCTTTGGCACACTAAGAATCTTGATTGAAAGGGATGTAAACTCATGGAATTAAAATTCAAAGGAAATCAAAGGGATCTGGAAGTGGACTTGCTTACACTGCGTGCTATATTGCTCTGTAGCAAGTGCGAAAATGTTGGGGGGTTTTTTTGGATGAGATTTATGATACATGCTATATTGTACTCAGCCAGACAACTGGGACGTTTTCATTGGGCTACAGTCTGAACATCTATACAGAACACTGTCAGGACCCAGTAGGTAACGGGTTTACCCATGTAAAACAGGTTTACAGTTCTCTTGTCCTGCTCAGGGAAGACATCAAGCCACATACTTCACACTTACAAATACATTAACCATTAAACAAAAAGGAAAAAAGAACAAAGGCTAAATAACAAGGCATGACCACTGATATGAATGTAATGTCCTACATGAACTAAACAGGCTACTTGCAAAACACACAACCATAAAACAAAGCAATAAGCGACAGAATTTTCTCCACTTACCTCGACAAAGACTGACACGGCAGCGTTAACCAGCACTATAATCAACACAGTGATACGCCAGTTGAAAGGAACACACACAATCTGCAAGAGTAAATTACATAACAGTAATGAAATCCAATACTTTCATCATAATCATATTCTATCCTACGACGTGTATCAAAAATAATACCCAGTTATGGGCTAACTACTTTAAAAACGTGCAGTTAGCTAATACACGAGTGCTACAAAGGGCGGATGGAGCTCGCGCCGGAATGACCCGGGCTGGAACCTGCGCTCGTTTTGACGGTAGATTCGAAAACTAAAATGTAGTTAAACGTAGTCCTGAAAAATAAAAAAAATCAATAAATGTAGTAATAAATGGCTTTACTATGTTTACTATCCAACAACTGCATTAGCCAGTTAAGTGACTTCAGCCAGTACCACCAAATATATCAGAGTAGATCAGGATTATATGATGACCCCCAAAACATAACGTAGTATAACTGTAGAGCCCTGTTTTAAATACAAAACAAAACCAAAAATCCCCTCCATGCACAGCATCAGCATTGTGATTAGGAAAGAAAGATGCGGTGAGACGTACCTGTAAAACATCATCGATATCAGAGATAGGGAAGAGCATGATGACTAACAGGAATATGTACAGGCTGACCACAGACACCATAAAAGGCCCTGTAAATGCACAAACAGAAGCCACACCCACACTGTAATAGTAATACAAATGAATTATGGCTGTTAGGACACTGAATGAATTTTATAATATATATACATATATATATATATATATATATATATATATATATATATATATATATATATATATATATATATATATAAAAATAAATAATCATCGAACTACATATCTCCATTGAATATGCCTCTTTTACACAAGAAATCTGGAAAAGCACTTGTATCCTGCTCATGCCCCAGAGTGGGTGTATATTTACACAGAAGACGACAAACTAGCGTATACACGGTAACGTATACGTAATCGTATCATTTGAACCGATCACTTTGCTTATCCAGAATACTTTGGAGTCTTTATCGACAACACACCGTCATGCTAGTTCGCTAGGTCGGAGACCAAAGATACCAGTGAGAACAATTTTATGTTACTGACTTTAAAGGGGACCTGTTATTATTCAAACTTCACCGTTCGTAAAAGTGAGTGTTGGCAGAGTGTGTACACAGCCACGCAATAATGGTAAAAACCCACCCACTCCTTATTTATTTTATTAAATATTCCCCATAAATCATAAACGGTGTCTCAAAATGAGTCGGTTGCATTCTCTCTCCAACGTGACGTCACACTGGAACAAGCCCCGCCCACGACTGGAGACGGACTCCGCCCTTTTTTACATTTTTAACCCCTAAACAGGGCTGAACACTGGTATTTACGGTGTCAGTCATCCTGGTTCTCCTGATTTGTTGTTGCCGTAGTATCCGAAGCACGAGCTGTAAAGGCATAGCCCTCTTCTGGATAGGGGGTGTGGCGCAGCAGCTCCTTTGCATTTAAAGAGATGCACATGAAAACAGCGTGTTTTTGCTTCAACCAAAAAAAAGGGGCATTTACATCACAGTATAATAAATGATCCGTAGGGTATTTTGAGCTGAAACTTTGCAGACATTCTAGGGATACCTGGGACTTGTATTACATCGTCCAAAATGGGGCATAACAGGTCCTCTTTAATTAAAGGATAGGAAAAAAAAAAGAAAGCAAGGCCTTTTCTGTAGCTACTTATGAAGACTTACAGTTTTTATAACAGGGCTGACGGAATGGTTTGCCTTTGGAAAAAACGATGGCAACGATGAGGTACTGAAAGCAGGAGACGTAGAACAGGGAAGTGTTCTCGTAGTTTTGGATGTTGTGGTCATCAATCTCTGAGGAGTTTTGCAAGAGATTGCTGTGCGAGGACGTATTGCAGATACTGAAAAAACATGGGGGGTTGGGGGCTGCTAAGGTTAATGAGTTTAACCACAAGTCAGAACATCACACACGCTTTCTGCTTTAAAGGCAGCTCATATTATCGCATAATATTCTGATATCTGAATAAAGGGCATGGGTGACTCACTCTGACTCGGGGCTCCATGTCTCGTACCAGTCTTGGTTACGCACGAGTAGGAAGGTGAAGCTCTGGAAGCCAAGGCAGATGAGGATTTGAGTGAGTACGGAGAAGAGCAGAGGGCCTGAGATCAGACCTGTGGGGGGACGCTGAGAAACCAGCACGTTCCACGCCGGATTCAGACTCACTGAGTGTGGGAAAAAATTTTACAAAATCACTGAAAATCAAAGACATCAAGCACCGAGAGCATACATACAGCGTCAGCCAATCCATACACACCAACCATCCACTTTATTAGGACCTGTCGCATGTATGTACAAGTAAAAAATCTGAGAAATCTACTCACTGGTAAACACAACAACAAGGATGATGGCCATGTCAATGAACAGGAACTGGAAGTCCCCCAGGTTGCTGAGGATCTGAAAAGGGCATTTTCAGCAAGTCCATCATGGCAAAAACTCGATTAGATTATATGAAATAGAGTGAATATTACTAGGTCAAAGGAATGCAAATCGACAAGAGGAAAGTACTTTATAGGTTTTAAATAAGGTTATAAGAAGTGCCTCTTTTTAAAATAAAGAAAGAACGAAAGAAAAGAAAAAGTGTGGAGCTTTGTGCGGCAATGAACAATATTGTTCCTGGTCTTTTAGGTGCATTAATCTGAGATACTTACATAGTAGAGCAGGGTGACACTGAGGTACTGGATGATGCTGTATAAGGCCATGAACTTGAACACGCAGAAAGACGTAATGAGAGCTGCTCTGCCTTCTCTGCAACATATAACGTACCATTTAAACTAGTGCTCGATGTCTTCTGGGATTTCTAACTCCAAAGTTATCAGCTACACAAAAATTTTAATCCGACACCTGGGTCTGATGTTACAAAACATTTCTGACCACAGGAACTGAAGTGTTGGTGAGCAAACAGTTCATCAGTTTGCAGGGTTTCCGCTCTTTTTAGGACATTTCCCCCAAGAATATTTTGATAAACGATACAGGGCCTTCGAGAATTTCCAAACGTCATCAAAACAAATGATCAAAAGTGACTGAATTACGTGTGATGTGTTAACACTTCACACAGTAACTCAATGTTTCCACTTGTCTTTGTTCTAACATAACATCTTTTAATTCTTCAGTTCCTATGACTTTTAAACGTGCCCTGACTTCCTGGGGTACAAATATAAAGAAGCACACAAAGTCCCCTGTGGTGATCCACTAACAAACAAAAAACAAAAAAAAAAAACAAGGAACCTGCAAAGATCAGGTATTAATGGTAAATGGTCTGTACTTATATCCAAAGCGCTTTACACTGTGTCTCATTCACACACTCACACACACCAGTGGTAGCAGAGCTGCCATGCAAGGCACTAACTTGCCATCGGGAGCAACTTGGGGTTCAGTGTCTTGCCCAAGGACACTTCGGCATGTGGTGTGGGCCGGGAATCGAACCACCAACCCTACGATTAGTGGACAACCCGCCTCATGTACTAGATATGAAACTTTTTTTAAAAAGCTGTTAAAAAACAAAAAAAAACAAAACAAAAAAGAACCGTACCAAAGTTCCACGGTCTGAAAGAGAAATCAGCCGGGGGTTGGATGACGAGCTCACGTGAGGACGATGTTTTACAAGCGTACAGATTCTTGTGGTCGTGAAATATCTTGCTATTTAGAAGCACTGCATGAAAGAAACCCTTCCATAACACAAACACAGAGTCTGAACTTCAGAAAAGCATCATAAGAACTACCGCTGACGATGTGGTCAGATGAGAGCGAAACCAAACTGTTCTGGTTATGCACACGTCAGCATGTTTGGCAGCAACAGAGGACTGCAAACAAGAAAAATTGACTGATATCCAACGTAAAATATGGTGGTGGATTATTGACGCTTTGAGGCTGGTGGCGCAGGGGCAACGTGTGCAGATTTATGCAAAACATGAATTTGATATTTCAGTCAAAATCCTGGTTGCCTCTGCCAGGAGGTACACACTTCGCCATAGATCAACAAGACAAATATACTTCCAAAACATTGTTTTTCTCTTTAAGTTAGGCATTGCAAAACTAGTAACTGTAAGGCTGATGGCTTAAAACAGCTATTTTTGTCCCAGTATGTTGTAAACCTGCTTATTTTGACGAAGGGTGCCAATAATTCTGGATAGCACTCTGACACAGCTGCTGCTCACAAAAGGTCAGAACCCTTCACTGACCGAAAGGGCATTCTTAACCAGTCATCACAATTTACTCAAATATTAGACGGAACTACATTAAGATGCAAATATAACTACTGACTGGGAGAGACCAGTTCCTGGTCACGTTTAAAAGATTAGATTTGGGCTTGAGGTGAGGTGTGTGTGTGTGTGTGTGTGTTTATGTGTGTATGTGTGTGTACTGGTTCGCTGTACCTGATTAGGCTGGGCACACAGGAGATGTTGGGAGTTCTGGAAGTGAAAGGGGAAGCCACTGAGGCCTCCAGCTCAGAGAGAGAGATACCCCCATGGGCTCTTTTCAGGGCCTGAGAAGGGACAGGAAACAAATAAACAAACATACATGCATTTATATATTTTAGATTATATACACACACACACACACACACACACATATATATACACACCAAAAATGTACTTACCCCACAGTCATTGGCTCCATCTCCACACATTCCAACATAGTAACTAGACAAAAAAATAAATAAAGATATATATACACACACACACGACCAATATTACATTAAAAAAACGTTACATTTTACAGGAGTACATTTATAACCAATAATGGCTCTGTGTGTGTGTGTGTATATGTGTGTGTCACCCACTCGACGCTCTGTAGAGCCTCCACTAGCTGCGTTTTCTGGTCCGGAGACATTCTTGCAAAAACTGTTCCATGTAGAACCAGCTAAACCATCACACCCCCAAACAGTTAGCATTAACAGGCACAATTTCTCTGGTTCACACACAATGAGCTTCGTACTGATCTTATAAAGCAGCAGTTTTAAAAGTATTTACACCCCTCTAATAGGATAAGTAAGTAAGTTCCACTGACCCAATCATGACATTCATTTTAAATTACTCCAGCATAAACCAACCATACAAATATTAGGTTGGCCCTTTAAACACGTATAATAATAATGTTCTGGTGATTTATCGGAGCCATAGAGCTTTTTGTTCCTGAAATTTCCACTGACAGAACACATTATGCACACAATATATCTAAGTAAGGCCTACTTTTTGAATTACTGAGGTTTCGATTAAATTAATCATGTGACCAGCCAAACAGGTCACTTGGTAAAAAAAAAAAAAAAAAAAAGTGATAATGGTGTGATGTGATTTCCACTACAGCAAGACCCCACTCTGAGAACCACTGCTGAACAAATAATCACAGATACACGTTGCTCCTGACCTTCTGGAGCAGGTCCTGGAAGTGCTCAGTAATGACGGCAAACGATTTGCCACTCATGGCAAAGTGGTACTTCTCCACAGACCTTAGTTCTTCAGGCCCGTCCTCCACACCAATCTCCACGTCCTGCCTCGGCATACGCAAAAACGTACATTACAAACTAGGATCTCGGCGGCAAAAGACGACTTAGTGGCTTTAACGGCTTGATGTCAAAGAGTAATTTATTTGAGAAAATCGCATAATTTTAAAGCCCCTAGCAACACCCTCTCAAATGTTATAAAATATCTGTGATGCTCTCTCATTAAATAAGCATTTATCAATGGTGGATTCAAGACAGACTCAAGTTATATATTCAGCTAGAATATAATCATAACTAAGAGATATGCTCTGCCTGATCAGAAGTGTGTAGGCAGGTCAAATCATAGACTGATTGTTGTGTGAGTCAGGTTTTCTCGGAAATTTGCTAGCGAGAGACCAGAGCTTTCGTTTTTACACGAGTCATTGATGTTGCGTGGCGTTTCGGTGCATTTTCTACATCATTTCCAGCCTCACGTTATTTGCAGTAAATGATGGCTGTTGGAACGCTAAGGCTTTAAGCACAGTTACACATGACTATATATAACGGCTCACACTAACTGCACTTGCAGTGTCGGTATGTGTACTGCAGAGGGAGCAGTCTGACCTCAGGCTTGATGGAGTGCTTGTTGGGGTTGTCTGCATAGCGCCAGTTGATCCTGGCCACCTGGCCATCTCTAGGGGGCAGGGCATCAGCAATAATGACTCGGTCCTGGGGCAGGATCATGCCACAGTCCCGTGCCACTGAGATTGCGGTCAGTATATTGTCACCTGTGAAATGGACAGAAATGTTTAAGACTTTAATAATAACACAAGAGCAATACACTTAATTTTTTAAAAACTTATTGCTTAGGGCTTATCAACCAAGAGCTGACGGAGATGTCATATAGAGAAACTAGAGGAGAGCAGAATAAAAACCAAATAAGAAAAAAGAAAAGAAAGTATACTCGATTTATAAACTAGTAGTAAAATCTTATGGTCAGTTCCACAGGAAACGGGAAGCCAGCGCTGTGATGCTAAAACTAATATATCTCTGTTCCTGGTATATGTAAACCCTGTTAATATAGATGAGAAAACAATAGAAAGGCATGGATTTTTATTGCACAAGATTTGTCTTGCACAGTATCTTTAGCTACATATTACTGTATGCATCCAGAGCCAGATTTCCAGGTGTGTTCAACAACTCTCAACACCTTCACTACCAGCCACAAGAATTGCTATCCAAATAGCAAAGGATGCTGGGTAGACAGGTTACCCTTTTATCTTTAAGAGAACACCTGCAGTTACAGATATGCACAGCTCTGTGGTCATCTTTATAGCTATGAAAACCAACTCTGTGCTGCTTAAATAATCTGACCATGCGAGGGGGAAAAAGAAATAAGACGGGGACAAAAAAGTGGACCAAATACTGAGCTTTGTGGTACAACGTGCAGATCATAGTTATGTGAAACTATTTCTCCTAAATGACTAAATGACAATACTTTCTTCCTGTTAGATATACAGATAACCGCTTCAACAGCATGAATAATGCTCAAGTAATGTAGCACTTCCGGTAGTTTCCGTACTATGTATTATTTTCATTTAAGAAATCGTTTAATTGTGAGAAGACAACTTGTATGTATTTTACTAAAGAAAAAAAAAGGTAGGATAGAGATCGGTAAAGATTATGCTTCTTCAGTAATGGTCTCACTGTTGCTGCATTAAGTGCATCTGGGAAAATAATAGCCTGAGCTGAGCTCGATAAGGGTGTGCAGGAAAGCAAGCCCATACGGAGGCAATACAGAGTCTGCAACCCAATCTAACACTCGCTACATTCACGACGGCGCACTCGTCCCTGGAACACTGTCGAGGCTGTATGCGAGTAAGTCAGAGAGCTGAAAGCTTTATTAGTTGGGATTACTGGAATTCCTAATGTTCCAGAACAAGTTAGGTTAAGCTGTAGGACTCTAGACACTCGAAACTGCCATCAGCTCTGGGTCAGTGTAGATGTGTATTCGGACAGAAACATGCCAGACACATCGTCTGATAGAAACCAGTAGGTTTTTCCCTGTACCTGTGACCATGACCGTGCGGATGTTTGCCTGTCTGAGGACCTCAAGCACGCCGGGAGTCTCGGGCTTCAGCTTGTTCTGCATAACGATCAGACCCAAGAACTCCATGTTCATCTCTATATGATTCCTGGAGATGCAGATTATCGCAGGTTAACATGAGCAAAGCACAGATTTAATAGGACATGCGTGTTTAGTATACTACGTATTTCAAAGTACAACTAAAAAAAAAAAATGTAAGATACATAACTGGTTAACTAGGGCTAGTACTGATTATACAGATGGGGTCAAATTTCTGAACACTGAACAAAATCTTCCCTCTTCTGCATGCATGAGCTCACAGATGTCCAATTCAAGACTCCCTTCATGAAATACTTTAACTAAATGTCCTAAGTAGAGCCTGTATAGAGCTTACGACTCCAGTAGAGAAAACCATGAACTACTGAACCTGAATAAGCACAAGCATGATCAGGACAGTACCTGTTAATGTTCTGTACTTTATGCCAGGTCATTTTGGACTCCAGGCGCCTGTGTGCCAGAGCGATGACGCGGAAACCCTGTTTAGTGTAGTCCTCCAGTACCTCTGCAAAGTCCTGTGGCACTGCACACAGCAGGAGAAAGGGTTCGACACGTTGAACGGCACCGCAAGCGTTCCCAAAAATTCTATTCGAATTCTATGGAAATTTAACCAACCGGTCTCTTTCTTGCATAGACTTGCCACAACCTCAGGCGCCCCCTTGAGGTAGGCGTCCATTCGCTTTTCTCCGAGCAGCCGAGCCACTACGCACATCCTCTGCAACGCCGAGGAGAAGGGGAACTGCCGCACAATTCCGATCTCGTAAGAAGCCTGTAAGTGACGAGACTAGCTGCTCACTGTTCACACAACATGCTTCATCACAGGGCGGTATACAGTACCACACTCAAAGGAAAGTGCTATCTGCCCTCTCCTGCATGCATGAGCTCACAGATGTCCATGATTAGCTAATGTCACTGTGATCGACAGGGGACAGTGAGCATGACAGCAATCCCATCCAGAGAGCATGGCCAATTTTACAACCTTGGCTCCCGGCTGTGGAACCGTCAGGATTCACACATGCAATCTCCTGATGTCAGTGCAAATTTCTCTTTCTTTCTTTTAAAAAAAATAAAAATACTAAATACAGAATTTAAACAGAAACTCTACTTACCGACAGCTCATACAGCTCCTGTAAAATACAACAGTCAACGTAAGTGGGGTCACTATTTGCCAAAACATTAACACGATCTCTGCCAGAACATGATTTGTTCTCGTCTAGCACGCAGCGAGGGCAAACGCACCATGTCCTGCTCTGGTGACATCACAGGTTCAGGAAGGAGCTGCTTGGGTGGGCGCACCACAGTGGGCATGATGCGTTCATGAAGAGAAGTCTCCTCTTCGGTGGCCTCCTCCAGGATCTGCGACACACGCGGTGTATTTCAGCATTACAGGAATACTTGTGTCTTTGAACAGCAGGCATCGTTACTTTATAAATCATTCAAAAGTTAAACACAGTCAATTACTGGAGACATTAGGGCCTTTCAAAACAAATTCCACTGTTTGAATGGTTATTATTATTATTGTTTTGTTTTCTTTAAATCATTTGTGTATTTTAAGGCAACAAACCCATATTTAAATGTACCGTATTAAAGTAATGTAGCTGTTCCTAGAACAAACTACTTTTATTCACCGCGTAACAAAACACTACACCACCGCTTCCCTTTCAACATAAAGGTCTCAATGTTATTGATGATTTAAACAAATCCTAATGTACAAACTAGTGTATTTGTCCACAGCATCCATGGCCATATTTAACAGTGTTTATAAGCATGAAAGAGTCACGTGGCAAAGGATACGCATTTATTTCTAACCCATGCAAACAGGAAATGGAAATACTGTTGACATCCAAGCACCGTTTTAAGGACACATAAAGGAAGCTAGATCGTTATCCGTTTTTGTCACTGCTGTTAATTACCTAGCTGGTCAAGAGAGGGATAATGTTAGTGGGTTTAGTCATTTCTAATAACATGAATGCGATGTAGCGGGAAGTTTGTAATACAGGGAACTGTTTCAAGATGTGGAGCATGGCAGAAATTATTTAACTTTATCGCTAGCATCAAATAAGATCAATTATTATTCACAAAGCAAACATTGCAGGAAATGCCTAAAATGCAACCCTTAAAGTCCTAGATAGATTTTTGGGAAATCTGACTCTCCTGTTGTTCGTTTTTCTAACCTAGTCTAGCAGTCAAGCAGCATCAGGTTTCAGATATCATTTTAAACAGGAGAACTTTCCCTTTCAATCTAGCTCATTTAAAAGTGCCAATTTAATTTTTTTATTTTTGTCTGAGAATGGATGTATTATCCAAAAAAATTTTGAAAAATGGCAAAAACAATTTGGTAGTTTTTTGTTGTTGTTTTTTTTTACACTGTGAACTTAAACAAAACCTCATGAAGTCTGGATTTTCTTTCTTTAGAAACGTATACCTGGTTGTTTTAGACTTCCAAATGAAATTTTCTTTTCATCTAGCATTCCCTTAGCAAGTTATAGCCATTTATTGCAATATTAGTTCTAGGCATTTTTCAATTGGGGAAAAAAAACAAAAAAAAAACAAAAAAAACACTTTTTTATTTTTATTTACTGACAATGTAGATGTGTCCATAAAATAGATGTCTCTTTCAAATGAATAATTTGAAAGAGACACCCCCCCCCAAAAGAAACGTTGATTGGTGGAGTAGATGACGGTTTGAGCCAGTTTGGGCACAGGAAGGGTGGGACTAAGCAGTAACAGCCATTTCCTGTTTGGCTCAGGAACACACTGCATATGTTTCCTTGACGAATCAATGCTACAAGATGTGACAGCGTAACCATGATGTATCCACATTCACTACGAAGCACCCGAATGTCCAACTGAGACAAATGTGATCAGACTGAAAAGCTGAGCCCTTTACGGGGCTTTTAAAGCATACGGATTGGATTAGCGGCTCAAAGGTTTCACAGTTACGAGCAAGACTAAGATTGGGCTTAATCGAGCACGATGCAAAAACAACAACACAAGTGAAGAACAAACCCAGCCAGTGGCCTCAAACATCTTCAGATCCAGAGGGTCTCCAGAGAGTTGGCCCTCGATCTTGGTGAGAGAGTGGCACGTGGCCATGCAGGCCACAAAGTGAGACTTCACCAGACTCTCTTTATAGGCGTTCTCCTCTGAGTGATGGAACCTGGAGAGTGAGACACAGAACAGCAATAAACAGAACAGCAATAAAAAACCATCCAAAGAGATAAAAGAGCAGATATTTAAGGTAGACGACTATGAACACAATACAGTACACGCTTGCACCTGGACCGAGATTATATTGTTATTAAAGCTTGTGCTTATTTGACGAGAACCATGTTGCGTACCTGCTGTTCTCTACTCTCTGCACGCCCCACAGATCCAAGCCATCTTCAGTGAGCGTGCCTGTCTGTAGAAGGAAGAAAAAGTGAAGTTACATGCTAAGCTCGTTAAAGTGACTGTACTAGAGAGGGCTGTTTAATATCACTACTACACTCGGGTCTAAAACCATATCACCCTGCGCCTGGTTTCTCACTGAAGCTAAGCAGGGTTGAGCCTGGCCAGTATCTGGATGGGAGACCTATTGGGGAAAACTAATTCCAGTTGCTGGTGGAATTGGTATTAGTGAGGCCAGCAGGGGGCGCTCGGTCAGTGGTCAGTGGTCTGTGTGGGGTCTAATGGCCAAGTATAGTGAAAGGAACACTATACCGTAAAAACAGCACTGTCTTTCGGATGAGACATTAAACTGAGGTCCTGACTCATGGTCATAAAAAATCCCAGAAATCCCCCCATTGGCCCTTCTCCATCATGGCCTAATAATCCCCATGAATTGGCTACATCACTCTCTCCTCTCCACTAATAGTTGATGTTGCTGCTGTCGCATCATCCAGCTGGATGCTACACACTAGTGGTGAGGAGATTCCCCCAATACTATGTAAAGTATAACCTGTAACTAACTAACTAAAGCAAATCAACTATACAGCCTAATAGGACGGGCAAGGAAAGTTATAGGGCAGTAACAATTGACAATTGTTTTAACAAAAATGCTAGCGCAATGAGGTCAGGGCTCTTAACTTTGGGTTGGGTGATTGTTATATAATGTGAAGTAAGAGATATATTTTTTCACACTATAATAATACTCATGTTTTCTGACAGAACGCACAACGGTCATGGAATAATTTACCAGCAATATTACATTACATGCCCGTTCTGAATGAACGGTATTCTACAAGAATACTGTGCAAACTACCCCTTGTTAAGCCTACGTACCTTGTCAAAGCAGATAAGGTTGAGTTGGCCGCAGATGTTGATCCTCTGCGGACTGATACAGAAGATGCCGAGATTCCTGAGACGCCGCTGTGCATACACGATACCTGCCGTCATCGCCGCAGGCAGTGCGGGTGGCACCGTGATGGTGATGATGTCCAGCGACTCGATGATGATGGTTTTAGCAGGAACCTACAAGTACAAGAATCTTAAATTAAATTAAGGTATTTTGCCATTTTGTCTCACATAAAATCACATCAGCTTGTAAAATGTGTTTTAAAATTAAGCAGTTTGGGGAGGGATAATGATACATCTTAAACTGTTCTTACATTTGATGGGTAAATTATATATTTGAATATATTTTGATACCCCCTGCAATTATGCTACGGGAACTCCACCCTAATAAAACAGTTTATTTACAAAAACATGTACTTTTTAAATGGATGACTTGACATTAAATCGGTTGAGAAATCGATTAATCAAGAAATCAGTGAAGAAAATATCAAGAACACATTTCTGGAAATTCTCGCCAAAAAGGGTATTTCGAGGATGCTAAAATACTAAATTATTTTGATTTATTTGGGATTTTAAATCCCAAATAAATTTGTGTTACTCCAGACTTTTGAGGACTTTTATTATTCTAGAATATAGGAAAATTTATAAAAAATAAAGAATGAGTGTGTCTAAACTTTTGACCAGTAGCGTATATTAACTATTAATAAATATTAAAGTAAATAAAAAGACATGCATCCAAACATAACAATCCAAATAACAAATAAAAATAGAGACATCCAAAATGAATTAAATATATATTTTTAAAATAATTCAAATAATACAACAAAATTCGTCAGTGATGGTTTTTATTTGGCCTCTAGAGGCCGTTCTCGTACTGTATAATGACCGGACTCTTTTCAGCAGTCCATGTGCATTTCTGACGATAACCAATCAAATCGGTCGACCTCTAATAGTAACTTACCAGTCAATATAGACAGGTATTCGTTATTATTTTTTAATGTACTGGCAGTACTACAATAGTGCTGAAACCCCTATAGTGTAGAACGGTCACTGTTACCGGGGGGGGTTAAAGGAAAATACAACATATTTGACATATCGGGTAGAAAAGTGTACTACCTCATTCATTACGCTCAGCACGATCGAATAGATAAAGCCAATGCCAGCCACTCCAACAAGACAAAGCAGGAACAGATAGGCATCTCTGTAAAGCTTAAAGTCTGTGGGTTTAGGGTATAAGATGCTTCGGATCAGCTGTCCCTTGGCTGTACTGAAGCCTAGAACAAAATAATGAGTGTGAGCAAAGATACGGAAACACACACATGTACCCATGCACAATGAGCTGCTTGAATGATTATGGTTTTAAATAATAGGACAAATATAAAACGTGTTACCGGTCACTAAATCTTTAGTAATAAGGGTATATAATATAATATTGCTATAATAGCAAGGGGGATTTTCAGTTTTACACTTATTATGGAAGATTATCAAAGGGAATGAACAAAGGGAATGAACAAAGCAAGAAAAAGGGACGTGTTTGTCGTTGCCACTTACCGGTCCTGACCACCACAGCTTTAACCAGTTCTCCTGAATAGAACCGGGTCTGGATGATGTGTGTGCCGCAGAACAGCGTGTGCCTCTTATGTTCTTCCATATCATACACCATGTCCCCCTCAGACCCCCTGTCTCCATGTTGAGGGTTGGGCAGGTTAGTTTTCGTGACAGGCACACTTTCACCTAGTGAACAGAAGAGAGAACAAAAGAGAGAGTGTGAAGAATTGTCATTTGTTGTCATGTACAAATTGTCAGGAAGCTTGGGTCAGAGTGCAGGGGAGCCATGACGCAGTGCCGCTACAGTTATAACAATTATTAAACCCTCAAATCTCAAATGATCAGTTCAATAATATTAATCTCAATTCATCACCAGTTCTACTTTGATACCATATAATGCTGTATCCGTGGTTAGTGGGAAACTTCCAGAGAACTCATGATGAATAAGGTGGGGGGAAAAAAAGTGCACAACCAATTAAAGATATACAGTGGGGGGAAATAAGCATTGGACGGGACAACTTTTTTCTTTTTCCAGTAAAATACAGTTCCAATGAGTTTATTAACATGAATATCAATATGTTTTGCAACAATACGGTTGTGAAGGTCTTGGGATAGGTCTTTGCTTTTACCCATCATAAGATGTTTCTCATGTGACACCTTGGTAACGAAAAGACCATCAATTTCCAAACCCAGCTGATATTAATGTGCACAGATAGGGGGTATAATTAATTACGAATTTCAGCTGGTTCCTTACCTTGGAGAACTGCTTTTTCTTTGCGTGTTCAATACTTTTTCCCCCCGTATCATTCAACTTTATTACACATCACTTTATATATGGACTTGTGAATTCTTTATATTTCCAGATTTCTTGAGTTAATACTGATGTCTGGTGAAAATTTCATGCGTATAACCTCACTGGAAATATATATTTACTGATAAAAAATATTGACGCGTGCAATACTTATTTCCCCGGCTGTATATACAGACAAGCCCAATCAGGACTCTTCTAATAAGAAGATTACGAATGATTACATTCACAGAATGAAATGCCTTTGTACCTGTTGCAACATTGCGGCCTGAGGAGTATCTAAAGAAACATTCCAGCCAGGTACGAGCAAAGATGAATACAACACTGGATGGATTCTGACAGATGTGGTTTAGCACTGATATTACGGTACGATTCAGTAACTGAAGCAATTCGAATCGTAGAACCTGTAAGCATGCTCTCGTTGACGATGCAGGTTCCACTAATCAGCACTGCGTCACAGGGCATGATGGTTCCGTTGCTCGGGATGACCATGACATCACCTGGGACGAGGTCTGTAGACAAAGCTTCTTCAATCTCTATATTAAGGGCACATAGAAGAAATAAAATAAATAAATTAAAAAAGAAAGAAAGAAAGAGCAGGACAGCAAGGGAGAGAAGAACGTGGCAGATCCTGGCTGCAAACGTTCAGTGAATACCAAATTTACATGAATGAGCGAGGTTGCTACGCTGTGTTTAGCCAATCAGGCGAGGGCTTCAGTAAAAGGGGGAAGAGCCTAGAAACGCTGTGCATGTTCAACAAAAAAATGTGCAACTGGACATGTAGAGGAAGACAGATAATCGAGCCGTACAGCCCGCTGTCTAGCAATCATTTTAAACAGGATTGAAGGAAGAGAAATGATTTTAAGATGGAACTTACCGTTATTGGTTCTGCAGACTGATACACGAACAGTACTGTGGGTAGCCACCATGTCGTGTAACGTGATGTATTGCTACAAAGAATAAAAAATAAATAAATAAATGACAATTATAAGCTTCTTGTACTACTCGGGTAACCGGAGTACAGGCACACAAACCACATTTGTATCACATAGCAAACGTGACAGAGTTTCTCTGGACATCTTATCCTGAAGGAACTTACATTTAAACCTGCTAGGCAAGAGAGCCTAAAATCGCTGACTCACCTTTCTGATGGTGTACAGAGAGGTAGCTATCGATATGAGTGACATTAACATTATAGCCATCGCGTAGTAGTAGTATTCATCAGAACACCACAGGATGACGCTGAAGAGCTGGAAGATGTAAAAGGGGTTGAGGACCTAGGAGGAAGAGCCAGACGGAAGAGTGATATGAACGAAGCTGCACGTGTGACACACATGGAAACTACAGCACTGTTCGTAGGCAAATCATGCAGGAACTGGTATAACAACATGACATGACATGACAAGAACAGACACTGTGGCCAGCTCAGTGGTTTTCCTCTAGAATTGGGCCATGTGATGCAGGGGGACTTTTCTAGATGAATTAAGTATGCCATAGGGGACTGCTAGTGAAAAGGCTCATCAGTAGAAATGTCATCATTAATGTAAATGCTTAAAATACAACAGTAGACTACTTTCATTCTATAAACGTGCTTCATCATCAGTAAACCGATCTACTCTTACGACTATATAACACCACACCACCGTTTTAAGAGTTTAACAGTGGGACATTTATTCTTCATGTTTCACTCGGACCTTATGATCACCAGTTCAAAGGCATAACCGCTGCCCATGGGGTTTATTATTTCTGTGTTGAATAAAAGCATCCTGAAACGCTACTAGTTTTAAATAACCATCAGGAATGGGTGTGTCATGAAGATCAGGCAACCGTGTTTACTCTACAGAAACCGTTTCTGTGGGTTAAACACGGTGCTGTAAGCGTGAAACGCTGAAGCACGTCATTAAATTGACAAGCTGATATACAATCTGGCTTAGACCAGGTGTTAAACTGAGCATTTTTGTGGGACTGAAGCTGAAGGTCCTACCTCCTTGATTAGCAGCTTGAAAAGGGAAGGCACTTTCACAGCAATTTCATTCACTCCAAAAAATAGTCTCCTAAAAAATAAATAAATAAATAAATAAAAACAGTGCATGAATACACCATTTATACAACAGCAGTATTCTTGTGACCACCTGAGGGCATACAGTTTTTATTTGATTGGTTTGACGCTGGTCCGGTTTGTACGGGTTAAAGCAGGGTGATCCGAAATTTCATTAAAAAATATTAAAAAAAAAAAAAACACTCTGATAGTAACATTAATTCGATATGCTCACAGAGGACATGTGATCCTGCACTCGTTACTGATTAATTCCTAGGGTTTTTGTTTTTTTCCCCCAAAATGGTGTCTTCCACACATTATAAAAGCAAATAAAAGACTCTGGACCTGAGGAGAGCAAGCCCAATACCTGTATCAGGTTTATTTACAGCAATAAAAACTCAAAGCTGAGCAGGACTAAATGTGAGGAACCCCGCCCTTCTTTCATGTTTGATTTTTTTTTACACGGTACCGTGCCCATTAATCAGATGCGTCACACGCGGTATGATTATATAATTGTTAAAGTGTTACAGTCGTGAGCGTTCGGCCAGCACCTGTACTCCTGTTGGTTTTGGCTGAGGCCGTCACTATGCTCCGAGTGGATGCTGGAACACCTAGGCTCCAAGTCCTCGAGACCCCTGCGTACACCACAGCAGTATTAACAAAAGCCTGTTTATTCACAGCTGTTTTCAGTCCTGTTTCAGGTCAGCAAGTGAAGAACCACACATTTGGGGGGGGGCGATAGAAAGGGGGAAGAGAGAAAGAGAGACAGAGAGAGCGAGAGAGAAGACAGAAAGAGAGAGAGAAAGAGGGGATGAGAGAGAGGGAAAACAGAAAGAGAGAGAAAGATGGGAAGGGAGAAAAAGAAAGAGAGAGAGAGAGAGAGAGAGAAGAGGCTGCTTACGTTAACACTTCATAATTTTGGACAGCTTCGTTCCAGTAGTACTTTACGCTATGGAGTGTAAAATAGTGGATCTGAAAGGGTAAAAAAAAAAAAAAGGGGGGGATAAATAAATAAGTGCACAGAAATCCCAAATTCAGCAGTGACTCAGCAACGTACTACAGCGAAACAGGTCTTGCAGCAAAAATCTGGTACGGACCCAGACTGGTTTTATGCTTACTGCTACACTTTAGTCGGATTGCATGAGTGAGTTGTTTTGGCCATCATGAGTCACAATGATATTGTCGACACGCATATATCTATGTCCAAAATGTGTTAGGATGGTGTGTACCTGTACAGGCTGGTACTCTGCGTATTTTCTGATGAAGCCTTTGGCTGGGGAGTCAGAGGGGTGGGGGGTGTGGCCGTTGGCCATGTGGGTGGTGCTCTCCGAATCCAGGCTGCTATAAGGGTCCTTTCCTGGGGCCAGCATCACACGCACCTTAGCCAGGAACCAGCGCTTAAACTCGTCCTGGAGGTCACACACACACACACACACAATGTATTTCCATAGACAAATAGGAACTGCGGCGTATGAAAGTTATTTACATAGATTCTGCCACATGAGCAATTGGTGAGGACCTAAACAAAATCTTTAAAACAAATCACAGGGTCAACAGGGAGGTTAACATGGACAGTTATTCAAATACGTTCCTATGGAACCACTACTCGGTTCTAGAAACTGTCTTCACACAGACTTTATATATGTTAAAAAAAATTATGAAGAAGAAGTAGGAAGAAGATGGAGAAGAAGAGGAAGAAAGAAGGAAGGGAGAAGGAGAAGAAGGAGGAAGAAGTAGAAGATGGAGAAGAAGAAGAAAGAAGACGACTATTATGAGGAAGCGGATGAAGAAAAATGAACGAAGAAGAAGCAGTACGTACAGTGCTCTGGAGCAGTACCACCTGGGCGTCACGGATAGGTGTGCGGGTGCACGTGCCCTTGACACACCACTCGGGCAACCAGTATAGCAGCAGCAGGAGAAAGCCGCCGGTACACAGCACACCCACTGCCACAAAGGCCAGCTTCCAGCGGCACAGCTTGTACCCTCTCATCTCCTGTGACATGGACACAGTTCTTACACCAGTGTGATATAAATAAATAAATAAATAAATAAATATCTATAAAGAAATCAATCAATCAATCAATCATTAAGCTCGGCACATAGATCAACCATGTGACTAATTTCCCCACATTATCGAACATGGCGTGTGTTCCGGACGCTGCACCGCCACCATGCAAACGGACTTTAGAGTGTGAATCGCTTATATAGTCACGGATTACGATTGATATCAACTGCCCCAACAACTGCCCTCAGACGCTGATTATAAGTGCGTTACGAGTCACGCTCTCGTCCATGGTAACAGCACATATATATTACAGTTATGGTACGAGTGAGGTAAGTAAGATCATAAGAGAAAAGCTGCGTCCCCCTCCACGGTCACATGAACACATTATGTAACCCTCTGCATGATGCGCTAACTTTCCTAAACAGCTGCACGTAGGGAGCCAGGACACTAGGTCATGGAGCAAGAATACAGCTGCAGCACTAACGCTTCGGTTACAGCTACTCGTGCCGGCTACAGTCTCGTGAATCTGCCGAGTGAAAACCTGTACAGGTTTTAGTTCGCCTTTACAACTAGAACGCGTTGTACGGTCGAATGGATTTGAAGGTGCGGGCAGATGAGCTTACCATTTCATCCTCCAGCCCCTTATTAATAATCATCAGGTCCTCCTTCTCCATCCTGGTCTCCTGCTCCAGCTCCAGTCCAAAGAGTACGGACACTTACCTGTAAATATCACACAGCGTCTGAATGAGTTCAAGATGTACAACATACACACACCCACACTACACTTTCCGGGCAGCATTTTATAAAAACAATAAGACAAATACAGCTGCTTTATCCGTTCATCGCCACCGCACAGACACTTACAGATTTTTTGCTTTGTTTCCACATAACTCAACATACTGCTTTAGCCATTCACGAGTCTACACAAACACCTACCGCACTTTCGGCTTCGGGAACACTTTACATTACACTTCTTATATAAGTGCAGAGCCGAGCGCGTACGGCACCGACGAGAAAGCATGTCAGATCCCAGCAAGGAACAGATGCCGAAGCACGAGAAAACAAAGTGAGGCGAATATATAATATATTAGGAGTTGAAACGCGGGTTCACAAACAGGGGCGGGGTTGCTTGATTCCCAAACGGGGTTGTGAGAGAAACTCAGTGTGCTCATTGGTTTATTTCACAAATGAACTTTGGAAATATTGAAGACAGCTTTCGTGTCACTGCACTGGCGTAGTTTGGCAATATAAATGGACAAAATTCTACATCCACCTTCCTTTACTTAACAAACTAGTGTTGCGTCTCAAACCACATACTTGTATAGTATTCTAGACTGTTTTTGAGTACTAAACACTAACCAGCTTTCCGATCACAATATTTGAAGATTTCCTATTTGAATATTTATAAACCTTCCCCCCCCAAAAAAAAAAGTCTGTTTTGCATACTTCTGGATTTTTAAAAACTTTCGAATGTCTGGTCATGAAAGGATTTTCGATTTGAGACACAGCCCGTGACGATGATAATCACTATGATGGTATAAAGCTTTAAGATACATGAGGCTGGTCAATCTGTTTATCATCCTTGTGCAGAAAACCGTAAAAAATGTAAAAGTTTGACTTGAGAACCCGACCCGATGGCGATGGATGTTTTAGCTCTGACATGCAGTCTAGCGAATGAGGCTTTTAAATCTTCTGGACGTACTTGAAGATACACAGCGAGTGGGAATAACGCTGCTCATTCTGCCGCAGCTTCTGCGGGCAAAATCGATTGCCAAGCAGAAACCTCTGATTCCCACTAGACTGGTCAGGGCGAGGAATATTCCTGCGGCTTTTAGTCACTTTTCCTACACGTACCATTGCTACGGACATAACGAAAGGTTCAAAGACTGCAACCGTCCTGTATGTTGATGGCATTTGGAATACGTCCTTATCCAGAGCGATAAGTTAAAGGTCTTGCTCAAGGGCCCAACATTGGCAGCATGGCGGTGCTGGGGCTTGATCTCACGACCTTCCGATCAGTAGACCATTGTCTTATCCACAGACAACTCGGTGGTCAAGGCTAGGGGGTCATTCACCCAAAAACCATTGGAACTCCTGTTTCAGATCGCGTTCGTTGTTAAAAACATGGTCTCAACTGAATGACTCATACGAAGCCAAAAAGGCTTTTTCTTTTATTTGGCTTTCAGCCATTTTATTCCTAATCAACCACACAACTCTGAATTTGAAGTCTCAAACCAGACTGGTCAGTGTTCCTAGAGAACCCTGATTGGTCTAGGTGGCCGAGCCTTGTCTTAAAGCACGTCGCAATAGTGCTTCTAATGTGGTAACAGAAGCCTGAGCAGAAATGTCCCCATTAGATCAATATTTGGTATTAGATGGTATTGTACAGAGCTTTGAGATCAGTACTGTATTGAAAAAACAAAACAAAACCACTGCTGGTACACTTGAGGTTAGTGAAACAGCCAAGTTAAAATGCCAAATAAATGATGTCAATTTAGTACCTCTCGATATTTGAACTCGCCGGCTATTGTGTGCTGATCCTCCTATCCAAGCCGAGACAAAAGGACAAAGGGCTCGCAGAGTTCACAGCTACTTTTCAACTCTACTGAAGGGTTTCATGAGAAACAATCCATGTCACCATTAGAGTGCAGTAGCATTGCAAAAAGTGTCCAACCAAAAGACACATACACTATATGGCCAAAAAGTATGTGCACACCTGACTATCACACCTATTTGTGGTTTGTCCCTAAAAAGTTGAGAGCACACAGTTTCCCTTCACTGGAACTAAGAGGCCCAAACTTGTTCCAGCATGACAATAAGCCTGTACACAAAGCGAGCTCCATGAAGTGTGAAGGTTGGACTGGAAGAACTCGAGTGTCCTGCACAGAGCCCTGACCTCAACCCCACTGAACACCTTTGGGATGAACTGGAACACCGACTGCACCCCAGACCTCCTCAACATCAGTGGGATGAACACAAGTCCGCACAGCCACGCCCCCAAAATCTAGTGTAACGCCTTCCCAGAAGAGTGGAGGTTATTATAAGGGTAAAGCAGGACTGAATTGAGTGTGATGGACAGGTATGCAGTGGACAAACGTTTAGCCATATAGTGTATCTACCCAAGCACACCCAAGACAAACATACTCTTGTTAGGTCATCTATAAGAAGGGAAACACTATCTAGCTGAAAAAAGGTTTATTTATTTGAAATCGATTCGGATTCCACAACCGCAGTGCTGTCGCGGCACGAGTAGCGAATGGAAGCACGTCAGGAGTGCGAATGCGTTAAGAAAAAGAAAAGAGAAAGAAAACGGAACAAAAGAAAGTAATTCAGGCTGCTGGCGAAGAGCATGGCGTCCAGCCGGCTCAACAATACAGCGGCAGGGAGGCAGCATGGCGGTCCTGCTCCCTGCCGCTAAGCTTGATCTTATCTGGGCCCCTGCACCCGCCCAACATGTCACACAAAGGGGAAATTTAGCTCGGGACCGTGCCCTTCCTACTATTTTACACCAGCCACCCAGGCGCTGCAGTGTTCCAGTACGGACACCAGCATTCTCAAGCCATTTGGTAGACAGTAAGGTAGAAGTAAAAGAAGCGTTCAGATCGCTTTCCTTGTAGCATCGTGTTCTGTAAATTCTCTCGACTAAAGCACACAACACAATACCATAAATAAACAGAAACGAAGTATCGCGCTGCACCTTCAAATACCTCTTCGGTTTATAACTTTGTGAAGCCTGGGCTCAAAGACATCCTGGAGAATCTACTGTGGTACTCCTCTGCTTGCTCCGCATTACAGTCATTTCGGGAATTGGATTTAAATCAGGTGACTGACTGGACCTGTTTTTTTTTTTTTTTTTGGCTGCAAGGCCACTGCTTTTCAGGTCACCGGCACCGTCTAATAAATTTTGAGCCGTCTGACTGAATCGAAACAGATAAGGTCATCCTGAACGCAAATGGTGTGTAAACTGTAACACAACTCTGTGTGAAGTAGTCTGCTTTAAAAACGTACAAGAGTTTACGTTTATTTATATATATATATATATATATATATATATATATATATATATATATATATATATATATATATATGTTGTTTTTTTTATTTCCTATTGTAAAAAAAATAACCATGGGAGATATGTAAAACATGATCAAATATAGAGATTTGGCCATGGCCTCAGCAGAAGAGAATTAAAGGATTTGTGCACTAGAGTGCTTGCTTCTTCAGTCATTATACAGATATACTAGGCTACAAGCCACTATAGAACCTGGGGGCGGAGCTTCATGAACATAAGGTGGGATTGGGGGATGTATTTTTCAAGAAGTAAAAACAACAACAACAATGACCTTATCTTACCCAGTCCACTTTTAAATCACCAGCAGTTTTCATTTCTCTGGTATGCGAGCTGTCTCGCCTGCTCCCGCGACATTATACTTCCTTTCAATAATGTGTTCCAGCGTGCACTGCTTTGCACTGTGTGGTGTACCTCAAGCGCATTTGTCCTTAACTTCTTGGCCACAACTCGGTCTACGTCCACTGAAAATAATGTCCTCATCTACAGTTACGCTGTTATTAAAGGATTTTCTTAAAAAAAAAAAAAATTTAATATAAAAAACCCGAGCGCTGACCTCATGCGCGGTCTCAGAGCCTACAGTACAGGTAATCTCCTCTCAGTGTAGTCATTTCCCTTCTTAATAATTCATCATTGCCGTCGTCATGACTCAATTTAATTCCAGCAACGCTTTCGGGACTGTAAGAAGTTATACGCCGAGAACGGATTGAAAAGTGGTACAGCGGAGCCTTTACTTAATCCCAGACATGCGTGTGCTAACACTAGCCACTGCTACAAACGTTACTATTACAGGTGCATTAGGTACGACTTGTGGACAAATACGTCTCGGACATTCAAACGGATGGAGTTGAAGATTTGAATTATTGAAAAAAAATATTTTTACTCGTTGATCCCAGCCCCCACTTCAACAAAGCTCCGCCCCCGAAACTTACAGTAGTTCAGTTACAGTACAGCGACCGTCGGCAAGGACTGTCGTGACGTCGTTTTCACTCGGACATTCAAACACCCGATAGCAGACTTCTATAAACTCTATAAACATGCAAGCTGAAGGGGGGTTAGGGGTGTGTCTGTAAATGACTGACAAGAGCTCATCCAAATACAAGAAAAACACATGCACTATGGGCCAGAAGGCAGGTTTCCAAACTGGGGTTTTTTTTTCTTCTTTCCTCTGCTACATAATACACTTGTTCTGAGACAAATAATTTTTTTTTAATCATTTCTACATCATCTCCCACATTATTCGTGCTAGTAAAAATTTTAATTGAAATATTGACGGTTTCCCCTTTAAATAACACCACAACTGACTATTGTACGCTTGGGTATAAAACCAACTCTACAAATACTTGCCCTCTAAAATACACTTGCCCCAAGCATAACACGATGGCGTATAAAACCCGCAATCATCTCTAAACAGATCATGTGAACATGCACCAAAAACACATTTTAAATGTCAGTCCGTCTCTTAACCACAGCGCTCAGTGTGCACATTCAAACCCAACAAGTTTTCAAACTTATTGTAAATAAAAGTGCACGGATGTCTGAGGAACTGGAAATGATCAAACCCACTGTCTTGGAGGGAAAAAAAATCTCATATCTATAGTGGTGACTGAAATGCTGAACAAAACAAATATGAGGAAATCTGAAAGGCTGGACAATGAAAGTCCTATCTGTATGGGATTATAATGCGTTTATATACCACAAAATGTTTAAAAAAAAATTAATAAATAAAAACTCCGGCCCTAGTTATTAGCATTAAATAATCCTTAGCTGGATAGCGTCTAGTAACTGTTGTAACACTCAAAGTGTTATAATACCTTAGTTTCATATCTGGCAGGAGTTGCCAAATCCTTTCCTGAAGAACATGCAATCACACAGAAAGTGTGTTTGACTGTAACTACCAAGGCCCAAACCTAACATTCCTTAGCCAACTGAAGTGGAACAACTCCCAAACAGTGCTAGTGCTGGAAAAACATGAGAAAACATGAGTGTTCCTCAAGTGCTAAGGGTTAATCAATATTATTGTGATAGGTTATGGGTAATATAAAGAGTGCGACTTGGTCTTACCTTAAAACCTGGGGCACCAGGGCCCAAGGCAGCCGGTTCCTATGGAAGAGCTTGGTCTCACGCTCTCGCTCTCTCACGATGCAAACCCTGCAAAATCACCAAGACAAAACAATGCATTAATTAGGAACCACATGCTCTAAAGCCTTAGACAACACCCGCCCTCACTTTCGGGGCTCTTTCGTAACCTGCGGAGAGGTTTACAGATTTGTGTGTTTAGCAGAGTGAATTAAAGGTGACGTTGCACTGACTGGTGATTAACTGGACAGACGTTTGTTTGTGCGACGTCAAAGTGGATTTAGAAACGTTGGGAGAGGGCCCTCAAGCGGCGCGGGAAATAAACGCGTCGGCCCGAACGTCACAAGTTCGAATCATGACGACGCAGCCATCGCCGAGTGGGAAGGAATGGCCTTATTCGCTCTCCTGTCAATCGCAGAGATACCACCTGGGCGTTTATAAGATTCCGCATGTGGAAGAAGGCACACAGCGCTTTCTGATGAACTTGGCTGACTTCAAACATCTCAGAGGAATCACGTGATAGCCTTCACCCTCCCTCATTATTAGCTATTGTATGATAGCAGAGACCTGGTGGGTGGGAACTGGCAGGTGACCAGATTTGGGGGTGGAAACCTGGGTTAACACTGGGGATACTGAAAGACTACACATGTCTGGGTGTTTTTTTAAATGAAGGTCTCCATATTATGCATATATTAAACTACTTGCTGTGAAGCGGTTATTTTGCATGCACGCATGAACGTCCAGACCATTCTGATGACAAACGAAATAAAAGTATTGAAAAGCCACTATAGTACATCCTTTTAGAGAGAGAGAGAGAGAGAGAGAGAGAGAGAGAGATTCAACATAGTCCTAGTGCTAGCACCTAGGTTCACACCATTATTTATTAGCCGTCCGGGTTTTGCCAGGCACTGACCCAAACCTAAATTCGTCCCCGTTCATTTGCGTCAAAGGCTTGAGGTCTAAAGTAAACACCACGCTAAAGCTCCTCACCACAAAGAGAACACAGAGCATTCAACTCTAACCACTAGGACAATGGTTCTCAACCAGGGGGGTGGAGAGATCGAAAGGGGGGCACAAATTGTTTTCAAGAAAAAAAACAGACAGGGCAACATTTGTGTATTTTATTGCTTTTCAAAGACAATGTGTTTAAATGAAAAACCCTGTGTTCCCTCTCCCTCTGTATTTTCTTTTTGCTGGGGAGAGGTGGAGCTTAGCCTGCCTTTTATCTAGTGGTCAGTGCTGACTAGAATTGCCAACTTAGCAATGTTTCAGACCCCTTTAGCGACTTTTTTTTAACACGCCTAGCGACAAATCTAGTGACTTTTTGGAAAAGTCTTTCTGAATGTCGGCAGTAGTGTCCTGCAAGTGTGGGTTCTTGCGTTCCCGCTGCACTCTCACCTCTCTCTACGTCCGCTCTGTTCAGTGAGGGGCTGAGAGCCGGAGATTTAACAATGTCATGGATACCGAGACACGCCCTTTACATCCCAATTTACATCATTCACATCCGAAGGTTTTCAGAACGCAAGACGAATGTAATGCAACATGATTTCCATGTAAAATAGTGCACGTTATTACAGCTGAGTTCTCTTGTTCAAAGTAGTTCTAGTGTTCAGATATATTGTATATCATTCATGTTCCATACTTGTCCATTATATAGTTTTATAAAAGTCATAAAAGTAATTTAAAAAAGTACAAAAACAAAATCTATCTATCAAAAGGTTAAAGATTAGGTTTTATATATATATATATATATATATATAAATAAAAGAATAGATCATCATTATACCTAGTCTCCTCCAATATGGGAGGGTGCCACATGGGCTTTAGTTACAAAAGCTTGAGAACCTCTGCACTAGGGTATTAGATTAAATAAGACTCCGTGGCTGCCATATTGGATGTCTGTGTATGAATAGGCCTAATCCTGAGAGGAACTGTTGAACATTTCGGCAAAAATAGAACTTGATTGTGAGAAACTACATAATCCTTGAGCAAAAATGGGTTCATTTTCAGGCTTGGCACATGCCTTGGTGAAATTTTGGTCACGCTAGGAAGTTAACACACCAGTCCAAGAGCTCTTGCACAAGGCGGTCTATACGACATTTAAAACACCAGCAGATTCGGCAGTATGACAGCCTCGTTTTCAGTTTCCGGACACAAAAAAAGCCTTACAATTACACCTACATTTAGCAGAATAAATGTACTAGGATGAGTACAGAGGTTTGTTTGATAGCCAGGCTACACATGCGTTCTGCAGATCTAAGCAGAAAGCAGTAGTCTCCATGTTCCAGTAAAAAGGACGCCCCGCAATACAATACAACTGTTAATAATAAGCGATGACCTAATGACGGGCGGTAATAATTCATGGAAGCTTTCGGAGGGGCGAGGGTTTTGTTGTAGGGCTGGCTCGAAACTCAACGAGCTTTCTTTATCACTTCCTCCGCTAATCAGAGCGCATTAGAACGAGGCCTTTTGTTTACGGCGACAATGCCGCGGAGCTGTGTGTCACACAGCTGTGTGCTGTGAGCTGTGTGCTGAACATGACCTGCCGTTCCGGTCTGTTCTTCGCCATTATCACGCATTCCTGATAAGAAGTGGCGCTCTGCTTTACGCTTTTACCTTTCGGCGTAATCGGTTTACTAGGAACATTACTAACACTTCAGCCTGGCAAAACACAAGAGCTAGCTCGCGATTCAATTTCTGTTCAGGGTTCTATTACGCTGGACAGGTAGAGGAAGTGTCAGATAATTAGGCTCCATGCTGTTCAGATCAGATAAAAACAGATGTGTGGATTTCACTTGCAGCATACAGGCTTCTGCTGAGAGAACAATCCGAACCAAGCTGGGAAAAGTAGGTTTGCCATTTGAGCACCTAGAAAACACGAGGGCACGCCACGCTCTCTCGCTGTGTCTGTCTGTCTGTCTGTCTCTCACAGACAGAATGATGACAGCAACAAGAGAGGAGTAAAAAAATAAATAAAAATAAGGCACCTAAAAAAACCTAATAGCGCATCAAAGCACAAAAATAAAATTCTTTTTTTTTTATAAAAAACAATAAAAACCCAGAGACTTCCTGCTTGGTGAGTGTAATATATTAAAACAGTGTAAAGTCCATTACAAATAAATAAATACCAGGGAATTTAATTCATTCAAATGCATGAGAGAATTCAGTCTTTCGTAGGAGGGCGAGTCAAATAAAAACCTTTATTTTATTTGGATCACTGTTTATGCATAACCTCCATTTCGTTCTGTTCTGACCGAGTCTTCGGATTCTTCTAGAAATAACATTCTTCTTACGGTTGCAGGTGCAGCCACTGACGCACCATCTGTTGTACCTCTTCATCTGACCGGAAGATCAGTCCAACCAAGGCCTCCTTTCGTGTTCTGCTGTGTGTGTGTGTGTGTGTGTGTGTGTGTGTGTGATTGCTCAGGACTGCGTACAGTTTGTTTCTCTAATTTTAAGGCTTTCATTTGCCTCCTAAAACAAGTGAAAATGCCTACAAGGCCGTGCACTCCAGCGAAGCTCGGCATCACACCACAAAACCCTGAGCTCGTAAGATATTACAAAACTGACCGACACAAAGGTTTATTACATTTCTTTCTCTGTCTCCAGTAAACACGACGCATCGGACTGCACTCGCTAACCAGTTAAAAAGAAAATCAAAGAGTCAGCTTCTCGCTCCGCCCATGACCCACAGTAGTTTGACACGTTTTGTACACGCTTCTGAACACGAGCTTCAGAATCGGTTTACATAAAAACAAAAACACGAGCTCAGAGACTCAAGGAGGTTTATATACGCAGCATTCTGTAATGAGTGAGGTGGATTTTCCTTCTCAGTACCGCACACTGTATAGTTTATAGATCTAACAAGCGAGTGCGTCGGTATGATGACTGATCTAAAGATAATACTTGTATATTACAGCATAACTCATCATTTAACGGTAAGAAGTGCCGCTTAGGTTACTCTGAGTGACCATGTTGATTTGACATTGATCTCTTGTTAAACTCTGAGGAACTCCGAGGTGAGAAGTCCACTCAGGGTTCCTAAGAGGGGGACTTTCATTGGTATTTCCTGGTTTGAGGCCGGGAAATGACGAGTTACGACTTTTAATCGAACGCAACATGGTCACTGGATTTTTTTTCACGGTAAAGTCTGGGGCTGATTGATTGCAGTTAAAATTTCACACACAAAGAAGCAAAAAGAGTGAAAACTAGACGTATGGGTCGCTAGCCTACTGCAGATTTTCCACACATTTGGGACGAGACGTGTCGCGATGACGTCACGTTGCATTCTAGCCCTCTACGAAAGACAATACAATTGGTCAGGCGTACCCAAAGGGCCAGTGTGGCTGCAGCTTTTCATTTGGGCCCATACTTCCTTTTACTTAATTCTGATAAAACAGAAATACTATTATTAGGACCACGTGTAGCTAGAAGTAATACATTCTGATTACACAGTAATTCTGGATGGTCTTTCTGTTTCATCATGTACAGCAGTTAAAGACCTTGGAGTGATTCTTGACTCCAGCCTATCATTTGATGCTCATGTAGATAATATTACTAGGATAGCTTTCTTTCATCTCAGAAATATTTCTAAGATAAGAAACATTATCACTACATTATGCGGAAATACTGGTTCATGCATTCGTCACCTCTAGATTAGATTACTGTAATACCTTACTGTCTGGATGTTCCAGTAGGAATATAAATAAGTTCCAGTTAGTCCAGAATGCAGCTTCTAGAGTCCTAACTAGAACTAGAAGATACGACCATATCACACCAATATTATCCACACTGCATTGGCTCCCAGTAAAATCTCGCATTAACTTTAAAATCCTTTTATTAACCTATAAAGCACTAAACGGTCTCGTGCCACAATATCTAAGCGACCTTCTGGTTTTATATGATCCGCCACGCCTACTCAGATCAAAAGATGCAGGCTGTTTGATGGTACCTCGAATAGTGAAGGCTACAGCAGGGGGAAGAGCCTTCGCTTATAGAGCCCCACAGTTATGGAACAGTCTTCCTATTAGTGTTTGGGACTCAGACACAGTCTCAGTGTTTAAGTCTAGGCTTAAAATGTATTTATTTACTCAAGCCTACTCTGAATAGATTCTAATCTTACTAATTCACGGTCATAATAATCTTTTTTCTCCCTCTCTCCTTTTGCCGAGCCCCACACGAATTTATGGAGATACTGGAGATCCAGATCCTTTCTGTCTCTGGATGGAGCTCAAATCTTCTCTAATTCCGGACTACTGGGACTACGGCTGCACCTAAGACCTTACAGACTTCGTATAAATCCATTATCAACTTTTTCACACGATCTGTTGTTACCCAAATGAGGATGGGTTCCCTTCTGAGTTGGGTTCCTCTCAAGGTTTCTTCCTCTTAAAACATCTTAGGGAGTTTTTCCTTGCCACCGTCGCCACTCAGTGGCTTGCTCAGTTGGGATAAATTCACACCTTCATTATCTGTATACCGTGTTTCTATTTCTGTAAAGCTGCTTTGACACAATGTCTATTGTAAAAAGCACTATACAAATAAAATAGAATTTAATTGAATACCGGGATTCACCCGTTTAACCAGTTGATCTCTAAAAGCATCCATGCGGGCCCTTTATGGACAGGACTGGGCACTCGTTATACAGAATATGGCATTCTACAAGCTTGTTGGAGTGGAAAAACTCGAGTATCCTACACAGATCCCTGACCTCAACCCAACTGAACACCTTTGGGATGAACTGGAACGCCGACTGCACCCAGACGTCACTAACGCTCTTGTAGCCGAATGAAAACAAATCCCCACAGCCACAATCCAAAATCTAGTGGAAAGCCTTCCCAGAATAGTGGAGCTTATTATAAGAGGAAAGAAGGACTAAATCTGGAATGGGATGATCAACAAGCACACGTGGAATGTGACTGGTCAGATGTCCACAAACTTTTACCCATATAGTGTGTATCCATCCAGGGTGTTCTATATCTTACAAAGTACATAGCCCCGGTCCATCTCAGACCAAAATCTGTCACTTACTCGCAACAGTGTATGCTACGGTTTACATCTGATAAGCTTGATTGCAGCCCATGAACCTCGAGGGATCCTACAGAGAGCGTGAGCTGTTGTGAAGAAAACGCTGCTCAGGTAAGAAGCAGGAAGTACAAAATCAAAAAACGCCGGGTTACAAAGGTGTTGTTCTTCACGGCTATAAAAGATCTGATTTAGAGGGGGTGTAAACACAGAGGTGCCAGCACTGCTAACAAGAAAATCCTAAGAGGCAGAAAGAGAGCGAGAGGAAAAAATAAAAAATAAAACACAGACCTGCAGAAATGTTTCACGTCAATAATAAACTGCCTGCAAACAATATGCTTACTTTTTTTAATTGATTTTTTTTAGTCGAGTTGTGTGTGAAATGTTTGAGTAAGCCGAACCGAAATAAAACTTTTCAGCTGGACTTACAAATGTTTCAGAAATGCCGAATTTGCGCTTAGTCATGCCCACAAAACTCAATAAAAAGATAAAGAGCAGCGGGGGAGCATGGAACGAATGAACAGTCAGGGTAAAGCTTGAAACGCAGATGTTTTTTGACATCAGTTATTTTGACTGACTTCTATGCAAATAAAATGATTTATTACACTGATTTATTAATAATGAAAAGTCAATCAGGTGAATCTTCCATCCATTGAGGCGGACTGTTCACGGGGGTTGTGTTGGCTTGGTTTAACTTTCATGTCAATAATACAGAATCACACATTTCCACTATTTTACCTCAATCAGGTGTTAGTCCTAATAAACAATACTCTGACCTTTGCTTATTGTTTTCCTTAAAGAAAAGAAATCACCGGTTCAAAGTTGAACTTTGGGATTGAATCTGAAGTTTGTGCTTCTCACTTCGGTCTCACGTTTCACATTTGCTGCTATTTTTAATCCATAGCACTTCGCTGCACTATCCCGGCTTTATCTTGGACTTGTTAGAGGTAAACCGCATATGGGTTATTATTTATCCACCCCATCTCGGGTGTACGAGGCAAACACTCCCGACGTGGCTTGAGAGACTTGCACCATGTCAGGACATTTCACATCCTGGTCAGGAATCAACACTGGCAGACTTTCTGTCATACGCTAAAGTCTTAGACTCAGCCTGTGAGAAGTAACCAGGGCACCACCTCAAAGCATGCTTCTCTTGGAAAGCGTTAAGATTCCTTCGAGTTGCTCGCGTTACCCAAACTCAGAGAAGAGTGCAGGAAGCTTGGTGTAAATTACAGAACAAACATTTGGCAATAATGGCAATCTGAGTATAGGATTAGTACCTAGTTCCTGAAAGTCTTGTGATCTTACAGAGAAAGTGCTGAATGCGATCTGAATGTGCTCATGTAAGGTGTTATAGAGCTGTTTGTGAATGTAAAAAGTCTGCAAAGTTTTAAAAATCAAAGCGCTATTGACTCCCAAAAGAAGGAACCGATTCTGAACAGCTGAATCAAGTCGTAAGTGATTCCAGACTTTACTTCCTGTACTAATCCATGTAGGTTTGTAACAAAAAACGTCTTCGTCAGCTGCTCGCTGACCGCGGTAGACCAATCACAACAGACTGGGATATCTGACCAATCAGAGCAGAATATGCTCTCTGAAAGGAGGAGTTTAGAACAAATCCTTTAGAACGGATCATTTAATGAGTCGTTAGTGACGCTCAGGAAATTAAGCACGTTAAAGTGTTTTTTGACCTCGGATGCATGTAAATCTATTGTATGATACCTTTAAAAGAAAATTAGGCACGTTTCAAAACCATAAAAAATTCCTTATTCCACTTTAAAATTCCTTATTGAAAACCTATGAAAGAATATCCGATGCACTACTTACTAGGAGTACACACAAACATACACTATAATATATATTTTATTTATTTTTTTATAAATAGGAGCATGCGTGTTTAACATCTGCCTTTTTAAATATTTATTTCAAATAAGCGGAAGTCGTATAAATCTTCTGGTATTGTAGATTAATGGTCTAAACCATTCAGAATGCAGCAGCACACCTCGTCTTCAACCAGCCCAAGAGAACCCATGTCACACCCCTCTTTATCTCCCTCCACTGGCTTCCTGTTGCCTCCCGCCTCAAGTTCAAGACCTTGATGCTCACGTACAAGACCTTGTCGGGAAACAGCACCCCCTACCTCAGCACTCTCCTGAAGGCCTACATTCCCTATCGCAATCTGCGATCGATTAGCGACCGGCGCTTAGTAGTGCCCACTCAGCGTGGACCAAGGTCCCTTTCCAGAACCTTCACACTGACTGTCCCTCAGTGGTGGAATGAACTTCCAACCTCAATCCGGACCGCAGAATCTGTCACTATCTTTAAAAAACAGCTAAAGACCCACCTCTTCCGTGAACACCTAACTAACCCTTAAAAAAATCAAAATAATAATTTTTATTAAATTGCACTTGCACCTCTACTCTGTGCACTTTGCTTCTTCTGGAACTCAATTAACGGATCTTGTATGGTAGCACTACTTGTATTGGTCTCTGCTTGATATAATCGCTTTGCTTGTATTTTCTCATTTGTAAGTTCGCTTTGGATAAAAGTGTCTGCTAACTGAATAAATGTCAATGTAAACCAGAACTACAGAACCAAGTGCGCGACCAAATGGGAGCTAGCGTACGTCAACATTTACAAACCAATTTTGATAAACAAATGAAAGCCTTAAGTCTGGATCGTCAGTTCGCCGGTAGAATAAACTAGCTTGTTAAATAAGAAACTTTTTTTGTTGTTGTTTTATGTGTGCGTGTGTGTATGTCATGCGAGTGAATGAAGACAATACCTGAAAAAGGCAGACCTGAGACTGACGCGTCGTCAAAAGCCCCGGCCAGCACTGCCGTCCATCCCATATCGTACACGAGAAGACGGTTTGGTCATTTTGTCCAGCACTGACTGCGTAACTCTGAACAGCAAGAGTTCAGCAAGAACAGGACGTGACACGAGACGAGATCGCTAAGGCAGGTCTACCCGCTAGGAAAAAACACGAACAACATCCGTATAAGATGAAAATCCTGATAATCCTTTTAGTCTAAACAAACCAGACGCATCAGGATAGTTTACAAACACAATACCATCATGGTCAACTTCCTTATGACACAGGTATTTCGGCTAGACTTGTGTGTGTGTATGAGGTTAATTTATCATTTTCTAATCTCCCAAACATCACTGCTATTAACGGTTATCTTTAAACTGTTAGATCAGACATTTCCTCGTAGCCCTATTTAATCTGTTCGGTTATCTTTAAACTGTTAGATCAGACATTTCCTCGTAGCCCTATTTAATCTGTTCGGTTATCTTTAAACTGTTAGATCAGACATTTCCTCGTAGCCCTATTTAATCCGTTCGGATCAAAATCTCCGTCCGGCCAAAATCTCTCGACATCCCTAATAAACACCGTTAACTTGTCTAACGTTGTCCAAGTCGAACGTATCGCTACTCTAGTATTCGCACGTGAACAATTCACCCTCAGTACAACTACAGTGGTGTGAAAAAGTGTTTGCCCCCTTCCTCATTTCCTGTTCCTTTGCATGTTTGTCACACTTAAGTGTTTCGGAACATCAAACCAATTTAAAAAATAGTCAAGGACAACACAAGTAAACACAAAATGCAATTTGTAAATGAAGGTGTTTATTATTAAAGGTGAAAAAAAATCCAAACCATCATGGCCCTGTGTGAAAAAGTGATTGCCCCCCCCCCCCTTGTTAAAACATACTATAACTGTGGTTGTCCACACCTGAGTTCAATTTCTCTAGCCACACCCAGGCCTGATTATTGCCACACCTGTTCACAATCAAGGCATCACTTAAATAGGAGCTGCTTGACACAGTAAGGTCCACCAGAAGATCCTTAAAAGCAACACATCATGCCGAGACCCAAAGAAATTCAGGAACAATTGAAGAAAGAAAGTAATTGAGATCTATCGTTCGGGAAAGGGTTATAAAGCCATTTCCAAAGCTTTGGGAATCCAGCGAACCACGTGTGAGCCATTATCCACAAATGGCGCAAGACATGGAACAGTGGTGAACCTTCCCAGGAGTGGCCGGCGGCCCAAAATTACCCCAAGAGCGCAGCGACGACTCATCCAAGAGGTCACAAAAGACCCCACAACAACGTCCAAAGAACTGCACGGCCTCACTTGCCTCAGTTAAGGTCAGCGTTCATGCCTCCACCATCAGGAAAAGACTGGGCAAAAATGGCCTGCATGGCAGAGTTCCAAGGAGAAAACCACTGCTGAGCAAAAAGATCATCAAAGCTCGTCTCAATTTCTCCACAACACATCTTGATGATCCCCAAGACTTTTGGGACAACATTCTGTGGACCGATGAGACAAAAGTGGAACTCTTTGGAAGGTGTGTGTCCAAGTATATCTGGCGTAGAAGGAACACTGCATTTCATAAAAAGAACATTATAGCAACAGTAAAATATGGTGGTGGTAGTGTGATGGTCTGGGGCTGTTTTGCTGCTTCAGGACCTGGAAGACTTGCCGTGATAAAAGGATATGAATTCTGCTGTCTACCAAGAGATCCTGAAGGAGAATGTCCGACCATCTGTTCGGTAACTCCAAGCGCTGAAACGAACTTGGGTTCTGCAGCAGGACAATGATCCTAAACACACCAGCAAGTCCACCACCGAATGGCTGAAGAAAAACAAAATGAAGACTTTGGAGTGGCCTCGCAAAGTCCCGACCTGAATCCTATTGAGATGTTGTGGTATGACCTTAAAAAGGCCGTTCATGCTCGAAAACCCTCTAATGTGACTGAATTAGGACAATTCTGCAAAGATGGGTGGGCCAAAATTCCTCCAGGACGCTGTAAAAGCCTCATTGCACGTTATGCAAGCAAACGCTTGGTTGCAGTTGTTGCTGCTAAGGGTGGCCCAACCAGTTATTAGGTTTAGGGGGCAATCACTTTTTCACACAGGGCCATGATGGTTTGGATTTTTTTTCACCTTTAATAATAAACACCTTCATTTACAAATTGCATTTTGTGTTTACTTGCGTTGTCCTTGACTATTGTTTAAATTGGTTTGATGTTCCGAAACACTTAAGTGTGACAAACATGCAAAGGAACAGGAAATGAGGAAGGGGGCAAACACTTTTTCACACCACTGTATATGTTATACTGAAGGAACATACACTATACACCAGGAATATGTGAACCCCTGACCATCACACCTAAGTGGGCCACAAAGTTGGAAAGTATAGAAAGTCTGTATATGCTGTAGCGTTACAATTTTCCTTCACTGGAACGAAGAGGCTCAAACCTGCTCGAGCATGACGATGACCAGGTGTCCACAAACTTTTGTGGCCATGTAGTGTATGTGAAACCTGAACCCACCGACTGTCTGGCGGATATAATTAAATTCTTCACCTTCTTTATCGACGAGAAGTAATACTCACGGTTACACGCACGGTTTTGGGCTCCAAGGTGCTAATTTGTGTTGAATTATTGAAACAATAAGCTTTCGGACTCTGGAGCCGCCAGCTCAGGGCCAGTTGGTGTTGCGTACTGCACATGGCACAAGTTCGTAATCCGTAATAATAAACAACACCAAGATTAACAAAGTGTATGATTTATCTTCGATTATTTCGAGGCGTCTGGTGATAGAAATGGGCTCCAAGCCTATTTCTTTTAATGCTTTTAATCTCTTTATTGCTATTTTAATATACATCCATACACCATATCATCTATAAATGTTACCAGCCATAACATTAAAACTGCTGACAGGTGAAGTGAATAACACTGATTATCTCGCCATATACCCGTCAAGGGGTGGGATATATTAGGCAGCAAATCAACAGTCAGTTCTCAAAGTTGATGTGCTGGAAACAGGAAAAATGAGCAAGCATAAAAAGATCTGAGCGACTCTGACAAGGGACAAATTGTGATGGCTAGACGACTGGATCAGAGCTTCTTGTGGGGTGTTCCCAGTATGCAGTGATTAGTACCTACCAAAAGTGGTCCAAGGAAGGACAACCGGTGAACCGGTGACAGAGTCATGGGTGCCCAAGGCTCACTGATGCACGTGGGGAGCGAAGGCTAGCCCGTCTGGTCCGATCCCACAGAACAGCTACTGTAGCACTAATTGGTGAAAAAGTTCATGCTGGTTATGACAGAAAGATGTCAGAACACACAGTGCATCACAGCACACTGTGTATGGGGATGTGGAGCTGCAGACCGGTCAGAGTGTCCATGCTGACCCCTGTACACCACCGAAAACACCTACAACGGGCACATGAGTATCAGAACTGGACCATGGAGCAATGAAAGAAGGTGGCCTGGTCTGATAAATCATGTGTTCTTTTACATCATGTGGGCGACCGGGTGTGTGTGCGTGTCATTACCTGGGGAAGAGACGGCACCAGGATGCACTCTGGACGATGTTCAGCTGGGAAAACCCTGAGTCCTGGCATTCATGTGGATGTTACTTTAACACGTACCACCGACCTAAACACTGCTGCAGACCAAGTACACCAAGTTGCGTCTTTCAGCACGATAATCTCCCCTACCACACTGAACAAATGGTCCAGGAACGGTTAGAGCACCACGACAGAGAGCGTTCGACGAGTCGACTCGGCCTCCGGATTCCTCCGATCTCAATCCGATCAGGGATCTCCGGGACGTTCAGGACAAACGAGTCCGATCCATGGAGGTCCCGAACGTCTTGGTGCAAGACAGTTCGGGAGGGGGGACACACAATATCAGGACCCAGCTAAGGGTTAAGGGTTAATGTTATGGCTGATCAGTATATTATATAAATAAAACACGTGAAGTTAAACAATATGCACCTCAAGTATATCACATTTGCATACAATTCTTTACAGCCTGGAGTAGTTTAGAGACCCCCCTCCCATTTCGAGGCGTCTGGATGAGTTTATTCAGCTTAGACTTCGCTGACGTGTGTGTGTGTGTGAGAGAGAGAGAGAGAGAGAGAGAGAGAGTGTGTGTGTGAGAGAAGGGGAAACGCTGCACTCGAGTCGAGTGGCTAAGCTAAAGCGCGGCTAAAGCTCTGCCACAGCGCAGCGGATCCAGATGGCGGCTCTAGAGGGATTGGAATAGATCTAGAGATAGATAAATAAAAATAAACCCGTGATGGAGTGAGGGACAAAGCGGCCGTTAAAGTGCAGGGTGACAGCTCGGGTGTGAGGGTCAGACCGACGCTTTCATCCTGCTACACCTCGATCAGACAGCTAGCTATATATATATATATATATATATATAGATCAGACTTTCAGGAGGTCCGACTCCTGGTTGGTTTTTCCATCCTGCCCAGGCTAGGTTTAACGGTGAACACGAGCTACATCGGTCCATCAGCACGCACGGATCATGAACGAGGCACGGGGCGAGTGTGTCGGTGCTTATAACCCGCTCCAACCGAGCTCAAGACCCCGGGGAGGAACATGCATCAAGCCCCAGTGACTCAATAATAATAATAAGAAGAAGAAGAAGAAGAGGAAGAAAAGGTCTATCTCGCGCGCGCGCGCACTCGTCCCCGACACTGTGCGCGTGTGCATGAGTGTATGAATGTGTGTGTGAGTGTGAGAGTAAAGCACGTACCCACCTGGACTGAAGATCACCTTAAAGCCATGATGAAGCACGTTGTTGTTCTAGATCCTAGAACAAGGAGAAGCTCTCTCTCTCTCACACACACACACACGAGCGCGCGCACCGAGTCGTATTGTCCGGTAAACAGTGTATGCTGGATGTTGACAGCGCACACGACACCCTGAAGTATGGCTTTGACTGCCCTAAACTGGCTACGAGAACTGTTCAGGAAGTGACGCACGGGAAATGAGCTCATACCCCAGCCGCATGGAGTGGGGGCGCGTGTAATGCTTGGGTGTCTTGTATCGTGGTTAATCAGTCTTGTGATTGCACTACACAACACATGAACACATGAAACAAAGAAGGAAACATTTGCCCAAAAGTATGTGGACACCCGATTATCCCACCCACGTGTGCTTGTTGAGCACGGTACCCTGTTATAATATCCTCCAGTCTTCTGGGAAGGATGCTGGAGTGGGGGATTTGTGCTCATTCAGCTACAAGAGCGCTAGTGAGATCAGGTATTGATGTTGGATGACAAGGAGGTCTGGGGTAGCAAGTCGGCGTTCCGGTTCGTCCCAAAGGTCTGCATGGGGTTCCACTCCAATGTTGGGAAGCGACGTCTTCACGGAGCTCGCTTTGTGCACGAAGGCATGCCAGAGGGTGAAGCTTCTTAGTTCCAGCGAAAGAAAACTGTAAATGTACACCATACAAAGACACCCTACACAATTGCATGCTTCAACATTTTTGTGGCAACAGATTGGTGAAGAAACACATACCGCTGCTTCTCAACAAATTAGAATAGCGTGGAAAAGTTTGTGAAATAGTGAAATATTTCAAGCCTTTTTTGTTTGTTTTAATGGTTATTTCATTTGGAAATCAAGGTACCAGAGTCTGGAGGAAGAGTGGAGAGACACAGAATCCAGGTTGCCTGAATTCCAGTGTAAAGTCTCCACAGTCAGGGATGATTTGAGGTGCCATGTCACCTGCTGGCGTTGGTCCACTGTGTTTTCTCAAGTAGAGAGTCGATGCAGCATATGCCAGGAGATTTTAGAGAACTTCACGCTTCCATCTGCTGACGAGCTTTATGGAGATGCTGATTTCCTTTTCCAGCAGGACTTGGCACCTGTCCACAGTGCCAAAACTAATAGTAACTGGTTTGCTGACTATGGTATTACTGTGCTTGATTGGCCAGACAATTCACCTGACCTGAACCCCATAGAGAATCTGTGAGAGACAACAGACCCAACAATACAGACGAGCTGAAGGCCGCCAACAAAGCAACCTGGGCTTCCAGAACACCTCAGCAGTGCCACAGGCTGATCGACTCCATGCCACACCGTATTCATGCAGTAATTCATGCAAAAGGAGTAGCCCTGACCAAATATCGAGTGCATAAATGAACATAATTTTCTGAAGGTCGACATTTCTGTATTATAAATCCTTTATTCTAATATTTTTAGATACTGGATTTCCATGAGCTGTGAGCCGTAATCATCTAGATTAAAGCAGAAAAATGGCTGTAAATATCACTTTATGTGTAATGAATCTAGAATATAAGAAAGTTCCCTTTTTCAAATTAAATTACTGAAAAAAACCAAACTTTTCCACGATATTCACATTTTTTTTTAGATGCACCTGTATGGGTCTGACAGTCCGGTGTCCACATACTTTTGGCCAAATAGTGTAGACCATCTTTTCCAGCTGGTAAGTGCTGGTCGAATGGAAACAATAATGCCAAGTAAATTATAAAATTGAGTTTGGAGACTTCTTACAAAAGAAGACCAAGAACCTACATGTTCACAGCTGTAGACCGAGATGTCCTATTCCTTGCCCCCAGTTTAATGTGTAAACAGAATTCATTATTTCTATGGACTGAACGATGTCTTTATTTTCCCAAAGTTTCACAAGGGAAAATGAATAGATCTGTTGCTCTGGCCCCAACACCAGGCACAAAGCCCAGGCAATGCTCAGTAAGGTCATATAAGAATCTACATTAGATTCGTACAGTCCACAGTTAGCTCCAGTCCACTAATGTGATTGGAAAAAGATAATACTATAACTGCACTGGGACATTTCACTGTTTGTATCACTCAACTTGTCTGTATTCACTACATAAAATTCCAATTCTAGCAATATTACACGGAAACCATTACTACACTTACTACAGCCTGTGCGTTACCACGGCAACACACTATGCTCCATCCACCTATGGCATCTTTGGAAACTATTTTTGTTGACCGAGCAAAACAAAATATTTGCTCATACTGTGTCTGAAATATCAGTTACTCAATATTAATGTCTCGTTTATAGAAATATCAGCGAAACTGACATGATTGCCTGCAACTCTATCAGCCGTGCTGATATTCTGGACACCAGCGCTCTTGCAATGTTGCTTAACTGTAGACCGACCTTTAACATGAGAGTGTTTGGTTCAGTAGTTCTGAATAGCCGACAGATCCGCCCTCCTTTATTATGTACATCAATGCGATCTAAAGCCAGTGAGGTGGTTCCCATAGAATTTCCGTAACGCCAGTCCCAAAAGGGATCGGAAGGAGCCAAAAAAACCCAAAACAAACCTTCGATATCTTGAACATGTCATATGATAAAAATATTCAGACAAACAGACAATAGTGGAAAGTAAAAAGGAGATTTACAGATCTGCTGTGTTTGAATTAAGGCACCTTGGAACTAATCGGTCATTTGATATGTCCCCAATCCACTTCCACAATGTGTTCAACAACCTCTAATCACTACATTGTCCCACTATCAGACTTTTTGGGAAGTCTCCTTGCTACTCATCTGTTAGACAAGACTGACATGGGCACAATACTACCAAGCCACCAAGTCACAGGACAAGAATAGCCAAGGCGGATGACCAGAGAGAACGCTTAACAGCCCTGGCCGTCTGGGTCTTATCTGGACCTTTCTGCAGTCCAGCTTAGATAAAACTGTCCAACCATGAAAATACAGGAAACAACCCACGGAACTATCAGGCCTGTGAAAGGGCAATGTTGTTTTTTTATTAGGATAGTTTATTGGACACCTCCCTGCATTTATCTGTTTTGGCTCGGTCTTCTTATGTTTCAGCTTTTAGTGTGATCTCATTAATCAGTGCTATGGCGTGTGTGACAAACACAAGTAATGAAATGGTTCCCTTAAGAAAGAGCAAGCATGCCAGCAGATATATTGACTCTTTAGCTTATTTGACTGACAAAATCATGACTCGTTAGACAAGTCTTATTTGGAAAGATGGAAAACTTCTCACTCCACATGACTCTAAATATTCAAAAAACAGAATATTGCTCTCCTTTATTATAGTTTATAGTACATCTCATTGAATATGAATGTACTGAAAAATCACAATGGTGAACCGGTACTGCGAATCTAGGATCATTTCACAGAAGCTGAAAGGTTCTGAAAGTTAGTGTCAGGGCATCCTGAAACCATCCTCTCTTCCAGATCAGCACTGGTACAGAAACAAGCACTAGAGCAGGATCTCGTGTTAGACTTGGACCTCTGGTCTACCGTCCACTCCTGCAGAGGAAACGCGTCTGTCTTTCTCCCGTCTCCATTCTGTGAACTCCATTGTGGCGGGGTCTCCTCAAAGTCCCACTGCACGAATGAGAAGAAAACACTGGAGTGTAAGAGACATTACTGGAATGGCACATCAACTTCAGCATATACATAAAGGCATTTCACCAAAGGGCATAAAGCTGTATGGGGACACCAAGGCACTGAAGCAGCTTTTACAACTACAACAAAGGCCTGGGCATGTTTGTTTGCTTTGTCAGACATACTTGCAAGGAAATATTCTGTAGCTACTAACAACAGTTATTAAACAACCAGATGAGCATATAAGCTACCTTTGTACAATTATAACAAACTTAATATGCATATCCAGTCTGCAATCCTTTCTATATCAGATATTGCAACACTACAGGCTCATAAGGCTGAAGTTCACCAATTCTCCAGTCAAAGTTCACCTAGATAAAATCGGCGTGAAGTTTGTGAACACCTGACCATATGTGCTTTTTTTTAATTTTTATACATAACCACCTCCACTCTTCTGGGAAGATTTGGAAGTGTGACTGTGTGGATTTGTGTTCATTCAGACACGAGAACTTTAATGAGGTCGGGCACTGATGTCGGGTGAGGAGACCCGAGGTGCACTTGGGTTCAGTGGGGTTGAGGTCTGGGCTCCATGCAAGACACTCGAGTTCTTCCACTCCAACCTTGGTAAACAATGGAGCTCGATTTCTGCACAAGGGTATCATCATGCTGGAACATGTTTGGGTCTCTTAGGTCCAGTGAAGGCAAACTGTAAAGCTACAGCAAACAGAAACATTCCAGAAATATTCAACTTTGTGCTTCCAACATTGTGGAAGAACCACATATGGGTGTGATGGTCAGGTCTCGACATACTTTCCATTTCAGTAAACTTCCTTTTATAATGGTAAAAATTGTAAATGGCCCACACTTACAGTGGTGTGAAAAAGTGTTTGCTCCCTTCCTCATTTCCTGTTCCTTTGCATGTTTGTCACACTTAAGTGTTTCGGAACATCAAACCAATTTAAACAATAGTCAAGGACAACACAAGTAAACACAAAATGCAATTTGTAAATGAAGGTGTTTATTATTAAAGGTGAAAAAAAATCCAAACCATCATGGCCCTGTGTGAAAAAGTGATTGCCCCCTAAACCTAATAACTGGTTGGGCCACCCTTAGCAGCAACAACTGCAACCAAGCGTTTGCGATAACGTGCAATGAGGCTTTTACAGCGTCCTGGAGGAATTTTGGCCCACTCATCTTTGCAGAATTGTCCTAATTCAGTTACATTAGAGGGTTTTTGAGCATGAACGGCCTTTTCAAGGTCATACCACAACATCTCAATAGGATTCAGGTCAGGACTTTGGCTAGGCCACTCCAAAGTCTTCATTTTGGTTTTCTTCAGCCATTCGGTGGTGGACTTGCTGGTGTGTTTAGGATCATTGTCCTGCTGCAGAACCCAAGTTCGTTTCAGCTTGAGTACACAAACAGATGGTCGGACATTCTCCTTCAGGATCTCTTGGTAGACAGCAGAATTCATAGTTCCTTTTATCACGGCAAGTCTTCCAGGTCCTGAAGCAGCAAAACAGCCCCAGACCATCACACTACCACCACCATATTTTACTGTTGGTATAATGTTCTTTTTATGAAATGCAGTGTTCCTTCTACGCCAGATATACTTGGACACACACCTTCCAAAGAGTTCCACTTTTGTCTCATCGGTCCACAGAATGTTGTCCCAAAAGTCTTGGGGATCATCAAGATGTGTTGTGGAGGAAATTGAGACGAGCTTTGATGTTCTTTTGCTCAGCAGTGGTTTTCTCCTTGGAACTCTGCCATGCAGGCCATTTTTGCCCAGTCTTTTCCTGATGGTGGAGGCATGAACGCTGACCTTAACTGAGGCAAGTGAGGCCTGCAGTTCTTGGACGTTGTTGTGGGGTCTTTTGTGACCTCTTGGATGAGTCGCCCTGCGCTCTTGGGGTAATTTTGGGGCCGGCCCACTCCTGGGAAGGTTCACCACTGTTCCATGTCTTCGCCATTTGTGGATAATGGCTCTCACTGTGGTTCGTGGATTCCCAAAGCTTTGGAAATGGCTTTTTTTATAACCCTTTCCAGACTGATAGATGCCAATTACTTTCTTTCTCAATTGTTCCTGAATTTCTTTGGGTCTCGGCATGATGTGTAGCTTTTAAGGATCTTCTGGTGGACCTTACTGTGTCAAGCAGCTCCTATTTAAGTGATGCCTTGATTGTGAACAGGTGTGGCAATAATCAGGCCTGGGTGTGGCTATCGAACTTGAGAAATTGAACTCAGGTGTGGACAACCACAGTTATAGTATGTTTTAACAAGGGGGGCAATCACTTTTTCACACAGGGACATGATGGTTTGGGTTTTTTGGTCCAAGGCAAACTTTAATACAGCAAACACCAACATTTACAAATTGCATTCATGTTTGTGTGCTACTGTGTGTTGAACCACATATTGTTTAATATTGTTTATTGGTCGGGTCTCGAAACACTTTAAGTAAACAAACATAATGGTAAGGAAATTAGGAAGGGGCGTAAATAGCTTCCACACCACTGTATATAGCGCTTTTTAACCTTAGCGGTTCTACAAAGTGCTTTTCTCATTCACCCATTCTCTCTCACACACAAAAGAATGCCAAGCTGTCACTCAAGGTGCCAGCCTGCCATCGGGAGCAACTTGGGCTTCAGTGTCTTGGACACTTCGGCATGTGGAATCATGTGGGCAGGGAATCGAACCACCGACCCCAAGATTAGTGGACAACCTGCTCTACCACCTGAGCCACAGCCGCCCCACTGTAGCACAAGCTACACAAGCTCAAGCACTAGCATAAGTTTAAATACCAGCACTGCCAAACTGCCAATGTTGGGCCCTTGAGCAAGGCTCTTAACCATCTCAACTGCTCAGCTGTATCCTGTCTCAATTGCAAGTCGCTTTGGAAACGCGCCTCAGCCAAAGAACATAAATGTAAATATATATGTTAATGATATTGGCGTCTGTGCCACTCACAGCTAAGTAGGGAGCCAAATCCCTATAGACCTCACAGCCATTTCCCACAGCTTCCTGTCTGAGTGCTTAGCGCAAATGTTATCCAGACACAATGGAGGAGAATTGTGAGAGTAAGTTGTGTGCCATGTTGTGGTCATGGAAGCATGGCTTAGGGCCAGGATTCACATAACCTAGTAGAACATCAACAGACCAGTTAATGATACAGAGAGGTTACATCAATCATAAATCAAGGGTTACATGGAGATTGCTTTTGATGTACTTTAGCATCAACTTGACATTTCATTTTGTCGTTTGACATCCATACAATGTGTAAACAAAAAAAATTTTTCTTTTAAAAATCACACAAACTGGCCTAGCATTAAAAGAAATCTATATCCATTCTCTCACAGTACAGAGTGACTGGATGCCAAAGATAAATATTTATTAGTGACTCTTTCTGTGATTTAACAAATATAAAACGTACAAATGCAGATATGTCAGACGAGCAGAGTTACGAACGAGCAGTGCACGAACGTGTACAGGGACAACACTCTCCCCAAGTGCCGTGTCTTATAGGAAAACAAAAAGACAATCAGGTCAACCTCGAGTTTATTGTTGTAGGAGGAGACACCGAGAACTCCATATAATCTACTCCATAGTCCATGTGCTTCTCAGAAGGTTCACATAGTTTGCCGTTTTCCTGTTTAGTGAATAAAACAAAGTTCAATTGTTTTCCCCTTAAGCAATTCACTTTTGTTTTTGACTAAATGACATCCTCAATAACCAGGCATTCTTAAGAGCAACAGTGAGGGCCAAGAAACAGCTTGGCTGTGCCAGAAAACATGGCACACGAGGATTTCCTGTTGCGCAGGGTTATGAGCTAATGCCTTCACTGAACTGCAACATCACATGCACAAGGTACGGGTTATATACATATACTGTATGATGGATGTAAAGAAGTTAAGCGTAGTACATGAAGTGAAATAGAACGTTTCAGAAAATTTCCTTCATCACCTGTGCAAGCAAAGTGCTTCTGTGGCTGTAGGAGGTGGAAAACGATCCACTGTGTAATAATGGATTTAATGGTGCTCCATGGGATGTTCAAAGTCTGGGATATTTTTATTCTCCCCGTACCCTGAGTGAGTCCTTTGTGAGTACCTCTTCCAGTCCTTTGTGATGTGTTTTGAGAGCTTCTTGGTCTTCATGATACGGTTTGTTTGTTTTCTTAGGTACAGGTATGTTCTCGAACTATCTCTGGAGCCTTCGAGTAACAAGTGTATTTAGAAGAAGAAGAAGAACAAGAAGAGAAGAAAAAGAAAGAGATAAGAGAGAGTAATGTGAGAAAATTTGAATGCCGGAGACTTTTAACCAACCGGGATTTGTCAACAATTACAATTTTTAATGTATTAATGAACGACAGTTGTAGCCGTTTACTATTATGGAACGTCTACGAGATTAGAATTTATTCGTTCTTGTTCCTCAGTTACATGACAAGCTGACTAACAGACAAGAAAGAATGACTATTTGCAGCGATTGTGATGTATCAATAACAGGAACTAAAAAATTGACTGACTTACAAAGCGCCTCCACATGATCCAAGCTAAATAATAAACAGATTTTTAAACAACAACAAAAAATTATTGGTGGTGTTTAATAAACTAAAACGGATAATTATAAGGTGATGTGGTGAAGTTTTTGTTCGTATACATTTATGGAAGGGGTCGTGGGTGCCGGTGCTGTGTAAGAGTTTGGTAAAGTTTCCCAGCATGGGGAAGTCTTCAGGACAGAGACAGAGAGAGAGAAGTAGATGTGGATGGAATGACTGTTTACTGCTATTCCTTACATAAACAACACATTCTCTGGTACAAGAACTTCATAGTGTATGAAGCATAACATTCCACCAACTCCAACAAAGAAATGGTCAGATGACAAGACACACCATAAAAAAATGAGGTAGGAGTTGAATAGACATAAATGTCTGCAAAGGAATGGCAGAACTTCTAGTGTGGCAAAGAGGAGAGAGAGAGAGAGAGAGAGAGAGAAAAATATTGTGCTACAGGACAAAGGATAGGATAGCTGTGGCAATACCGGGTCTGGCTATTGGTCTGGCTATGGGTCTTGGGATAAGAAGGGGAATTAATATCTGTGTATTGAAGGAGTTTCCATCTACATTCAATCCAGCGCTCTCTTCATAGCCTGCATCCCTTCAGCCTGAATCGAATTCCTAGCAATTTGCTCTTTTCATTAAAATAAATAAATAAATAAAGTTAAAATGAAAATATGCAATTATATTGGAGCTCATAATGTATGGGTTTCATCATAATTACCAACTTACCCACTGAATGAAGAGAATGTAAAATGAGCTTGTATTCACAAATTAAAAATGAATAAAAACATTGTTTTAATTGGTAATAAACTACGCGTTTGTCTCAGCTTAACAGATAAATGATGATGGAAAAAAAAAATGTTTTCATATTTTCCTTTACATATTTTGTTATTTTCCCTTCTGTACGCATGTGGGTCATACATGCAAAACTACAGTGCCCTCCAAAAATATTGGCACCTTTTGGTAAATATGAGCAAGGAAGCCTGTGGGGGAATTTTTTTTTTATTGTTTAACCTTTTGAACTTTTGTTTAAAAAAACAACAACAAACAAACACAAAAATACTCTGCTCTCATGGATATCAAGCAATTGCAAACACAGGTTTATCAAAAATATCTTTGTTAAATGTGTGATGAAGCATATTCCCCATCAATATTTTAAAATGTTTTAGTACACTTGGATGACTAGAAACAGAAAATTGTTTAAGCGTGACTTTCTGTTTCACAGGAGTATAAATATGAGGTAAAAAATAGGCCAAATTCCCTTAGTCATTCATAACAATGGGTATGACCAAGGAACGTAGCTGTGATGTGCAGCAAAAGGTTGTTGAGCTTCACAAAATGGGAAGTGGCGATAAGAAAACAGCACAAGCATTGAAAATACCTGTTTCCACCATCAGGGCAATAATTAAGACATTCCAGTCAACTGGAAATGTTATGAATCAACCTGGAACTGGACGCGTCACTATATCACCTCAATGCACTGTGAAGAGGATGGTTCGAGTAGCCCAAAAATCTCCAAGGATCACAGCTGGAGAACTGCAGAACTTAGTTGCATCTTGGTTTTAGAAAGTCTCTACAAGTTGTTTGGAAGGGTTTCAAGAAAAAATTCTCTACTCTCATCCAAAAACAAACTCAAGCATCTTCAGTTTGCCCGACACTACTGGAACTTCAAATGGGATCGGGTTCTATGGTCAGATGAAACCAAAATAGAGCTGTTTGGCAGTAAACACCAGAGGTGGTTTTGGCACACAGAGACGTAGCCATATGGAAAACTACCTCATACCCACAGTTAAATATTGTGGTGGCTCTTTAATGTTTTGAGGCTGTTTTTCTGCCAGAGGACCTGGACATTTTGTTAGAGTCCATGATTCCATGTATCCTATCAAATATCAGATATTAAATGAAAACCTGACTGCCTCGGTCAGAAAACTTACAATCGGTTGTGGTTGGATCTTGCAGGACAAAGATCCAAAACATACATCAAAATCAACACAAAAATGGTTTACTGACCACAAAATTAAGGTCCTGCCATGACCATCCCAGTCCCCTGACTTGAAACCCATAGAAAACCTGTGGGATGAACCAAAGAGGAGAGTCCACCAGCATGGACTTTGAAATTTGAAGGATCTGGAGAAAGTTTGTATGGAGGAACGGTCTCAGATCATTTGCCATGTATTCTCCAACCTCATCAGGCATTATAGGAGAAGACTCAGAGCTGTTATCTTAGCAAGGGGAGGTAGCACAAAGTATTGACTAAAAGGGTGCCAATAATTGTTGCACAGCTTTATGTAACATACATATATATCTAAAATGCGTGTGTGTATATATATAAAATTTTCTTTTTTGTTTATAAACCTGTGCTTTGTGAATTCTTTTTTAAACAAAATATCAAAAGGTTAAACAATAAAGACAATTTTTCACAGCCTTCTTTGCTCACATTAACCAAGGGTGCCAATATTAGTGGAGGGCTCTGTAGATATTGGTCATAAACTTTCCCATGCACAGCACCTACAAGCATCTTTGTATTTATGTAGGTGTCTACATAGGACAGCAGATCTGGGGTCAGTTCTGAATGCACACATATGGAAACAAAAGCCTTAACACCAGTGATTCTTGTGTAAGATTTGGACTAAACTTTCAGCAGGTTCCTCCTGCGCCCAACCACAGAGGGGGAATATTTCATTACTGTGGTACATTGTTACAGCTGAGATTTGCTGACCACGAAATCAACTTTAAGATATTTGACCACAGGGCAGCAGTATGATAAACAGGTAGGCTGCATGGTAGAGTGTCAAACAGTGTATGAAATCATGAACAGCCACCATCTTCTATACAGATGCAGTCATTATTTATCCTCATGTGGATTTGATTGGTCACAATGTGGCCAGTTTTCGCTACCTGATTTTACATTATATTACTGGTCAGCCAATAAACATATTTTAAAGTACAGGTTCAGTTCATCCAAGGGCCCTTGGTGTAGTCTGGAGGAAAATTCATGTTTATTTACTTCATTACAGGCTTTCATTTCTACCGTTAACATATGGGGCAGTTTAGATGCCACTTTAAGTTTGTTTCTACCTCTTCTTTAATGCAATTGTTTAGGAATCATTTATTACAGATCCTGTTTTTTCAGGAGTGGTACTGTAAAGGATTGAGATTTTTCTGAGATCTCTACAAGGATGGTATCTTTTGCAGTTATGTCGAGCTGGTCCGTTATTTCAAGGCCAGGCTCTGTACAGTTTCACTATTTCTAAATTACCCTTGTTAGCCTTCACCTCCTTAGTAGCTAGAAGACGGACTTTATTTCTCTGGAAGTCCACTAAATCACCAACTACTTCACTATGGCTTGTTGATACCATGTTCTTTTTGAAGGTGGACTTGATAAGATGTTCTTGGAATGGCAGTGCTGGATTTTTTTTTTTTTTTGTAATGATGAATGGCAGCCATTTATAAACTACTTTAATTCCCATCAAAATTTGCCCTCTGACTGATTCTCTTTCAACACCTCCCCCCTCTTTTTTTAAAAGTGCATATTATTCTTGGCTGTCCAAGCATCGTCTTTACTATTATCCACTTGTATATGTTTATTTAAGTATTTGTCTATAGATGTAGTCATACATACACATTTATTTATTTTATTAATTTATTTACCAAGTTATTTGTCCCCCTCTTCTCTCTGTTCTAAAAAGTAAAAACAATTCTGAAAAGTCGCGTCCCTGTTGTTTCAAATATTGTGGCTGCCTTCTCTTTTCATTCAATAAAAATTGAGAGAAAAAAAAGGAAAATAAGAAAGCACGGTGAGCATCATCAAGCTACAAAATCATTAATAATACATATGTGAACAATAACAACAACAGTAAGAAAAATAATTAGCCTTTGGCTTTAATGCCTTAAATAAGCGGAATTCTTCCTTTTTGAGGCAACACTGTACACCCCAGGCTTATTATTATTCAGGTATTCAGAATATTATTCAGGTGTTTTGAGTATTGAATATTATTTAGCGAGTACTATTATGAAAGTTAAGTAGTTATGAAAGAAAAAAACGCAACGTCTCGAACTGCTTATGAGTTGACTGTTATGTTCACTGTTAACTACATCTTTTGAAGTGTTCTTCAAGAGTTATGAATCATTCAGGAAATGTACAAATCAGCCTTCAGTATGGGGAAATTCCTTTCCATGAGTCAAACCATCAGACTGCAGTACAGACTTGATCCGCCTTAGGGTTAGGGTTTTTGTATTTTTACATCTGTAAAAAGACTTTACTGCCACCTACTGGCTCCTAGCAATAAGAAATTGATAAAAAGACAATGTATGTATCCAAAGGTTATTGAAAATAATAATAATAATAATAATAATAATAATAACTACAAGCCCAGGAATTTGTTTTATGGCACATCCTTATCATAACGTCTTAAAATGTATTAACTAGGTCATTCATCTATTCATTCGATCTCAAAATACAGTTTGCTAATTTACCCAGAAATATAAACACTACTCTGTCGGTCAGCCAGTTTTCCACATTAGTCCCTTCCAAAAGCTGCCCCATCCTCCCCTCCATGTGCCTCAGCTTCACCTGCTCCTGTAACAGCTGGTCTAAATGATGAGATTTTTATTGTAATACAGTTTAGAAATCAATCATAAGTTGTACATACAGCGGATTTTACTCGTGCCCTATATACATATCTATGAATACTTTTATCATCACTAATTACCTGTATTGACCCGAGTGGAGTTTATTCAAAAGGCATGGCTAACCTCTAGCTCGGAGCTAAGGCAAGATGAATCTGAAGCACTGCCTGAAGAATAACGCTCATCGACCCTGACCACCTTCACGGATCCCTTCAGAGGTTGGCTGTCTGCGGAGTCCTCGCGAGTGAGAGTAACCTCCTTCAGACACACCTAGAAAACAAGGAAATACATCATCAAATAGTTAGTGTTTATCAGTATACGCTGCCAGTCAAAGGTTTTTTGAACCCCCGAAGATTCTCGGATTTTACAGTTTACAGGCAATTTAAAAAATAAAAATAAACCAAGGATAAAACTAGACCAAATTAGCGTCAAATACAGCATGTAATTAGAGTGAGCTAAGCAAACAAAGAAAGGCTTTACAAAGGTTTCTCAATTCACCCACCCACATCCATAACTTCTTCAGCACCCCACCCTCCCCCCCATTTAAAATGAGCTTTCATAATGCTAAAATATAAAGTGTTAAACATTTATCGGGCAGTATAAGAAGCATCAGAGTGCTTTCCAAAAGCATTTCCACTATCCATCCTGTTCAATTATATGCCTATGATCATTAAGATACAAGAACTAGACAAGACAGCGTAAAAGGAGGAGAGCACAGATTTCATCATCACAGTCTAACAAAATAACAAAATACATACCGTTCGAATAGGCTGAACTTTAGTGTTTCTATAAGGATCCATCTTGGGCATTTTTGATGAGCTGCTCTTCCAGGACGATATATGCTTTCTGGCTTTTTTGTCTTCGGGGCTGTGATACAGACCAGACGTAACTCTGTGGAATCTGCCCAACAGGGACTCTGTATCCGAATCCAGCGTCCCAGCGGACTGACACTTATAGCAGATTCTATAACATGAGACGAGCAAAATCTGAAAGTTCAGATAGTTAAAGAACTAAAAATGACACCGGGATGATGCATGCCTATAGATGCTATACGTAAAAGGATACAAAGAAATCCAGAATTGCGCAGCACGCTTCTGAGAGAATCCACGGCAGCGCTTTGACAACAGACTCCAGCCGCGGGTCATAGAGCAGTATGGCAGAGGCGTAAAGAGCTCCAGCCAAAGCACTAAAACTCCTTGAGGAAATGTGCGTCGAGTTACTCATCTCTCCTCTGTTCTGCAGGATGCAAATTACAAGACAAAGAGATGTTTGAACTAAAGGTGGATGCGAGTTCATTTGTAAAAAGACTTCTCACAACAAAAAAACCCAAAACGACTGGAGGTGCTCATAGAGGTTACTCACAGCTTTCAGAAAGAAGGGAATCCTGGATGTCCAGCTAATGGCGAAATACAGAAGACCAAGCACATAACCAAGCAGTTCGGTCTGATCCTGTTCTCAGAAACCAACACAAACCACAACTTCTTGAATACACTCTTGTGTCACAAAAAGTCAAGTGTTTAACAAAGCCGATCAAATGTGGTGTTGTGCAGGTAAGAGAGGATCGGGTCACTCACATGTACGATGACGTTTAGCAGCTTCCTGCTGGTTGGAGGGCCGTAGGAGACCGCTTGCGTGTAGCGTACACGTATATCAGCGTAAACACAACCTCCAGTTCCAAATATCAGACAGACCATAAGGACGTTCTGCCTCCTTCTTCTACTTAACATTCTCAGTCTCCTTCCTTGAACAAATCAAACACAGAACTGACCTACATGATATAACTAAAAGTATGTGTTCACCTGACCATCACACCCATATGTGGACCTTCTGCCGAACTGTGTTGCCACAAAGCTGGAAATGCACTATTGTCTAGAATGTCTTTGCATGCTATAGCACTAAGGTTTTCTCTCAATGGAAGTAGGTGGCCCCAACATATTCAACGCACAAAGCGAGCTCCATGAAGACATGATAATTTGTCAAATGCGGACTGGAGGAACTCAAGCGTCCTGAACAGCTCCTTGACCTCAACCTGACTGAACACCTTTGGGATGAAACGGAATACCGACGTCGCACCAGGCCTCCTTACCGGACCACAGTGCCAAACCAGTTGCGCTTTCATGGCTGAATGAATACAAATCCCCACAACTACGCTCCAAAATCCAGTGGAAAGCCTTCTGAGAACCATACAAGTTATTATAACAGCAGCAAAGTCTACGTTAACGCCTATGGATTTGGAACGGGATGTTCGATACTCGAGTACTCCACAACCTTTTTCCCCTACATAGTGTATATTCATCACTTATTAGTAAAGGAACATGACACCAAACACAACGAGTCCATCTTACCAGTGGTGGAACGGTACCACCAACAAAGTGGCACAGTGACTGAAATGAAATGCACAACATCCAAGCTCGCCATTATTGAAGCCATAACACGCTGGAGGGGGAGAGAAAGAAAGAAAGAAAAATTCAAAACGTTCAAAGATGAATAAAGTGTACCAAGCTTGTTTTTGGTTGGCTTTTCACCTGAAAGAAGGTCTGATTGGAGAGAAAAGCTCCAGCAAGCTGGCACAGGTCCCCAATCAGAGAGTACCCCACACAAGCTGCAGCATCTCTGAACTTTGACCTGCTGCATATGAGTCTAGAAGGGAAGGCCTCACAACTGACACATCACCAGGAATACACACTTCTTCATATTACGACATTACACCGCGTCATTACTTACATGAAGTAGGAAATGACCAGACATAACGCAGACGTGAAGCCGACTGAAGTCGCAGTGCCCATGTTATTGACCTCGGAGTGAAAAGAAGTCGAGACTTCTTTCCACCAGTGAGAAAACGCAGTGGGGAAATCATTTTTAATCATGTTTCTTTTCCAGAAAAGAAACAGTACCACTGTAAAGTGGGTTAGGGATTTTTAGGGTGGGGAAAAAACAAAACACCAAGCACTGGTTACATAACTCACACACACACTAGGCACTATATAGTATAAAGTGTAATGACAGGAAGTTGCTCTCAGGTGAGACTAGCTTTCCCTGCAGTTTCTCACACGAGGCTTGAATGAATGACTAACAACTACTGAACATTTTACAACAAAACAAACACTGAATGTCGGCCACACGCTTTAAAACACCCCCACAGCATGCTAACATGCTAACACGCTGACACACCTTTAACCCTTGTGTGTCCTTATGGACGCCCCCCCCCCCTTTTCTCATTGTGTCTGTGTTAATGCAAACTTTGGCAAAAGGTGTGTATTTGTATTGGAGTTTGCTTTCATAAATCTGTTTTAAACTAGGTACACCAAACAGTTACACTCAGGAGCTTAAGGACAAAAAAATAAATGAAATAAAAAAATGTCCCCATTGAAACCCATTCAAACGGCAATGTTTAATCTCCATGACTTTATGCTTATAACATCATGCATTCTGGGGTCATGTGACTTCGATTTTGTTGACAATGTTTCAAAACATTGAATTTCCCCCCTCATTCTGTTGTATTAGAGAAAGCACTGCAGACCAACTGAATAAATGGTGGAGATATCAGTGTGTGTGTGTGTGTGTGTGTGTGTGTGTGTGAGAGAGAGAGAGAGAGAGGATATTAAGAGTTGGAGAGAAAGAAATGATATTGTAGTGGAAATTACAAATCAAACCCCAAATGTATACGAGTCAGTGATGGCTCCTGAACTTTGAAGATTTTTGGCATTATGTAAAGAAACCAGTGTTTAAAGGGTTAAAAATCAGTCAATGAATGAATGTTTGGTCATTATGATCAGAACTGATGCAGGTAAAAGCATAAAAAAATTGGGGGAAAATTTTTATATATGTATCATATTTCTATGAGGTTTTTTTTTTTGGACATGGACATTTTTGTCCTTCGTGGACCTGAATGTAACTTTTTTCATTAACGCACAAGGGTCAATTGCTGAAGCACAGGAGTTTGAATATGATGATGTCCTTCATCTCCTCAACTTGACCTGAATAGTTGTGTTACAATTTCCCTTCACTGGAACGAAGAGGCCCAAACCTGCTCCAGCATGACAAAGCGAGAGCCATGAAGACACAGTGTGACATGGTTAGAGTGGAAGAACTTGAGTGTCCTGACCCCGAAAATATTCTAATGAAAACATGAAACCAGTTTCTACAAGACCTTTAATAACAAAACATTATAATCTGGTCACAAAACAAGTCAAATGTTTCAAGCTAAGGTTGCATAGCTTTAAACAGCAGCAAAAGCTACAAAAACAGGCAAAAAGTTCACTAAAATATAGCCTGCATGAAATCTTATAGAATCCATCCAACCATCCTCTACTACTTACTCCTTCTCAGGGTCACGGGGAACCTGGAGCTTATCCCAGGGAGCATCGGGTACAAGGCGGTGTACACCCTGGACAGGGTGCCAGCCTATTACAGGGCACACTCACATACACACACACACCCATTCACACACTACGGATACTTTAGACACGCCAATCAGCCTACCATGCATGTCTCTGGACTGGGGGAGGAAACCGGAGTACCCAGAGGAAACCTGTCTCGGATGTCTCAAAGAGAGAACATGCAAACTCCGCACACACATGGCCCCGGCGGGACTGAAATCTCATGGAATATTTAAGACAAATATATTAAGCTGAAGGGGTTCAACTGACAAAAAAAGAAGAAAAAAAAGGTGGGAACCACCGATTTAGCTGAATCAAGTGTATTGGAAGCAGGAAAAATTAAAAGGGACAAGAGCTAGTCCAGGACGGGGGTTGGGAGCCTGTGCGTTAGGTCATGCAATGCATTACATGTGCAGTGTGAGACACTTGAAACTTGAAAATGTAGGCATCTTCTATTCAAGGGACACCATATACACATATACATACATTATATTATATTATTAATATTATTTTTTTATATATATATATATATATATATATATATATATATATATATATATATATATATATATATAAACACACACATATACATACACACACATATATATATATATATATATTTTTTTTTTAATAGACTCCTGAATACTAAACCGCTTTGTTTTATTTCATTTCTATAGTATTGAGTAATCCGTCATTATCCATATTAAGAAAAGGCCCTATCTAAACATGACACTTGGAACGGTAACTCGCTCTCTCTTTCTGTAACCATTTAATCCAGGTCTGGGTTGGATTGAATCACGTGAACAGTGGGTGCGAGGCAGGAAAATCACCCTGGATGGGATACTAGTGTCCCTAACCCTAACCCTTTCGCAGGGCACCGTGAACACATACATTCTCACCTAAGGGTGAGACAAATCTCTTAGTCATACTACCTACTGCCATATTCCTGGGAGGTGTGAGGCAACTGGAGGAAACCCTCACAGACATGGGAACAGGCAGCATAGAGAGTCACCTGAGCTCAAGATCGAACTGGGGACCTTGCACCTGTGAGTGTACCCAAGATATATTTACATACACTTTATGTAATCTAAAACTTGGTCATAAAAAGAAAAAAAACATTTTAGACACATCAAGAGAGGTGCTTCATTGATTATAAATGTGGCGACAATACAAAATCATTTAGATCATGCAGAAATGTATTATTTTCATGGTGTAATTACGAATGGATTATTAGAAAGTGGCTTTTATTTGAAGTTCAGATATTTCCATCAGCCTCAGATAGGAACTGTTTCAGCGTCTTTGCTCGTCTTCCGTATCACGGCAAAATTCAAGCGTCCAGGTGTTTATTGAGTCTTCTCACTTTCTCCTTCTTGTTCCTGTTGCCGTGCTTTTTCCAAGGTTTCCCAGCTTGCTGTTCTGCACCTGCTTTTCCCTGCGCTTGTGGGCCACTGCCAGGTTTGTAGCCCATCACCATCTGCACTCCCTTTGTTAGTGCCCGGACGTTCTCCTGGATGAAACGTAGAGAAATGCTGAACAAAGTAGCAAAATGTTGACCAATTTCGGAAAATAATTAATTTCAGAAGGAAATTCCTTACCTGGTGAAAGAAAGTTTTATCAACAGTGTTTTCAATCTGTTTGACCTTGGGAGGTTTATTGGTACACGTAGAAGGACCACTCTTAATAGTTTGGTTTACAAACTTTAAGTGCTGAGGCTGGAAGTCTTTAGCGTTGATGAGAGGAGGAGGGTGACAATAGAGCAGCTTTCCCTGCAAAGATTCATTACAACAAAATGTGCAAAGCCATCAGTGCGCTCTTTCATTTCAAGCAGTGAAACGTGTGAACGTGTTACTTACGGTAACATAGTCTTTCAGGACATAGCGAGCAGATCTGGACTGGTCTGGTTGACCATGTGCTGTCATGAAGCCCCTCATATCTGAACAGACACGTTTACATTGAAGTTGACACCAGGAAATAATTCACTTCACTCATACTACAATGTGAGCTTATAACTTATAACAAATAGTGGCCTACATCCATAAGCTGAAAGCAGTTCCTCAGAGGTGGGCGAGCGATCTGGCTCTTCGTCCTCTCTTGGTCTGACGATGTTGATGCCGTAGGTTCCCTCCAGCACAGCTCGTGGAATTGTCTGACAAACGTACTTAAGTTAAGGGTTTCACTTGAGCGTTATACACGAGAGCTTAAAAATAAATCACAGTACTGTAAAAGTGGTCGAAGAGAGGATATGAGAGAGATGGCCGGGACGTGGTCTCGCATCTGGTCGATGGGGAGAATCCCGCTACAGATCATCTCGGCTTTGGTGGACATGAAGGATGGCATGACTAGGCCAGGACAGTCACACAGGCAAAGACCCGGTTCAACAAACAATGTCTACAACACAAACAAATATTTAACACAGATTCACAGGGCTGAGTAACATGAATAAATAAAAATGTTACTTTCTCTTGGATTTTGCAACACCCATCTCAGTATTTGACCGTAATGAAAACTGTAACGAAGAGAGAGAGAGAGAGAGACAGTGAGAGAGTGCGAGACAGTGATAAAGCGAGACAGTGAGAGACAGCACGAGACAGTGAGAGACAGCGCGAGACAGTGATAAAGCGAGACAGTGAGAGAGAGCGAGACAGTGGCAGAGAAAGACAGTGAGAGAGAGAAAGAGACAGTGAGATTGAGACTCAGAACTATAAACGAGTTTGAAATGCTCATGAAAGAGTGAACTAAGATCCACCTGCAAGTGTCTCGCATGTTATTCAACATTACAGGAAGAGACGCCGTGCTGTTATTCGCTTCAGGACAGGCATAATAAAATATAAAAAATAATAATCAGTGTTTTGTAGAGGAAAAAAAACTACTAAGAAGCTTTTCATGCTTGTAAATAAAAGTACACTATAATGTTTCTGCATGTTTAATTACTTCATTATGTTGGCTTGACAGCCATCACACTGTTCTGCTTTATTGTTAATTATCTCAATTTTCTGCTCATTGACCAGCTGTAGGACAAGGAAGTTAACAATTAACTCAACCCATTCTAAATAAACGCTATATTGATTTTATTTATTTTCCTGTGAATCAAAATTAAGCTGCATAACGATTGCATATTACCCCCCGCTACTCAATGTTTTTTTTAACGACAAAATATGGTCAGAATGCACCTGTATTGATGGGTAAAGTGTAGTCTACGGTCCCTTAATCACATAGCGTAGTCTAAGAGTAAAGCCGATTTATACCTGCTGTTAACCGCGTACGAAGACAGCCGCTACATGTAACGCGCGGTCGTTTGGCACATCGCTTGCGCACGTCCTCAGAAATGAATGCGATGTGTCCGTGTGGTGCAATACCGTAGGAATAGTGGAGGCAGTAGAACACCATGCGACAGTCAGTACATTTACATGGACAACAATAATCCGATATTGACCGGATTAAGACGATACTCTGATTAGGAAACTAGCATGTAAACAGCGATTATTGATTGCCTTAATCCGACTTAAAGTCATACTCGAAGTAAACACAAATGGAATTAAGACGTGTGGAGTACTCCTGTTTTAGTCGCATTATCGACGTGTATTACAGACATGTACACACCTTAATCACATTATTAACGTCGTGTGCGATTTTTCACCGCATTTTGTTCACACATGGCAGCGCTCAACCGTTTGACGGTAAACAAGACAGCACGGCTGCGTCCGAATCCGCGTACTTACCTGCTATATAGTAGGCGAGATACGTGTATTTCAGCTACTATATAGACGGTAGGTACACGGTTTGGGACGCAGCCCACGGCTTCAAGAAATCGTCTATTTGCATGTATAGCATGACTAATAATTAACTGCACTTGTAACTTTCGTAAAATTACAAATAAAAACACCCCAAACTGTATACGGTACCATAACGAAGACGAACTGTGTCGATACGTGAAATTCTGGAGGGAATGTCCACGAATGGCGTGGCACGGGGACATAATGACGTGTGCTCTTAATCGAACTATGGTCTATAACATGTAACACAGGAACATGAAAGGAATATTCTAAAAGCAACTCAGGGAAACAACTTAATCACAAGATTGTCTTATTAGAATAAGGTCAATAATTAGATTACTGCTGTCCATGAAAACGTACTCAGTGTCCTTAGCTAAACAAACAAGGACTAATGTTGTGTCTCAAATCACATACTTATGCACTACTCGATCTCATTGTCGAGTACAAACACTAATTGCTTTACTATTACAGTTAGTGTTTGAATTTTAACTAACCTCATAAGGTCTTAATTGATTTATTTGAGACACAAATCGTGGCGACAATTGCACAGACAGAAGAACGTTTGAGAGAAACGGAGCTCAATGGTATGTTTAACATCTCCGTGCATGTGTAGTGGATGCCGCTTGTGTATGAGCAGTGAAAGTGAAGCATATTTGCACACTTTCATCACGTTCAGCTCCGTTCTGAGAATCCAATGATGTCGATATTAAGAACTGCATGAACCTTTGTATTTTTTTTTTTAGCAATACATTTAAACAAATAAACATTTCATTATATATAATCACCATCTTCATTCAGAAGAGAAAATCTCCCTTGCAGAACGTGCTGAAGTGCACAACTGATCAGGGTCAAGTGATATAATCGTTTTCCCAAGTGCATTTTAGTAAAAACATACCTGAAAGTGCTTTGTGTGTCCAGGTGTTGCTGACACCGAGACTTTCTTATTCCTAAAGATGGTGTTGATGGTGGAGCTTTTACCAACATTCGGATAACCCACCTTAAACAGAGATAAGGTCGTGTGTCATGCTGATGAAATGAATAAACGCTGCTGTGTGTGTGTGTATGAATTCCCTTAAATGCAAGCTCACCAGTCCTACTGTGAATTGGCCGTTCTTACACTTGGGTCCAGAATGTGCAGCTTTGAACATTTCTAGCAGTTCGTCTTTGCGCAGCAGACGGCTCGAGTTATAAAAAGAAGCACAAGCTGAAGAGGTTGCACACTTCTCTTCGTCCTCTTCGTCTCCCGATCCCTCAGAGCAGGTTTTCCAGTCTATATCTGAAGTACAATCCTCAAAACTCGCTGTCGTGTCCTCTTCTTCGTCATCTTCCTCGTCCTCTCGACTGCTTTCCTGCGAGGCCTCGGCTGACCTACATTCTGCATCGCTTGGCTCCTGAAGGTCATCGAGATCTTCTCCCTTTAACGCCAGGCAGGAGATAATTGCAGGGTGAAATATGAAATAACGGTGAGATTACATTAAGCATACTAGTCCAACTTACTTTAACTCACATGCTTTTAGGAGTTTATTCAAATTTATTCTAGAAGAAAATTTCAGAAAGCTCTAATGCCGACGTATCAAAGAGTTTACTCTTAACTGAGGTCAAAATCAAGAACAACAAAAGGATCCAATAAGTGGCATAAACAAAGTACAACAGCACTTTATCCAAACAGTTTGCATTCAAATATTCCGTCCATAGAAGAAAAAATCATTTCAGATAAAAGCAGAGGAAGAAAAAGAGGTAGCTGCTGGTTATCCCCACCAGATCTTTAAACAAGCTGGAAATAACTAGCCAGACACACCACATGGTCAAACGTTTGTGGACACCCGACAATAACATCTATATGAGCTTGCTGAACATCCCGTTCCAGATTTAGTCCTCCACAAGTGACCAGCGTTAGAACGTTGCTGCAAAGCCGTTGTTGAAAATTACAGCTTCAAGACGTCTACGGTAAGAGGTAATATGGTTTTTGGTTTGATTTTGGCTCATTCCTCCCATAAAATTGTCTTTGAACCCAAAAGAAGGTCAGTCTGATGGACTCAATTTCAAAACCCTCCATAAATAAAAGTCAGGAGATTGACTAAAAGACGAGAGCACCATCTCCTTCATTTTTGAGTTAGTTCGGCTGTATGTTTGGAGTTGTTGGCTCGTTGAAACGGTCATCTTCACACACCCGATGAGATCAAATTCTCCTTATGTGTCCATATACCGTGCGTTACAGAGAAACAGCTCAATACCATGATGCTCCCACTTCCATGCTTCACTGTGGTTATGGGGATTTTGGGATCATATGCACAACCTTCTTTCCCCAAACATGACAAGCTTGAAATATTTTTGTTTCGTCTGAGCATACAATGCTGCTCCAAAAGAGGTGTGGTTTGTCCAACTGCTTTTAGACATGCATCTCCGTGCTTCTTTTGAGCAATAGAGTTTGTGTGAGGTGAAGGAATGGAGACGACTGCGATGCAGTACGCTGTTTAATCGAGCTCTGTGTAACTGAGGGCACAGATTACAAAACCGAGGGTACGGATTACACATGGCTTTTTTTTCTTACCTGACAGTAGGGGGGCTCCGTATTTTTGTGTTTACGAAAATATCGCAAGACGTTTGTAAATGTGAAGTGGATTTTTGCACTTATATATTATACAACAGCAACAACGACAACCCCGTACAAATGCTTACTTTACCCTTGCTCTATATGGGTCGCCGAAACGAACGTAGTTCTCACCTTTTCTTCAGCGTCCAGCCGCTGTGCCTCAGCCAGGGCAGACCAGAACGCTGCTCTGATGCCTTCTTTCTGAAAATGCTTGGCCCAGGCACGACGCTGCTCTCGGGTAAGCAGATCTGCTTTGTTCAATAGTAGCATGTTCACCTTGTGACTGGAGACCTCTTCGACGTATTTCTCCTGATGGCCGATTAAAAAAACAGCGTGTTGTAGTAAACAGAGAGCGAAGATTCTAGTAAATCAATGCTAGAAAACCGAAAATTAAACTAAAAATAACACAAACGTATTTACGTACTAGATCAGGACATCGGAACAGCAAAGGGTTTCTGGCATCGACTATCTGGACCACAACATCACTAGAGAGAAAATATTGCTGAATAATTACAAAGCTGATTCAAAGCACCAGTGTAGTAGAACGACATTTATACATAAAACACAGCTGAATTCACATAAGCTAAAGTACCTTCTCTCGATAACTCTCCAAAGCTGCCTCCAAAAATCCAGGTTCCTCTCAAAAGGGGTAAGAATCAGCTTCTGTTCCTCCTCCAGCCTTATCCAGCAAAAAGGGGCAAATTATTGGAACAGTTCAAGTCGAACAAAGAAGCGATAAATGGCCGAAAAACAGAAACGAGTTCCCTCACCTTGCCAGCTCTCGTCTCCATGTCAGGAAGCTGTCTCTTTCAGCTTGCTGGAGGAGCTCGGGGCTTGTGTTCTCATCCCAGTGCGGTCTGTAAACAAAAACACATCGCGATAAAGAACTTTCAAAAAGGAGTCAGTACTACATGTAGCTCTATTCCACCAGAAGGCCTGGCGTGGCAACTGACCCACAATCACCCATAATGTAGGTGCTATTGCCACTGGTACACACTGTACACAGTGCATACTTTTGGTATTTTTGCAACACATTCACTAATTAGCTAGTCAAAAGTATTTGCAAGTAATCCATATATATTTCAGCTTTTCAGAGAAGGGACTTCCTGTCATAAGGGTCGAATAGAACTCGGCCCCAATGACGTTTACGGGGATGCCGCCTCCACAGACGAGTCCGGTCCTTCAATTCAGTTTTGTTTGTATAGCATTTTTAATAATGGACATCGTCTCAAAGCAGCTTTACAGAAACATCTAAACACAGGATAGAGATTTTAAGTGTGTGGATTTATCCCTATTGAGCGAGCCAGTGATGAGGGAAAAACTCTCTAAGATGATATGAGGAAAGAAACCCTGAGAGGAACCAGACTCAGAAGGGAACCCGTCCTCATCTGGGTAATGACGGATAGTGTGAAAGTAAAGTTCGTTATGGTTTGTACATGAAGTCTGTTTGTTGAACTAGTTCACTGTTCACTAAAGGAGACCCGAGTGCAACACTGTATGTGGTAATTACGGTCCTAATGCCATTGCAGCGACCGTAATCCCAGCAACCACAGCGAGAACGTCCATGTGGAATTGAGGTTCAAAACCATTTCCATGGTACCTCAATCGGCACCATCCTAAGCAATCTCCAGGCTGTAGCCTCCAGTTGATGTCAGAGGTAGGGCATCAGGATGGACCAGACAAGCCTTCTTATTACTAATTCGTGTGCCAGAATGAGGAGCTTTTAAAATACACGTCAAATGTGAAGGAAGAGGAACTATTTCAGACATTTGAGTCCACTGTGAAGTTGACGCTGTTTGGATATATTACGAAATTGATTTATCTGCTGGTCACAATCATAACTGCATATATAAAACGTTTAACATTCAGCCACTCGTTCTCAACAAGGATCTCAGACGAACGGGCGGACAACTGAAAACACAACCCTTCCCCGATTCGGTGGTGGAGCTGTACAAACATACCGGTGTTGCATTTCGTATTGCAGTAATGTGGATCTAATCGCTAACACTTTTTCTTGTAGTGTTTAAAACCAACCTAGCATTCTTTACCGTCGGCCTCGTTCCAAGATCTTTATTTATTGTTAGAGCGTAACGGTTATCGATGATTTCCTTCGTTAAGAGTTCTCTCAGTACAGGGAATCATGTCGAAATTCTCGCCAGATCGGTTCCTTTAACCAGAATATCGCAGTCCTGTTGCTGAATGCGCAATAAGTGTATTTATTCAGCTGTATGTTTTTCCTTCAGGTTCACGCCACACGAGAGTAAAGGGTTACCCGAGTTCAATAATACTGCTTCAAAAGCAGGGCTTACAGACCTTCGTGGGATGCGGAGGAACTGTCGGTTGTCGTCATGGAGCTTCTTCAGTCTCTTCGATTCCTCAGCTGTCAGTAGGCCACTCCTGGCTTCAGCTGGCACCAATCTGATGTTCAGTTTCTCTGAAACATTAAAACCAGTTACAGACACTATACTTTACCAAGACGTCTGTAGAGAGAGGAAGTGCGGGAGGATCTACCTGCAGTAAATTCTGTTCCTGCCAGTTCAGCCGTGGCCAGAAAATCGTCCAAAGAGCTCTGCTCCGTTACAGACTGCAAATTCAGGCGGCCCCAATCATATCCGTCATTCAGTTCGCTGGTGTGGAGCTGGTTCGCGGGAGGGGAGGATGATGACATGTTACGTTATATCAGATACTAGTTACATTTATTTTAGAAACTATAACAAACTACGTTTATACTAGAATTCATTAAAGCAACACAATATCGCACGGGCAAGAGTATTGTCATAGTAAATGTCAGAACAGCCTCGATTCAGCTTTCGATTAGGTGCCATTTTATTAACAAAACAGTTCTATAAGCAAAAAAAAAAAAACCAAAAACAAATAACATTTATATCCAGGCATGTTCTCCCCGTGCTGTGGGGGTTTCCTCCTCCAGTCCAAAGACATGCACTGTAGGCTGATTGGCATGTCTAAAGTGTCCGTAGTGTATGAATGGGTGAGTGAGTGTGTATGTGATGGCACCCTGTCCAGGGTGTACCCCACCATGTGCCCCATGCTCCCTGGGATAAGCTCCAGTTTTCCCCGTGACCCTGAAAAGGATGAAGCGTTATAGGAGATGGATGGATGGACGGATTTATATCCAGAAACTTGGCAATTCAGACTCTACAGGGGAAATATTTATTTGGTTTATTTTTGCTCTGTTGATAAAAGTTCCCAAAAGAAGCCACATCTAGATAGCGTGCTGTACGTTGGCATGGCGACTGTAAATCTAGTAATGGTTTCCATGGGAATGAAACGTTGTCAGAGATGTTTACAGCTGCAATCAAAATGATTCCACCTCCACTGGAAACCAGGAGCTGTCTCGACTCTCGAAAACGCAGTGGAGCGACACCAGGAGAGGACATGGCAACCCAAATCATCGCTGACTGTGGACTCCAGACTTTGGAAACTTGATTTCCAAATGAAATGCACAATTTACTTTCATCTTCCCCATGACTGTGGTTGTGTACTGATCCAGACTGAGAGATTAAAGCCTCAGGAAGCCTTCACAGCTGTTTTGAGTTAATTATCTGTCGCCATTTCTGACACGACTATAACTAGAGGACACACTCCATCACACCTCTGAGTGACTCGGCTGTCGACTGTAGCAGACCCGTTCGCGATAACAGACGAGAACTACTGAAGAACGTCTTGTTTCTATAACGTTAGCGTTATACCCATGTGTCGTTTCTCCTGTGTCCTCGGGATGCATTGAGTCTCTCCTTCATTAACGCTCTTCCTAAACCCGTGCCGTCTCCACGAACCTTCTTCTTCCCCATCCTGACGCGTGTGTGGATCCCTGTCGCACATCCTCCACGTACCACACCATGCGTGTGGCGGAAGTCCCAAATGCGTTCCCGCTGTAAATGAAGTGCACTACCTAGGGCGCAGAAGCTGTTATTCTTCCCTCAGTGTAGTGCGCCCCTATAGGCAATAATAGCTGATTTAGGACTTAAAGGAAGTTATGTGGAATGTTCCATGTTGACGTGCAGGGGTAGAGATATAAACTATCAAACAAAACACACACACGCAAAAAAAATAAATTTATCTGAGGTCAAGATTTTGAGATAAGGTTTGTCTGCGTCTTTAAAAAAGCGTTTGTTCAGTTGAGAATGATTAAGTAAAATATATTAGGATTGAAAGGGGAAAACAAAAAGGGTAAACACCATTTTGGTTGCGTCTAGTGTACCAGTGTTAAGCGTCGTCTAAAATATTCCTCCAGTAAAATAGTTCCGGTTTCACAGTGATATGGCTGCGGGCCTAATAAAACCAATATAGATCCATCCATCCTCTACATAAAACAATATTTAAAAACATAAATAAGTAGTTGTCCACCCTAGGGAAAAAAAGAAGACTGCAAAACAAGTTTGGTGTTTTTTTTTTTATTATTTATTTATTTATTTATTTTATATATAATCCGCCTTCCTATTTTTGTCCCCCTAACCACCTTTGTTTATATTGTAACCTGTTGTCTGCTGCCCCCTGGCGTTGAGTGATGACTGTTTTCTGATTAATGATAAATCTAGTCTTTATTTAACATGGAATATTATTCCCAGTTTTGCATAAAAATAACCAATTAAGCTATTAAAGTTCCGTAAACAATTTAGCTATTAAGTTGTTGTTGTTTTTTAATCAGCAAAGTATTGCAGTTACAAAAAAAGGAAAGACAATTTGCTGTTCCTATCAGAATTAATATACAGTAAATGGCCAAAAGTTTGTGGACACCTGACCATCACACCTATATGTGCTTGTTTGAACATTTTCTAGGAATGCTTTCTAGAAGATTATGGAGAATGGATGTGGTTCAGATTTGTGATCAAGAGCATTAGTGAGATCAGGCACTGATGTCAGGTGAGGAGGTATGGGGTGCAGTTCGTAGCAAAGATGTTCAGTGGGGTTGAGGTCAGGGCTCTGTGCAGGACACTTGAATTCTTCCACTCCAACCTTCACAAACCATATGTTCACGGAGCTTGCTTTGTGCACTTTGAGTATTGTCTCTTAGTACCAGTGAAGGGAAATTGTAACGCTACAGCATACAAAGACATTTTATGCAACTTTGTGGCAACAGTTTTGGGGAAAAACCACACATGGGGGTGAGGATCAGTTTTCACATACTTTTTATCATATATGTAGTGCATTTGGTTGTTGGTCTAAGACAGTAATCCGTAATTATACAGTAAATAATATAGTAATTATATTTTCTAGGAAGAATCAAGTCTTTCTCACCACCATGATTCATTAAAAAAAATTTGGCAGTAAATGACAAAGTTGAAACATAGAAAAGAAGATTTTGATACACATATTACTTTTCTCCATATAAACGTTTTTTCTTTTGACTTTTTTTCCTAGTGAAATGCAATGTCAAATATTTTGGTTACTTTTTTTTTTAACTGAAACTTTTTCCATGAAAACTAAGAGAATTAATTTTAGTGTTACCTGATATATAGTTATGAACAGAGATGAGTAGAGTAGCCAATTTTTTTTACTCAAGTACAAGTAAAACTACATATAAAAATAATTACTCAAGTAACAGTAAAAGTAATACTGTTAATAATGACTTGAGTAAGATTAATAAAGTATCCAATGAGAAGACTGCTAAAGTAGCAAGTTACTAGTTACTTTGGATCTGATCAAACTGAAGGGAAGATCCTGTATCTCAGACTAAATGGAGAATTGTGATGGATGTGATGGGTACAATAACACAGAACTGATTATTAAAACTCATATATTCATGAATATTTAACATTATCGGAGGAATGCCACTGAATGTAGTGAAGTGCATGTAGCACATTACTACCTACCTCTGGTTATGAAGCATGGACACACACTATCACACCAGAGAGAAATGTAGGATAGCTAATCCACCTCCTCTTTATCCGGTGGGAGGAAACCAGACAAATCGATGTGGGGAGAATATGGGACAGGTAGTAACTTAAACTCAGGACTGAACCGGGGGCCCCGGAACTGTGTATCAGCATCATCATCATCATCATCATCATCATCATCATCATCATCATCATCAACAACAACAACAACAACAACAACAACAACAACAACAACAACAACAATAATAATAATAATAATAATAATAATAATAAACAGAAGGTAATTTGGCTTGTAATTTTCTCAGAGGAGGACAGAGAAAAACACTGACATCACATATCAGCACCTGAAAAGTAAAAAATAACCCGAGGACCCCATGTACATTTAATGCAGTCTGATTAGGGCTTTCTATACAATACAGAGAACAGCCCTCATGTGAGTTTGTGATACCTCCTAACCCCAGTAGATGGCAGCATTCCCTCGTCCTTTTTATTATTATTATTATTTATTATTATTATTATTATTATTATTATTATCCATCCATCTATCCATCCATCTTCTACCGCTTACTCCTTCTTCAGGGTCACAGGGAACCTGGAGCCTATCCCATGGAGCATCGTGCACAAGGCGGGGTACACCCTGGACAGGGTGCCAGTCCATCGCAGGGCACCATCACATACACACTCACACACCCATTAATACACTACGGACACTTTGGACATGCCAATCAGCCTACCATGCATGTCTTTGGACTGGGGGAGGAAACCTGAGTACACGGAGGAAACCCGGAGAGAACGCGCAAACTCTGCACACGCAGGGCAGCGGTGGGAATCGAACCCCGAACCCTGGCGCTGTGATTATTATTATAACAATAATAATAATAATAATACAGGTACACAAGTGGCCCACATAAACCCGAATCGTTCTCTTGTGATCTCATTTCTAAACTTCAGTGCAAGTGAAGCATTAGCCTCCTAAACTAGACCCCCTTTCCCTCAAGCACTGTCAAATAAAAACCCTCTGAACATCTTATGTCATGCCGGTTCTACAGTTTAACAGTGCTCTTGCTTTGAAGACACCCAGTCCGGATTGATCAGTGTCTTGGGTTACATTGTCCTAAACACAGGCTACATGTTGACCAGCAAGTCAACTGAAGCAAACCAACACGGGGGGAGGAGGAGAGGTATTTCATTTGAACGAATCTGATATTTACAAGGGAGTAATACTACTACTAATAAAAAACATTAAATATACAGAGAACCCAGAATGTGAAACGAAAATATGTGAAACATCTAACAGGTGACATTTCTGGTTCGTTCCAAGGAGGACACTCAGACTCCACGCCCCCCCCGCGGAGACTCGGAGTTGGTTCAGTCCAGCGTATAATTACAGGCGTCTGGGGCTGCTGCAGTTAGTTGACAGCTCCTTATGATGCAACGGGAGGGAGTGAAGGAGAGAGAGAATGAGGGAGGGACAGCTGATAAGAACTTCTGATATGCTAAGGAAGTGAGAGCTAGGACATTTTAGTCATGTAACGACTTTTGAGAAGGTTGATTTTGCCCCCACACACACATGCTGTTTGTAGGTGGTGTTTAGATGCAGTAGGACTCTTCTTCTTGGTGTAGCTTTGACTGCCCTGTGCACAACAAGACTATAATGTTGCCTTGGAAGAAGAACAAGTTTGACCTGATCGAGGAAGACAAGCAGTCCAAGCACAAGGGCTACGCGGTGAGTCTGAACTACTCGGCGCTCACCACGCTGGCCAAGGCGTGTCCGGAGAGCGCGCTGAACCGGGTCGGCAGCATGTTCAAATCCAAGAGGAAAAAGCTGAAGATCACGAGCGAGGACCCCACGTACACGGTGCTGTATTTGGGTAACGCGACCACCATCCAGTCGAAGGGCGAGGGGTGCACGGACGTGGCCGTGAGCAAGATCTGGAACAAGAGCGACATGGGAAAGAGCGGCACGAAGATGCGGCTGACGGTGAGCTCAAACGGAGTGCGCATGGTGCACGTGGACGAGCAAGCGCGCAGACCTGGACACCTTTACTTGCTGCACCGGATCACCTACTGCGTTGCTGATCCGCGCCTGCCCAGGATCTTCGCCTGGGTCTACCGGCACGAGATGAAGCACAAGGCGGTGATGCTGCGCTGCCACGCAGTGCTCGTGTCCCGGCCGGAGAAGGCGAAAGCCATGGCGCTGCTGCTGTACCAGACGTCAGCCACGGCGCTCGCGGAGTTCAAGCGGCTGAAACGGCGCGACGACGCGCGGCACCAGCAGCAGCAGCTGATCGGAGAGCAGACCATCCCACTGGTGCCGCTGCGCAAGCTGCTGAACGGACAGTGCTGCTACAAGCCTCCCGTGGAGCGCAGCAGGAGCGCGCCCAAACTCGGCTCCATCACCGAGGACCTGGTCGGCGAAGAAGCCGAAGCCAAAGCCACGCAGTTTGAATGCGAGGACGTTCTGGACACGGACGAGGAGCGCGCAGGCACCGAGAAACCCGGGCTGTGCCAGCTCATTAACGATTTGGGCGAGATGGGCATCGGGAACGACGTGCGGACTCTAAAAGCGGACCTCAGGGTGACCAGGCTGCTGTCTGGAGAGAGCACCAGCAGCGAGTCGTCTCTAGAGAACAGTCACGATCCTGCCGTCGTGTCCGGCGATGCCGACGAGCGCAAGACGCCAGAAGTCGGCTGAACTCGGCAGTGACGTGTTTCCGTCCGGTTTTCCGACTGTTTGCTTGTGGAGAACGTTCGCCTGTAGTCTTTCGTGCCACTGTTATCCGTTTCACTTGAACGAGCGCTCGTGCGCGTAAAAGTTTTGTGACTCCGACTTTGGACTGCATGAATAAGCCATGTTTCCATCCAAGGGGTCTTATCTCACATTACATCCAAGGTGTTTATTTTGTATTTTTTAAAGGGGTAGATGGTTTGCAGAGAGAGAGAGAGAGAGAGAGAGAGAGAAAATATATCAATTTGATTTTTTTGAAGAGGTAAAAAAAAAGGGGATGTTTTATCCAAATTATCACTTTGGAATGATGCCATTCTAAAATGTAGCAAATAAATCAAATATAGAATAAAATGGCAAATTGGCTTATTCTTTACCTCTGCTTAAGAATAATGTAGCAACAACAACAACAATAGTTTTCCCTGGTCTGAAGTTTGAAACCTTGCAGGTCAACATGAAAAGGAAGGCTGATGACTGCTATGTCTAGCCACTGAAACCGAATAAAATGTGTGGTTTCCTGATTCAAGACTCTGTCGAAGTTCAGGCAGTGAAGTGTTACAGAAGTGGTGCACAAGTAAGGACATGACGTATTTGATTTCTCAGACAGGGCTGATGAAGAAAAAAAACAACGGCGTATGTTGTATCATTTATTATTATTATTTTGATTGTTCACTTGGTGGCATAAGTTTAATTTGACATTTGGTTGGAACCTTGGCTGGAGGAAGAAGAACGTACCAAGGCACAGTCAACCTCAGGCTGAGCTGGGACAAGGAGTAATGCGTAATAAAAAAAAAAAGAAAAAACGCTTTCCTTTTCTCCTGTCACATGAAAAGTTTTACGTTCAAGATTGTTTACCCAAGTCATTTCCTCAAAGGAAATGTTCCTCTTTTAAACAACAACCCTTATGTAAAGGGTTACATATTTTATATTAGGGTTCTTGTCTAAAAGAGAAACAATTCCTTTCAGGAAATGAATATATATATATATATATATAAAAAAGAGAGGGGGGTGTGTGTGTGTGTGTGTGTGTGTGTGTGTGTGGGGGGGGGGGTTTTTTTTATATATATATATATATATATATATATATATATATATATATATATATATATATATATATATATATATAAAAATAAAAATATATATAATAAATTACACGCACATACTCTCACACAATGTTAAATTGAGGACTCACTTCAACTATCCAAATGATGTAATTTCTATTTTCTGGTCCTTTTGTTTTGCACTGTTGCGTATCGACTTCGTTATGTTAATGATACTGTATACAACATTGTTTCCTTTTAAATGTTCTTATTAAAAACAAAACAACAATGTTCTTATCTTTGCTGTGCAAAAGACAAAAGAAAATCTAATGTATTGAGATGTAAATATTCATAATGTGTATTATTTTCTAAAGAGGTTCATGTTAATTGTTTTTGTGTATCTTGAACAATGACCATAAAAATAATTAAACAAAACAAAAATATCACAGAACAGGCTTCCAGGCGTTTGATTATTCAGCTGAATATGTAACGGGCTGGTACAGAGGTGGCCATGATTTCTCACTGCGGAATACAGATTGTTTGGATTTGTCAGGTTACACGTCACATTCGAGTTATTCTCTGTCTCGCTGAAGCGTAGCTGAATAAAAACAGGATTAGCTGAACTGAATTCACACAGAGACGCTGAAATTCACTTGCACATAGTGATAGGCCTACGCACCCATCACTGCAGTAGGTTGGTTTTCAGGTGAACTGTTTAGTCTCTGGCCCACAGTTTGATTGAAACGTCTTTGATAGATGAAAGAAACTAGAGCAACAGTCACATTCTGTCTGCGAATTTCCACTTGAAACTAGGTAAGAGATCATCACAAGAGACGTCCTTGTATGTACACTGTGTAACTGCTGAGTGTAAAGCACCAGTTTGCACTATGGCACTACTAGTGAGCTTCCACATACGTATATTAACTTGAAATCTCAGAAGGCAAACAATCTATCCATCCCTTTTTGTAAACAATCTGTAGTGGTTGTCATGCAGTTGAATGGATGAATGGGCAAAAGCGCAGCTCAGGCTGAAATGCTAACAGCATCAGACAGCCTACAGTATACAGGGGATGCACAGGACTCTGATGCCTGCCGCTCTAACCATAAGAGTACCTTGTTACATGCTTAGACACTGGATGAGGGAAATGTAATGGTCATAAATCACTTAATATAATAAAACAAAGCCTGCTTAGCGTAGATACTAAGTTTCTAATAGCAAGCACAGTCATCCTGCTATAAACTAGCATATAGGTTCACTATTCACTGTTGTTCACAACTTGCGAAATTGTTTAGGACCACTAAAAACACAGCTAGAAACAACAATTATTGCCACACGTGCTGGCGTTATTATGTAGTTCAGCCTCTAATTAAGCAACTTAGCTAGGTTAGGTAACCATCTACTTGTGAGGTAATATCATCTTCCGTAATGCAGTAGAACAAATTTGTACTTTTATCATTTATATCTAATTACAAGGTATATAAATAATACATAAATAGACTGTCTCATCGCTTGAACGTGATGACATGGCAGTCCTTGCTAGTTCTAATTGTAGTTGAAAGCTACTGGGGGCGAAGTTGTGTGTACATGTGCAGGAATGGCGGGTGGATTTAAGGAATAATAAAACATTCAAGTGTTCTTGAACTCCAGAGAGCGATGCAGCATTTGAGGCAAAGTTGCAACATGTAATTCCCTGCCTGAGAAGGTAAGTCCCACCATTACCATCAAGTACACAACACAGAAAAAAAAAAAAAAAAAAGGGGGCGCATGGTGGCTTAGTGGTTAGCACGTTCACCTCACACCTCCAGGGTCGGGGGTATGAGTCCCACCGGGGCCATGTGTGTGCGGCGTTTGCTGCGGGGGTTTCCTCCGGGTACTCCGGTTTCCTCCTCTAGTCCAAAGACATGCATGGTAGGCTGATTGGCGTGTCTAAAGTGTCCGTAGTGTATGAATGGGTGTGTGAGTGTGTATAGGATTGTGCCCTGCAATGGATTGGCACCCTGTCCAGGGTGTACACCGCCTTGTGCCGATGCTCCCTGGGATAGGCTCCAGGTTCCCCGCGACCCTGAAAAGGAGTAAGCGGTAGAAGATGGATGGATAAATAAATAAAAAAAAACATTAATTTAACACTGTTAGTTAGGGCTCAATTGGAACATATTTTGATGCATTTCTTTTACTGCCACAAAGAAACTGCATGCTTAAATAATGCATATGAGAAATTAGTCTCACATAAGCTGAAGACACATTTACTAGCTCTCTCTCTCATACAGACCTAGCACACCAATCAGCCATAACATTAAAACCGCTGACAGGTGACGTGAATAACATTGATTATCTCGTCGTATATCAGTCAAGGGGCGGGATATATATATATATTAGGCAACAAGTGAACAGTCAGTTCTCAAGGTTGATGTGCTGGAAACAGGAAAAATGGGCAAACATAAAGATCTGAGTGAATCTGACGAGGGCCAAATTGTGATGGCTAGACAACTGGGTCAGAGCTTCTCCAAAACATAAGTTCTTGTGGGGTGTTCCCGGTATGCAGTGATTAGTACCTAACAAAAGTAGTCCAAGGAAGGACAACCGGTGAACCGGTGACAGGGTCATGGGCGCCCAAGGCTCACTGATGCACGTGGGGAGCAAAGGCTAGCCCGTCTGGTCCGATCCCACAGAACAACTACTGTAGCACTAATTGGTGAAAAAGTTCATGCTGGTTTCATGCCGGTCAGAGTGTCTATGCTGACCCCTGTACACCACCGAAAACACCTACAACGGGCACATGAGTATCAGAACTGGACCATGGAGCAATGAAAGAAGGTGGCCTGGTCTGATAACTCATGTTTTCTTTACATCATGTGGACGGCCAGGTGTGTGTGTGTGTGTGTGTGTCGTTCGCTGTTGAACAGATGGCACCAGGATGCACTATAGTAAGAAGGCAAGCCGGCTGAGGCAGTGTGATGTTCTGGGCCCTGTTCTGCTGAGAATCCTTGAGTCCTGGCAATCATGTGCGTGTTACTTTAAATGTACCACTGATCTAAACACTGCTGCAGACCAAGAACACCCCTACATGGCAACGTTATTCCAATTCCCCAGATTTCAATCCGATCGAGCGTCTGTGGGATGTTCTGGACAAACAAGTCTGATCCATGGAGGCCGCACCTTGCAACTTACAGGACTTAAAGGATCTGCTGCTAACGTCTTAGTGCCAGATACCACAGCACACCTTCTGAGGTCTTGTAGAGTCTATGCCTCGATGAGTCACAGCTGTTTTGAGGACACAAGGGGGACCTACACAATATTAGGCAGGTGGTTTTAATGTTATGGCTGATCGGTGTATATGTTTGTATCAGACGATGCAGATCATCCGTGTTGTTATGTACTGAAATCTTAGACACGTTGCCTGCTATTTGATCCTAGGATTACATATTGATGTGGTATGCCTTCTGCCTGGAAAAAACTCTGTTGACTGAAACAAGACCCTCCCTGATCAAATTCTATATCTGTTTTTTCCTGCCATGCGATGTGGACACAAAACAGTATATCGCACATAAACGGATATCCCCAGCTTCCTCACGGATATATATATCGTAAGATACATAACTTCATTCGTTTTTTTTGGGTTTTTCTTTTTCCACAACATTCATTCGTTCATCGTCAGTCACCAATTTATCCTGGTTTGGGCCACAACAACTCAGGAGCCCATCTTTCCTTTTCCTCACTATCAGATGACTCTTTAGTTCACCATAAACAGTTGCTTTATTATTATAAAAAAAAAATTCTTGACTCAAGGTGACCTATGGTATTTAAAACTACCGAAAACCAGATGACCATGAAACAGTGAATGTCATAAAAGGTACCTAGAACACAGTAATCTCAGAAAAGAGATGCACAGATAATACTCAAATGTAACATTCTTTGTTTTTGATTCCTCTGTGGGGAACAATTCAACAGTACAGTCATTTCATGAGTGAGGGCAGGAGAAGCACTAAAACATCTGCATGTGGGTGTGATCCTCAAGCACAAACAACACTCACCCGGACATAATCGCTCTCTGAACATACTGTCCTGTGCTTGCAATGCCCACCTTGTACGAATCTCAGTCAGGAACACTGTCCTTAATTATCAAACACTGATGACATGCTAGTGCTCAGAGGGGAGGGGGTAGGGTAAGGGACCCCACTGGGTAGGCATCTCATTTATCAGTATTTCTGACACAAAAGCCTCCCCCTGGAGAGTAATAGATTTCAGCAGAGTTATTTTGGTCTTTCCGTTTGCACGGCTAATAATAGCAAGAGAGCAGGAAGAGTTACAGAGAGACTACAGTCTGCAAACTCAGATTGAGAGATTTCATGGAAATCTCTTGTCTCTGATGACTTGTTTTTTGTTGGCTCACAGCAAGCTTTCACACTTCCTGTGATGCGCTACATGCAACAAAGACACCCATTTCGAGTCCTTATTAAAGAAGGGGAGCTGCTCGAGGGGCTGTGATTTAAGATGGGTGGGTATTATGCTCGGAAAATGTGAACGTTTTCCAAACTGAACCCTCAAAAGGCTGGAGGAACATCAGATTGGAAACGTTTCTAAAGTGATTAAACAAGTGAAGTAGGTAGACGTTTCACTTTCTCCAGCAAAGTTCGTCTTCTTTCACCATAAAGGTAATCATGAAACCAGACATATGGGGCATGTGTACCAATGAAACTTTAAGTACTGAAAAAAAGACCAGTGAATAAGGAGAGATTGGTAAGATGTAATAAATAAACTGTGACACAATGAGAAAGACAACGCCGCACCACCAGTCCACCAGTCACTGACTGTTGGCCAGTTCTTAATGTTATTCTTTACTATTTAAATAAAAAATAGTAGTTAATTTCAAAGATATGAACATAATTACAAACCCTGTAAAATAAAACAGACCACTATTAATTAATTAATTAATTAATTAATTAATTAATTAATTATATTTGCCATAGCAACAGTGGCCATATAACTGAAATGGTATATATACAGCACATTTTATATCAATTTACATCAAATGTTATGCTTCCATAATGCTTAGTAACAGTTATTAATATCTAAGATTGCTTTCTGTGTGATGATGCACCCTGTTGAGGATGGATTTGGGGAACTCCCATCTTTTTGATGTTATTTGTATGTAGGCAGTTGATTTGAGTGCTCAGTGAGCGAAACTAGATCTAAGGACCCACACACTGAAAAAGTCTAATATCCTTCATTGTTCTTCTTAAATCCTAAAGCTAGATTTAAGCAGTCTGGGGCTGTCCCATTAAACAAAAACAAAAAAACCCCACCTTTGTTTATAACCATACATTCTAAAATTACATGCCCTACATTAGTGTTATATCTAAACTCAAATACTGTGCATCTCGTACGGAGGGATTACGCATAAATAAAAGTCTTTATATTGGAAATATTGACTGAGATCATGTACAAGTCACATTTTGTTTGATTTTATACAAATGAATTCACAAGAAAAGGTGCACTTTAAAGTGCACCTATTATGGTTTTTCAGATATTACCTTTCATGTAGTGTATTACAGAGCTATTTATGAATGTAAAAAGTCTGCAAAGTTTAAAAAAAAAATTCAAAGCGCATGACAGAGTTATTGACTCCCAAAAGAAGGAACAGATTCTGATCAGCTGAAATGAATTGTTAGTAATTCCAGACTTTACTTCCTGTACAAACTTATGTAGGTTTGTAACAAAACCCCCGCCTCTGGTCTTCATCTGAAAGTTGTTATCGTAGTGGGCTTTTCCTTTTCGACACATGCTGACAGCAGTAAACCAATCACAACAGACTGGCACATCTGACCAATCAGAGTAGAGCATGCTTTCTGAAGTGAGTTTTGTGAGTTTAGAACGAATCCTTTTGAACCGATCATTTAAAGAGTCGTTTGTGACACTGGGGGAAAAAAGGTAATGCTGCAGTTTAAATTATGAGCACATTAATGTGTTTTTTGACCTTGGATGCATGTCTATGGTATGAGACCTTTAAAACAAAATTAGGCATGTTTCAAAACCATAATAGGTGCGCTTTAACCGTTGTTAATTTTTTTCGATTAATTAAATAATGCAAAATTGTTGTATGTATGAACTTGCAGGTTTGAGGCAATGTTACACTTGATTGAACGGACAGAAGCGTACAGGCGAGTGAATTTGGATGATGATCAATACATTCTTAACCCTGCATGCACAATATCGACTTGTTTACCTGTACTGAGATATCGGACATCCACGCAGGCTGCAGTTTTATTTAGAAATTGTTTTGGTGAGCGACATGTTTCTTGCTGAAGTCAAACTGTGGCACTTGATATGAAGAGGTTATTAGTAGCTCTGGTTTGCATTGTTCTGGTTTCTTTGTTTATCACAAAGGGTATTAATGAGTATATCTCTCTTGTGCATGCAGCCAGGACGTATGCAGTGCCACACAGGAAGTTACACTTGACCTTCTCTTTAAAAACTGCATGGGACATCTGCAAAGTCTGTATTGTGTGCAAAAAATAAAAAGCGCAGCCATGTGAAATTGTATTTAATAAATACATGAAACCTAAACACGTTCTCGCCTCACAATGACCATAACCGATGCACAGCACAGCAATGAAACCGATGTAATGACAGTGGTGCTTGAAAGTTTGTGAATTTTCTACATTTATGCATAAATATAACCTAAAATATCAGTGCTAAAAATAGATAAAGAGAACCCAATTAAACAAATGAGACAAAAATATTATACATGCTCATTTATTTATTGAGGAAAATGATCCAATATTACTTTTACATTTACCTTTACATTTATTCACTTAGCAGACGCTTTTATATTACACTTTCCACTCACGGATATTACATATGATACTACCACCACCATGTTTCACAGACGTGATACGGTTCTTATGCTTGAACGCAGTGTTTTCCTTTCTTCAATCATAACGCTTCTCATTTAAACCAAAACGTTCTATTTTGTTCTCATCTGTCCACAAAACATTTTTCTAAGCCTTCTAGCTTGTCCAGTTTGCTACCCATCTGCAGTTTGTTGTCTACTTTAAGGGCTTGTATGAAAATCTGATGATGTTTTAGGTCATATTATATTATGTGTGTGTGTGTGTGGGTGTGTGTGTGTGTGTAAATACATATACATAATATATGTAAATTACAGATAATTCACAATAATTACACCACTGTATGCTTAATTGAACTTTATGTTAGGGAACCTGTATATAGCCGTAGTCCATGTGCAAACAATTACATTCCTCCGAGGTGAACATCCTGGAGATAAGCTGCCACGTGTTGAAAATCTTTAGATAATTGTGTGCTACTAGCTCATCATCCTAACAGATGGCCCACTTCTCAGCCTTACATAGCCGAGTAAACAGATCAGGGACAGAGAGAGAGTATGAGAGAGGTAGAGAGTGAGAGAGGCAGAGAGAGGTGAGAGTGAGAGAACACATTTGCAATCTACTATCTCATACCTAATGATTACTGTCAAACTCAAGGAAGGATTTGTTCATGTTCAATCTTCTTGGTAATGAAATTACACACACACACACACATACACACACACATAGACTTTCTCATTATTTATTTCCACATCAGCTATTTAGATCAGCTTGTCTTAAGGAGGAATTGCTCAGAATTGTCAGAGATATCTCATATTATTAGGAGTTAGGACTCCTTCAAGGTGAATACGATGGGTATGTGATGCCTGATCCAGATCCAGCTACAAAAAGTTCAGGCCTTCCAGTATGTTTCACTTTGCACACACACTGCGAAAAAGCCAACGTCGTCCTGCAGCCAACGTGTGGAGAAAAGTTTCCATATGCGATGACAAAGAAAGAATGGCAGTAAAATCACCGTCACTTCCTTCCTGATACTTTTGTTTTTAGATCTCCGGCAAGCCTGAAGCCACTGGTCACCCACAAAAACCCCTTGAAATAAACCTCAGAAAAGGCAGGAAAGTTATTGTTCACACAAGACAGGGACTGAGAACATGTGTTTTTCAAATGAAATATCTTACACAGGGCTTTGGTGAAAGATCTGCCTTACCACAACTAACAATATATAAAGTAAAAGACAACAGCATGGGACTGAAACTTACTGAAGCACTTACTTTAACAAGACAACTTGAAGTGCCCTGAGCATATAACCGATTTGTGTGTTAAGTATTGTCTCTCAGAATGAATTATAGAATTAATCTCAGCTTTCTAGGAACCCGTGCAGTACGAGCACAGAGCCTATTGTGGGATATTAAAAATACAATCGGTTACAGATATTATATCGTGATTACATGAGTAAGAGTCATATAATTGCAGAAGTTCTATATTGATTGAGTCTATACTCATTCGGTAGACTCTTGGACAAACGAGCCGGTGTATCAAAGTTGTGAATCGTTAGTGAATTGAAGTGTACGTTAGTGAGTCAAATGTATGAATCGTAAGTGAATCTTGGTTGTGAATGGTTCAAGTGTATATTTAGTGTTTATTGCTTTAAGATGCTCTTTAACTTTGCTTATATAGTCATTTATAGAAAAGCCATCATCAACAAGTATCATCAACAACAACAACAACAACAATAATAATAATAATATAACAGAGTGCAAGTGTGATGTAAGAAATCTTCTCCCGTCTGTAAATGAAGCACATTTGCTCAATTCAGCCCACACTTTCATAGTATTATGAACGAGTAGTATAGACTTCTCATCAATCACACTATCATGACTTTCACATAGCTGGAATTCCTCTCTCGCTCATCTGGGTCTGAGAAACATACATACAGATGCACATGGGAATTCAAGGCGATTAAGGTGGTAATGTTTTCAGAAATATTTAATGGAGCACCAGACTGCTCTACAGTGACAGTAATAAACTGTCATTTTCTTGCTGAAATAATCACTGAAATACATTTATGTGGAATTGTATGAACCCTACAAATGACAGTGCATACTTCATACAGGAGTCATTGCAAACAGAACAGGTTGAAGTGATGCACCGAGGAGAGAATGTAGGTGTGGGGAAGAGAGCAATCAAGTTCAGAGCATAAATACCTTAAGGCAATGCTTGAAGACTAGCTGAACAACATTCTCTCAATCAGGTTTTTATAACATGAGTTATATTGCAATGTTTATATGTATTAGTATGTCATTCCTGAGGCCAGGTACAGAAGGTACCAAAGAACTATTTATAGTCATAACACAATTGAAAGTAATAGACATAATACTTTTAAACACGATGATTTTTAAAATCATCAACATTTAAAATGTTGTTGTGATACCTTCCCCAATGCTCAGCTGATTCAAATGTTATTTCGTCCTTTAATTATTTCCATCCATCCATCCATTTTCTGTACCACTTATCACAGACAGCCTGGAGCATATCCCAGGGGACCCTGGCACAATTCGGGGAACAATCGCAGGGCACAATCTCGCACAAACGCCAATCAGCCTACAATACGTGTCTTTGGACTAGCGGAGGAAATCGTAGAACTCAGAGAAAACCACCGAAGCATGTGGAGACCAAGCAACCTCCACGCACACATTATGGAGGCAAATGTGCTAACCCAATTTATATTATATACTCATATAATGGATGTATGAAAGCTGCCTTAATATCTGTAAAAGAAGAATGGTGTGTTGTCCCAAGAGTCAACATTTAAAGCCGAGTTTCATATAGCTGTACTCATCGTGTTGCTTTTACTCCATTCTTCCTATAGATAACACAAAACTTGGCTTCTAGAGAGTGACCCGAGTCATGTATTTTCTCTCATTTCTATCAAAAATTATACCGTAAAGTCCCAGCTTTTTATTTTTATGCAACCCAGGTTTATTAATTGAATCATTTAATTTTGTGGGTCAAATGGCTTGGACAAGCTGGAATTATCACTATGACCAGGACAAAAGGCAGAGATGTCCCTACTAATACTGCACATAGCTGAACAAAAACTTGATCAAAGCATGACTTTAATTAGCGAACAAGGTTTTTACCCCATTTCTTTGCATGAAGATAGCCTAGGCAAAATTAAAAAGTAAAGTAAAAACATTGGTGAAACATATTTATGTTTTCTTAAATTAGAGATCCAACAGTTTTCCCCAGACCTTCAGACTTATAGAGACTATGGCCATAGCTGCTGAGGGAGTCTACTTCAATACAGTGAAGAAGAGAGCTGTAATAGAGATTACAGTATTATCTGTCTGCCTAGTTCAGCCTGATTACTGTAATATGAATGCAAAGGCGGGACAGGCTGTCAGAACTTCAGTATAGCCCGTGCAGTCATTCTTTAATTTGCAAGTCCAATCTCAACTCTTCATGCGAGAGCACAATCTACTGATTTTTTTTGGCAAAAGGATAGGAGCGAAGGCAGCCAACGAGAGGGAAGAGGGACTGAGCGAAGGAGTGCTGGTGAGAGCTCTGGCAAACACGGTGAACAGCACATGAACGGCAGAAGGAGCACAGGAAGTGAGGAAGTTAAACAAGCGTGAGAGCCTAAAAAACAGCCTAAAAGTGACCCCCCCTGACAAGCTCTACATTCTGCATACTCCGACAATATATTTTAGATTCTACACGTGCCATCTTCTTTCAAAAAGCGTCTTCTGAATGCCGTTTTATCTAGGATTAATCAGCGAGGAACAAACAATAAATCCGATTATGTTTTAGACTATTTATTGAAAATTTGCTGCTTATACACAGTAGCTACAGTTAATGTTCTCCTTTTTCTAGGGCTTGAAATGTCTACTTTAATATCTCAGACAGTCCAAAATAACCCAGTCACAGTGCAGCATGTAAACAGGAAACTGAGCAGGAGGTCAGGGGCTCCAGAGAGGACCTGAAGTAGAGTGGTGCCTATGACCAACACCAGCAGTAGCACTGTGTACAGGAAACTGATGCTCTGCTAATCAGAAAGCAAAAAAATCTCAGTGTTGCTCTCAGCCAAGCAGGAATGTCTGTAAAACAATGGGTCTGGAGAATGAGAGTCACAGCTTCTTTTTTTCCACAGGTATGTGAGGCATGGAACAAGATTAAAGGAAGGTCAAAGGGGAAAACAAAAAGAGATTACTCTGGTGAATAACAATTCTGGGGTATTTGGACAACAGGTCTAACATAAGGCATTTAAGAGAAGAAAATGAAAGTTACATCTATATTTCTATACATCTATATTGAAATGTACATCTATATTTCTGGTAGAGGACTTTAATTCAGAGACATACAAGTGTTTGGTTGTTTACTTGGAAAAATTGTCTTTACTGTATGCTGGTGAAGATAAGCCCAAATTTAAAGATACCAGAAACAGGGGTCAGTGCTGGAACACAAGTGCATTAATTAACAGCAGACATGGGTTTTCAGTCTGTTTAAAAAACAAAACAAAAAAAACAAAACAAATAGGGACTTAGCCTGAGGAAGTTTATTCCTGTGGGCACCAGTGCAGAAGAGTTTCAGTATTTGTCTATGCTTCCTGAATGTTGGCAGAGCAAGCCAAGCCATATTTGTGGCTTGAGGTGCAATGAGGGATTTGGCAATTGGTGAAAGGGGCTGGTTAATTTTTGCCCATGTAACAGGCATAATGGTTTTAATATAATATATGTAATAAACTGAGGATGGAATAAGCTACTTGAGCCTTTCCTGTGAACACACACTACATCAGGCTTTTATTTGCATCTTCACACTGCAACACGTTCAAACTGTACCAAAATTTACTGTCTTTCATTAAATTTGTAAAAATCCGGGTCTTTTCCATTACATTTTGGCAGTAAACCTAAATTTCCAGAAGCCTTTCCCTCTCTTAACTCCAATTTTTTCTTTCTAGTTCTATTTCCACCTCCCGTTGTCTCCGTGCTTGCTCTGCCTTCACTCTGTCATGGTCTAAATGAAATTCTAACCTCTCTCACTCATGTTTAGCTTTTTCTTAAAAAAAAAAAAAGAAAAAAAAAAAATATATATATGTATATTTCCATATACTGTTCAAAAGATAAGTTCCCAGGTGTAAATGGTGAGCTAACAGGAAAGACCCGAACCTGAGCTGAAAATGTTGAATGGAGGGAAATTCTGAAAAAGAAGCAATCGAGCACAGACAGACACACATACGAAGGAAAAGCAAACCAAGAAAAAAAATTAATCGGAATGAAGGCTTCACATCAAAACGACCTAGATAGCACCTTCCCGGGAAAAAGCACAAACCAAGAGCAGGCATAGCCTTTATAGCCTACCCTATCATTGAAACCAATCAGCCTTCAGGGGTGTGACATACCAGGCTAGTAGGTAGGCAGGCTGCAATGCTAGAGAGAGAGAGAGAGAGAGAGAGAGAGAGAGAGAGAGAGAGAGAGAGAGAGAGAGAGAGAAACAATAATTAACCTGCAGAGGACAGACGCCCTAGTCGTCACAAGTATAAATACACAAACCCAGAAGGAGGCTTGGCAGTGAAGTGGCATTAATGATCTTTGGTTAAAGACAAGTCACACGCATGCATGCATTTAAGATTAGTCTTGAGATTAAAATGAATTGAACGAGCACCCGAGTAGCCTCCTTTGACATAAATGATCGCATTATTCTGATGGTATGCAGGAGAAATCCTAATGACTGGGTAAAACGTTACTGAGGTAATATGGACAACCAAGCTTTATTTTCTAAAAAGGGTTATCTTTAGTCTTGGGCTTACAAGAATAACAAGATCCAACCAACACGTCACTTAAGAGAAGAAACAGAAAGCATGCTGTTACAAATGTTATATAATGTTTGCTTGTTTACTTGGAAAGCATGTTTTAACGGTGGTGAAGCCCAAATCTAAAGATACTCTTAACAGCAGTCAGTGCTGGTACACAACTTTTTGAAGCTTCTAATTGGCCAACTTACATAATTAAGTGTTAATTGGGAGTCACCTGTGGTTGTAAGAGGGCATACCTTTAGAGCCATCAAAGTATTATCAAAGAGAAGCTTGAGGAAGGCTACTCAAGGAGTTTGATTCAAGCTAAAGCATTTAGAAGTCTGATCTATCTGATCTGATAAAGTAAATAAAATCTTAAATAGGTCTGTCTGGTAATTATTATCTTGAAATAACTGATTTGATAAGCGCTAGGTGATAAGGAAAGTTTCTAGACACATGGAACTTCAGTGTGACAGATGTCAATAGTACAATATGTTACAGGTTTCCACACCCTTTCACACACATTACACTTTAGTCATCAATGCATGGCTGCACACTCCCAGCTTCCAGGGACCTAAGGTTATATAAGATTCTTCTCTCGTGACAAAGGAATAAGGTTGACACTACTTGTTGGTATTCTAGCCTGATACTGTGGCACTCAAAGGCACTTGCCTAATCGACCTAACTGCACTTAATCCGTAAGAAATTAGACAAAAGTCAAGATCCAGTTCACTCTTGCTTGTTTTAAATAGTATTAAGTTAACCAAGGTTAAGGTTAAAGATGGGGTAGGTTAGCATTCATACCATTTCTTATGATTATTTTTGTATTTAATCAAATAAAAATTCACATACACTCAATTCATACAAATTTGTCTAAATGTTTAATGAGCTCTTATTCACTACTGTTAGTTAGCCGTGACAGTGAAAGGCCATGAGGTGATATATATGACTGCTATGCTAGGGCTGATCTAAATAGCAATATGGTAAGCAGTTGGATTGTCTCTGACAGGTGCTGCTAGCACAAGCCTAGACATGTTAGGATTTGTGTGCTAGTCTTACATGTCTTGCTAGTCTCAGCAGAAACAGTGTTATGAATCAACATTACTCATGCATGCAAGACCTGTCTGGTAAATTGTCTGGATAGAGTACTTACTCCCACAACAGATAATAACAGTCAAGATACAAGAGAGTGTTCAATTCATTATAGTCCGTTGGTCAAAAGAGTTGATTTGGTCATGGACTATGGTCCTGTTTTCAAAACCATAGCACAAACACAAAACTGTAAATATGTTACACTCATAGTATTGAACATGTATCAAAATTCAAAACGCAGACACACTGCCATACTCTCGCTGGTCACTTTATTAGGTACGCCAATCACTTGGCAGCAGCGCGTTGCATAAAACCATGCAGATACAAGTCAAAAGTGTCTGTTAATGTTCACATGAAACATCAGGGGGGAAAAAAGTGATCTCATTGACTTTGACTCTGGCATGGATGTTGGTGCCAGACAGGCTGATGTAAGTGTTTCGGAAACTGCTGATCTCCTGGGATTTTCATGCACAGTAATTTCTAGAGTTTGAACAGAATGGTGTGTGGGGGAAAAACAATACATCCAATGATATTTCTATAGAAAGAAATGCCTTGTTGAGAGTTGAGAGTGTTTTAAGTTGACAGGGAAGCTATGGTATGGCACAACAGTTTGGACCTTGAGGTGGATGATCTACAATAGCAGAAAACCACATCAGCTTCTACCTCTATCAGCCAAGAATAGGAATCTGAGGCTACAGTGGGCACAGGCTCAATGAATTTGATGTTCAGGCTGCTGATGGTGATGAAATGGTGGGGGAAGCGTGATAATGTGCCACAAAGCACAAATGGTCTCGAACTGGTTCCATAGCATTATAATGAGTTACAATGAAAAAAAAGTGTCTAGTGAGTGTATAACTATTGAATAAACCTGAACATTTGATTTTCATGGCAGGATGCCAATTACACTCAAGGCACAAGGCAATATGAGTAAAATATCCCCAAATCTGTAACATAACATTTAAGTGATAGCCGCCTCAGCTGTCACTCGCTACTGTATTAGATTTTTGTAAACTTGCAGCTGATCTGCTGTGTTAGCAATCCATAATAGTCTCACGGATCCTTAAAGTTTATTAGACAGGTCAACATGAGATTGACGAAGATATGGGGCTGACAACTAATCTATAAACAAAGAGGTAGCTGCGTAAAGCTGCCGTGCATTCTTTAAGGCCAAACCCAAATGCTTTTGGCTTAAACATACCAGAGCACTTACACATAGTGGCATTATTTGTACTCATTTGTGTATAGTACCAGCATGTGACAAGAGTTTTCACTGCTGTAAATCCCCAGGTGGGGATTGTTCCTGCGGCAATAAGTTCATTCGCTATGCTTTCAGAACTAATCTCTGGGAGAACCCTGGGTTAAACTTGATCAGAATCATGAGAGCCAGAATTTAATTTGGATGAGGTACAGTTTTTATACAGAATTTCTGGAGCAAATCAGTTCAACATTGAGTGTAATAATGTTTCGGAAACTATCGATTGAAGCTTTGTTCATTGCCAGGAAATCGACATTATTGTAAATGCATTGCTTCGTTCAGATTTTAAGGGCTATAAAACATGCAACTGCAACACAGATAGGAAATTAACATTTTTAAGAGATTTAACTGACATCAATTTACTTACCTTCACAGACAGACAGGAAAAACACTTACACAGACTATTCTAGGCAGTCATTAAAAAGGGTATTATGCAGCACTGCAAATAGTGGCATTGGTCTAGGCATGAGTTTCAGTGACTCACTGGAGACTGCTGGTCAAAGCGATAATTTGCCTGGGCTGCTCAGGTCTAGTCACATGTACTGCTGCAGAGGAGAACCTATTTCACCCAGTAATTCACCCATTATCTGTTTTCCGGGTTTTTTTTTTGTCTTTGGTAAGTGAAATGCAGTTCCATAGGGTTCAGGGTTCAGATTAAAATGCTTTAGTAGTATATTTTTAGATCACATAGTGAAGCTCCATCCACATAGAAGCATTTCTCTGGATATTATCTTTCTGTATACTTAATAATGTTCAACTTTTCACACAAGATGGCTGACAGTCTTGTACTTATGAGACCATGTTAATATGCTGCAAAATTACCTGTCAAATATTTTCCCATTCTGCCAGCATGTTAGCACAGTAGAGACACAGCACACCAATAAGAAATGAAGTGCACAGTATAGTAACTTGTTTGTTGTCTGGCCTCTCCTTCAAATCTAAAGTCATACTTTCCAGATCGCAGCAACACTCATTAGTGCTGGTCTATGGTTAGTGAATTAATAGGGTCTGTAGAATGGTGGTCAAAGTAATAACTAGCCAGCGTTGCTCAGATTTCATCATGTTTACTGCCATAGAAGATAGAAAAGATAGCTAGATCACAGTTACAAAATCAACTAGACACATAATAATATGATAGAGGACACATACATAGAAAAAATACATTAGAGAAGATCTACAAATGACTGTGAGAGACATTTGCTCTCTTTGGGTGTAGGCGCTGCATGCCCTAGAATAGAACTTAGTGCAAAAGGTGCCAAATAAATTGACCTCCAATTTATTTTTATTCTCTGTCATTAGTGAGTTGCTTTAACGGGAACCTTTAGGTTAAACTGACTCCCTAATTACGGAACTAATAATAGGAAATAGTGTCGTGCTTGATGATTCAAATCTACATGCAGTTTGATGAATGAGAGAGAGAGAAAATGCTCCTATACAAACTGTCTTCTAGCACAATTTACACATGCTATTATTCCAAATGCAGAACTATACAGGATGTGAGTGTTAACATCTCACAGGGGTGAAATGCTGAAAAAAACTGACATGTATGTGCTGCATTTGAAGTCGGGTCTTTTGTAGCACAACATCTAATTACAGTTCAGAAATTTTGTGTGATTCAGTGATGTATTCAAAATCCTGAAATGTCTCACCCAGTGTACAAATCTAAAAAGAAAATTAATAAATAAATACATTGATGGTACGCAAAGACAATAGAGGTGTTCTTGTCATTTTCCCATTTATGTCTTATTGCAGTTTCCATTTTTGACCACTTGGTGCTCTGATGGTGCTAAATGGGGCTAAATGGGGCAGGTAGTGTGGTGTCCCACGATTGTGCTACGTCTTGAAAGGCATTCAAATCAGTGGAACATCTACAATATTTGCTGATGTTTGCCATGACTCTTTGGGTTCTGACAAATCCTGTTAACAAACCTCATATACAATCTCAATATATCTACAATATCTCCTATATAGGTTACATTTGGTATTATTCATAAACATGGTGTTAGCTTCAACAGTATGTTTCAGCAAAACCAGATGACAGACACAGGACACTACTTAATTCTGACAATGCAGAAGTTCTTTTACTACATGTCACATGCAGCTAGAGTTTTCTGATTGTGTAATAATACTGAACGGTTTTCAGTTACAACATGTGCAGCAGTGAATGGCCTTGGAGCTATCATTGACTCTACTTTCTCATTTTGAGCTCATGTAGATTATTTTAATAGGATAGCCTTTTTTCATTTCAGAAACATTTATAAGCTAAGAAATATATTACATGATGCAGAAAATATACATATAAAGGAACCCATTATTGGGCTTGAATTCGGATGTCTTTCCTGGATTCTTGAAATGTGAATTTGATCAAAGAAATATCCACCACAATGCCTGCACAAACATTCCCTTTGGCTAAACTCCCAAGTATACAGACCCTATGAGGCTCAACCCATCCATCACCTCAGAACAACCCGTACATACACCCATATCCACATGAAGTGTAGTTTCCTACGCAAAGTCAGTCAGAAGCACAGAGAGTGGCACATGAAACACACCAGAAAGAGCTAGTCTTTTCAAGCAGTGGTGAGAGTGTGGTGCAATAACACTACAATCTCACACTTCTCCGTTGCTGAGTGGCAGAGTGTGTGAAGACAGTGAAGATGCAGAAAATCTGTGTCAATGATGTTTCCTCCCCCACTTCTGTTTAAATCCCTAAACACTAGGACTCCAAATCAAAACTCCCAGACCAATAGCATTTAAATTATAGAGCTAAAGCATAGTACTTTCAAAGAATTGTGAATTCAAAGGGGGGGCAGCACATCCAAATCAAATGGTTTTCAATACTTAAATTACAAATCCAAAATTAAACAACAACAACAACAACAAAAATAACAGTGTTTTAAGCTTCGGTAGGTTGCAGTATTTAATTCACTAATGCACTTTGTGAGGAACAGGGAATCTATCCTCTTCTGGGTGATACTAGATAGTGAAGTCATGTAAATGAAAGTATACACCAATTAGCCTCAATTTGAAAACCACCTGCCTAATATTGTGTCCCCCTTGTGCCACCAAAACAGCTTTGACCCATCAAAGCATGGACTCAACAGAACCTCTGAAGGTGTGCTGTGGTATCTGGCACCAAAACGTTAGCAGTAGATCCTTTAAGTCCTGTAAGTTATGAGGTGGGGCTTTCATGGATCGAACTTATTTGTCCAACACATCCCACAGATGCTCAATCGGATAGATATCTGGGGAATATGGAGGCCGAGTCAACTCACTGAAGTCTTTGTCATGTTCCTCAAAGCATTCCTGAACATTTTTTGCAGTGTGCCAGGGAGCATTAATCCTGCTGAAAGAGGTCACTGCCATTAGGGAATATCATTGCCATGAAAGGGTTTTCTTGGTCATCAAAGCAGTGGATTTCGCCTCACCACCTGACCTTTATTGATTCAAGAGAGTCCTGTATGTCTTTTGATGTTGTCCTTGGCTCTTTAGTGACTTCCTGGATGAGAAGTTGCTGTACTATTAGAGGAAGTTTGGCTACTTCTGGGAAGGTTCACTACTGTACAGAGTTTTTTTCATTTGGAGATAATGTCTCTCACTGTGGTCCTTTGAAGTCCTTTGAAATAGCTTTGTAACCCTTCCTAGACTGATGTATTTCAATCACCTTCTTCCTCATCATATCTGGAATTTCTTTCAAATTTGGCATAGTGTGTTACTGGGTAAGACCTTTTAACCAACTTCATGCTGTTGAAAAAGTTATATTTAAGTGTTGGTTTGAATGAACAGGGTTTGCAGTAATCAGGCCTGGTTGTGTCTAGTCCAGCTGAACCCCATTATGAATGCAGTTTAATAGATTTGGTGAATTAGTAACTACGGGGCCAAATACATTTTCACACAAGTTATTTTATAACCTTTTTGCTTTAATACCATTATCATTTAAAAACTGTATTTTGTGTTTAATCAGATTGCCTTTGTTTTATCTTAGATTTTGAAATCTTCATTATTACACTTAACAGTTAATTCCTTCAGTGTTTATTGGACTTGTGCGTGACACAATTTTGATAAACCTAACTCTGTGGTTCGTCCTGCATCTCCTGCTGCAGTGAGAGACTTGCACTTCTCATGAACCTCCGCCATGATGTAAGTTGTTGCATACCACCTTCAGTAAAACTGTATTTTGGTGATATTGGGACTCTTACTCACAATACTTCCTGTATGTCTTCACAAAACATCCTGTATTTCTAACACAGTTCTAACATCAGCTCTGTCTGTCTATCCTCTATATGACCTGCAATTATACTGTACTTTACCCTTTTAATTCTCAGCTTATTATTCAGTTGTCAATTTTAAAGTGCACCTACTATAGTTTTCCAGATATTACATTTCATATAAAGTGTTACATATGTTTGTGAATGTAAAAATGTCTGCAAAGTTTAAAATTTCAAAGAGCACGACAAACTGAGTTATTGACTCCTAAAAGAAAGAACTGGACAGCTGAAACGAGTCGTTAGAAATTCCAGACTTTACATCCAGTACTAATCTATGTAGGTTTATAACAAAAAGCCCCGCCTCTGGTCTTCATCGGCTGCTCGCTGACAGTGGTAGACCAATCACAACAGACTGGGATATCTGAACAATCAGAGCAAGGTATGCTCTCTGAAAGGAGGAGTTTAAAACGAATCCTTTAGAGCGGATCATCAAACGAGTCATTTGGGGGGGTGGAAGGTAATGCTGCAATTTATATTATGAGCACATTAAAGTGTTTTTTTTTATTTTTATCTTGGATGCATGTAAATCTATTGTATGAGACCTCTAAAACAAAATTAGGCATGTTTCAAAACCATAATAGGTGCGCTTTACAGTATATTACTCAGTGACTACTATGAATTATTTAGTGCCTAGAGCAGGGGTAGGCAATCTTATCCGGAAAGTGCCGGTGTGGGTGCAGGTTTTCATTCCAACCAAGCAGAAGCCACACCTAAATCTATTGAAAGCCAAGATCAACTGATTAAACAGGTGGAATCAGGTGTGTCTCCTGCATGGTTGGAATGAAAACCTTTCTGGATAAGATTGCCCACCCCTGGCCTAGAGTGAAATGAATAGGAATGATATGTAGTTATGAGAGGGAGAAATACAAGTCTGGACCCATGGATGGGTTGTGGAAGTTTAAGGGGTTTTAATAACAAAATATCAGCTATGCTATATCCACTGACTTTAGGTCTGGCTGCTCTTAAGGTTTATTCATCATGCCATCACAATGAGTGTTTTCTTACATTTTGTTAGCTGATGGTCTAGACCAAGATTTCTATAAAGCTGCTTTGTGACATGGTGTTTAGCACTATACGAATAAAACACAATTAAATTCAAGTTTGTTCAGCTGGAAATTTGGAGAGAAAAAAAAATTCAATGAATCATTTTATGAAATATTCAAAAATATCTCAAGTAATCAATCAGAGAAGACAGAGCTCATTAGAAAACACATAGTGAATTCCTGTTTGCCAACATCTGTAGGACTGTGGCTGACGTGGCAAGCCTACTGATCTAGTGCCAAATGACTTTGAATACGTTGACACTGAACTCATGAAACCACACACATGAAAACAAACATTAAAATTATAGAGATAAAAAAAACCTTGAAGGCTAGTGTTAATGTGTCATATAACATAAGGAGAACGATGCACTGACGTCTATTAGGGGTCACTAACAGGACAGTTCTGTGTAGCATTACTCAGTGTGAGCAATCAGCCCTGATTGTTTTTTCCCCCAAGTTTCAGGAAAGGTTTAAGAGCCCCCTCAGGCCTGTTTTAAAAGGATCAACAGAACAAGCCTTCTATACAAGATTTCATAAAACTATTCATTGAATTTTTTCTCTCTCCAAATTTCCAGCTTAACGAACTTGAATTTAATTGTGTTTTATTTGTGTAGTGTCAAACACAATGTCATAATGTGACATAATGTTTTAATATCACAATATGTGACTTGGGAATGTAATGTAATGTGGCAAAGATAACATAAAATGACCTGAAATGTGATGTTACACTCTGGTTTGAGCCTTTTGGGTCATTTAACTAGGTTATTTTTGAGTAGTTTTACGTAACGCAACCACTGGGTTAGCTTCTGGCTCATTTTCACTGACAGTTGAACCAATGCACCCATCTCCCACCCCGACCCGACGCCTCAGCCCAACTCCTTGGTCAAATAAACTCAGTTTGAATTCGCCTCAGGTGGAGGTAACGGTTTTCACAAGGTTAGTATCAATATATCTATCCATAAAACCATTACTGTACACTTGAAAAAGCAAAAATGTGCGATAACAGTCCAGTTCACACAATATTAAACGCACCAATTGTCACGTACCGTGGGGGGCACAGAAGCAGAAGTGGGCAGCAGACGTAGTACGTGGGTACAGGCGTTCTAAGGACGTGGTTGTAAGGCAGGCAGAGGTCATGGATCGGGCGAACAACATAAACTAAGGTTGAGGAAACTATGTGAATAAAAGGAGAGACAACGGCTTGGAAACGCAGAGAACAAGTCAACTGAACGTATACTTCGCAAAGTCCTAGTGATGAATGACTCACTATATGCTGTGGGTGAGAGTGTGTGTGTGATTGGTGACAGGCGTGTGAGATTAGAACTCCGGGGACGGTGAGCGCATTCGTGCATGGGAGGTGAGTGTTGCTTCCTGGGAAACTGAGTCATGGCAGGACTGGGATATGACAGACAACCCCCCGGAGGGGCTCACTCCGGGAGTAGAGTTCTTTCTGGGTCTCCCCCGGGGTCGCGGACCCGAAAGATCATTATGAGTTGCATGGAAGTCTCTAATGAGCTGTGGATCCAATATGTCTTGTTTAGGGATCCAGCATTGTTTTTCTGGTCCGTATCCCTCCCACTTGACTAAATATTCAAGCTTGCCCCTCCTATGCCTAGAGTTGATGATCTTCTTGATTAAGTAAGCTGGTTGTCCATCAGTCTCCAGAGGAATCGGAGGGGTTTTGGAGGGCATTTCTGTGGCTAGAGGTCCGGTGACAACTGGCTTAAGACGTGACACGTGGAAGCAGGGGGCGATGCGGCAGATGTCGTGGCAGTTCCAGATGCTAGGTAACTTCATTGATCTTGAAGGGCCTTGCAGCTATGTGGTTGCCTTAAGTCCTTGATGGATAACCATACTCTATTGCCGGATTGGTAACATGGATGTTCACTGTGGTGGCGATCAGCTTTGCGCTTGTATGTGTATGCGGTCCGCCTCAGGTGTTGGTGCATGTCAGCCCAGACTTGCTCACTACGTTGGAACCACTGGTCAACTGCAGGTGATTCTGTGGGAGTCACATTCCAGGGAAATAGTGGAGGTTTTATCCAAGTACACACTGGAATGGGGTGAGATTTGTGGCAGAATGTTGGAGTGAATTTTGGGCGTATTCGGCCCATTGCAGAAATTTGCTCCAATCTTCGGGGTTAGAGGCACAGAAAGTTCAGAGGAATTGGCCTAATTCTTGATTGACTTGTTCCACTTGGCCATTAGCTTGTGGATGATAACCGGAGGTGAGATTTACTGTAACTCCCATCTTTTCCATGAAGCTGGACCATACCCTGGAGGTGAATTGAGGGCCCCTATCACAGACAATTTCCTCCGGAATGCCGAAATACATGAAAACATGTTGAAATAGGAGTTCGGCTGTCATAAAGGCGTTGGGAAGGCGTGTAGTGGAATGAAGCGTACTGATTTTGAGAATCGGTCCACCGTGACAAGAACGGTTGTGCTTCCCTGGGACTTGGGTAGATTGGTTATAAAGTCCACAGATATATGTGACCATGGGCGTTCAGGTAAGGGTAAGGGCTTGAGCTTACCAGCAGGAAGTGTCCGAGGTACCTTACTTTGTGCACACGATGAACAGGATGCCACCACTCTGTGTACTTCCCTCTCCATGTTAGGCCACCAGTACTTTCCCCGTAGTAGATGGTATGTGCACTGTGCCCCTGGGTGACCTGTGCCGATTACTGTGTGGGACCAGATAACGAGCTCTTGTCTGTACTTTTCAGGCACAAATAGTCTGCCTGTGGGACATGTTTATGGAACTTGTGACTGGGGAGTGTTCTTTAACTCTTGATCAAGTTCCCACTCTAGGGCACTGATGACACATGAGGGGTTAATGATGTACTCTTCGTGGTTATTCACAATTTCCGTGTGGTCCAGACGAGACAGGGCATCGGCCTTCGTGTTCTTGGATCCTGGTCTGTATGACAGGGTGAAGTGGAACCTGGAAAAAAACAGTGACCATCGGGCTTGACAGGGTGACAGCCTTTTTGCAGTGTGTAAATATTCCAAGTTCTTATGATTGTTGAATATGACTAAGGGGTGTGTAGCTCCATCCAACCAGTGCCGCCATTCTTCCAGGGCTAACTTGACGGGCAAGAGTTCTCGATTGCCCACATCATAGTTTCTTTCAGTAGGTGAGAGCTTATGTGAAAAGAAGGCCACAGGATGGAGTTTCGGCCTTTCTCCGAAACGTTGCGAGAGAACCGCTCCTACCCCTGTTTCTGATGCATCGACCTCCACTACGAATGGTCTAGATGGGTCTAGCTGTTTGATAATGGGGGCGGTTGTGAAGGCCTTCTTGAGCTAATCAAGGGCTGCTTGGGCAGCTGGGCCCCACAGCAGGCGTTTGGGCTTCCTTTTTAACAAGGATGCCAAGGGATTGGCAATGGTACTGAAATTCCGAATGAATCGTCTGTAAAAAATTAGCAAAACCCAGAAACCTCTGTAACTCCTTCACATTTGTGGGTGTAGGCCAGTTCACTACTGCTTTGAGCTTTTCATGATCCATGGTAAACCCTTCAAGGCTAATGATGTATCCCAGAAATGAAATAGTGTCCTTATGAAATTCACACTTTTCAGATTTGATATACAACTGGTGTTGGAGTAATCGTTGCAGAACCTGACGGACGTGGTGAACGTGTTCTTCCTTGGAATTGGAATAGATCAAGATGTCATCAATGTACGTGATTACATGATGTCCCAGCATGTCCCGCAAGACGTTGTTGATGAGACACTGGAAGACAGAGGGAGCGTTACGCCCATACGGCATGACCAGGTATTCATAGTGACCAGGTATTCGTGGATAAACCCCGTTTTCCACTCGTCCCCCTCTCTGATCTAGATTAAGTTGCAAGCACTGTGTAGATCCAGCTTGGTGAAAATGGTAGCAGTGTGTAGTTGTTCTAGAGCGACAGGTACTAATGGCAGTGGATAGCGATACTTGACGCAGCACTGGTTTAAACCTCGATAGTCTATGCATGGTCGCAACCCTCCTCCATTTTTTCTCCACAGAGAAAAATCCGGCAGATGCTGGGGATGTAGATGGTCGTATGTAACCCTGGTGTCATGCTTCTTGAATATATTCTTCCATGGCTCTCTGCTCAGTCTATGTTAGTGGGTAAACTCTTCCTCAGGGTGGTGTCGTGCCTGGAAGCAGGTCGATGGCGCAGTCGTAGGGCCGATGAGGTGGTAGTCCATTAGCCTTTTCCTTACTAAAGGCTTCGCTGAGGTCCTGGCATTCAATGGGAATCTGAACTGTGTTTGCATTGTTAGGGCTTTCTCTTGGACGTGGTTGGTAACAATATCACAGGAGTCTGAAGGCAATGCTTGATGCAATGAGGGGACCAGTGTATTATCTCCTTTTGAGTCCAAGAAATTTGTGAGTTATGATGTTCAAGCCAGGGAAGACCTAGGACCACTGGATGTCGGGCAGACACAGTGACATGAAAGATCATACTCTCCTGATGGAGAGCGCTGGTGTGGAGGTTAACTGGTTCAGTGCAGTGTGTAATGAATCCCTTCCCAATGGGGGCTCCATCAATAGCTTGAACAATAGCTTGTCCCCTCGGGCATGGCGTTGCTTGAGAGGGCATTGTTGAACGAAGTGCCTTTCCTCGCCACAGTAAAAACAGCAATGCTCGCAGCGCCTTCGTTCTCTCTCCTCCATGCTTACCCGTGTCTGACCCAGCTGCATGGGTTCAATGGGAGGACCTTGCACTGCCATATCCACCTCTCTGCGTATGGGGGGCGGCTTTGTAGCAGACGATCAATGTGAATCGCCAGGTTAATTAGCGGGTCGATCGTTAGTTGGTCATCATGACATGCCAGTTCGGTCACAATGTCAGAATTTAATCCCTGGAGAAACATAGTTTTGAGTTTTTGTTGGTTCCATCCGCTCTTCGCTGCTACAGTGCAAAACTCGAGAGCATAATCCGCCACGCAACGTGATCCTTGTTTTAGAGTAAATAAAAGGCGATCAAAGAGTGATCAAAGACGGTTCAGAATTGTGCTGTCAGTTGATCATATGTGTTTATGATGCTATCTTTCTTCTCCCACTCCACTGTGGCCCAGAGAAGAGGTCTCCCGGTCAAAAGTTCCATAAAATGGATGATCTTCCGACTCTCCGCTATGTCTGGGTAGGTTGAAAAGAACAGGGAGCATTGTAGGAGAAAACCCCGGCAACGTGCCGGATCCCCACCATATTTCTCCGGCGCTGGTGTGGGAGGTAAACGCGCTGTCACCTCTGTAGCGAAGGGCACGGCTTGATTTAGCCTAGCTACCTGCTCAGTCAGGTTGGCTAGTCATTGGTCATGGTCGCTGATCATCCGGCCATGGACGTCGATGGCTTGCTGCCGACGCGGATCACCCGCTGCTTCCATTGGAAGGCAATGTATTCTGTCACGTACCGTGGGGGGCACGGAAGCAGAAGTGGGCAGCAAACATAGTACGTGGGTACAGGGGCGTTCTAAGGACATGGTTGTAAGGCAGGCAGAGGTCAGGTGATCGGGCAAACAAAACAATAGAGGGCAAGGCAGGATGTGTAGTTGGAAACGTAAACTAAGGTCGAGGAAACTATGTGAACAAAACGAGAGACAACGGCTTGGAAACGCAGAGAACAAGTCAACTGAACGTATACTTCGCAAAGTCCTAGTGATGAATGACTCTCTATATGCTTTGGGTGAGAGTGTGTGTGTAATTGGTGACAGGCGTGTGAGATTAGAACTCCGGGGACGGTGAGCGCATGCGTGCATGGAAGGTCAGTGTTGGTCATGGAAGGTCAAGAGTCATGGCAGGACTGGGATATGACACCGCTATCTTTGTTCGATTTGGCTTACTTGTTTGTAATGATTTTGTAATAAAATCGTAAATTGGTCACTCAGTTTTTTTGGATGTTTTAAACGTCTCCTTTGATCAAAATCTGACGTTTTTGTCTTAAATATATGACTTACTTGAGTCATTTACGTCAAAGTCTATATATAAACGCCACTTTAGCAGCTCTAGCAATACATTTCTGAACACCCTCTTATGTATAAATAAAGGAGATAACATGTTCACGTATTTGTTTATAATGTGGAATATCTTCAAAGGGTAAAAATAACCCATTAACCCATTTATGAAATCAAATTAACACTAAACACTGTTTACTATTAATTACTAACATTAATGCCACTATTAACACTGTTTTTGTAAAAATGAAAGCATCCTTTGGGATGAAAAACAACCCATTTGCTGTGTTAAAATTAACAACCCAACGTGATAGGTTAGTTCAGCCCAAAATGTGTTCTGTCCTATATTTACCCATCTGTTGGGCTAAAAATAACCCAATTTGGGTTGTTTTCAACCCAGTGTTTTTTAGAGTGTAGGTAAACCATATAAAACTCAGAGGAAAGCAAATGAATTTGTTGGCATAGATGACCCCCCCCACACACACACACGTTTCTTCCACTAAATACAGGTTTCACGTCATTAGAGGATACATCATGCTTTATTGTGTGATTATGTCTTTTCACATACCATTCACTGTGCGGACAGGATGCCATTAATCACTTTCATTAATTATATTGGCTGCGTTGTAAATCCTGTTTATTGCCACAGTTTATCGCTATTTAAAAGATAAACACAAGCACTGACCTTCTCTGGAACAATTACAGCATTTTTATCGATGAATAAATGCCTTATTTTGTGGAGAAGGAGGAATTATTTTTTTAACCCTCGTTGATCCCAGGATGTAACATCTCCATGCTAACATATGATAAATATCAAATGGGATGCTGTATTGCTGTGGCTTCCATTACACGTGGCACGAAGTATTTCTGCATTCATTATCACATGAGCTAAAAAAAAAAAAAACCTCCAAAACAATTTTTGATTAATATGCTAAAAATCAGAGGAACACTGTTCATCATACGTATCCTCTCTCAAATATCTTAGTCTACGTTTATATACTTATTTATATACTTGTACATAACATTTATGGAATTATATAAATGACAAGAATATACAATATGCAATATTAAATACATCATATGACAGCAATGAATGGCCATTTTTGTTATCAGTTGATGTTATGTTATCATGGAGAGCTGTAAAAGATTGTTGACACTCTGTTTCCGCAGTAAAAACAACTCGGCAAACTGACGTGTTCCTGAGAAAATCTATTGGAGAAGCATTTCAGAATCGATTACATTTCATTCCAGGAACCAGACCTTTTTGGTAACGGGCAACGGTGGAGTTTAATGAGGATTGTGACATTTAGCTCTGTATTACTCTAACAGCATACTGCAATGTCCGAACAGGGCGGTAAACTCTCAGTTAAAACCGAGATACGATAAAGTCCAAAACAAAAAAAAAGTACACTTCTGTTAAATTAAATCATTTCAACAGTTTGAGAATTATTATAACAGATTGGGAAAATCTCATCTTTCATGTCAAGTCCACACAAAGCAGATTAGTATCAGCTTTCACATACAATTTAGAAATGTTGGACAGTTCATCAGTCAGTAGTGATATATAAAATGCACAGAGATTTGCTAATTAGAATAATCCTTAATCTAATGAACTCCCAACTGACAGTAGCTAGCCAATGCTTGAAAGTTCTTATGCATTTCAAATTGAACCTGGGATTTCTTCTTTTTCTTCCTTTTTTTCTCTGGATGCATTGATTTACATGTAACAAATGCTGTCCTATGGTATTACTCTGTTTCTCCTTTAACAATATTGGGCATCATGTTTGCCCTCAATTCTGAGTAAGGAGAATATAAGAGGCAAAACCCACAGGGTTGTTTTAACCTTTAGTCCCATCTTTATTGACAATGTAGGTGATAGTGATTTCAAACCGCTGTAACCATGCAAGGAATAACCCCCCATCCCCCCAAATCCAACCCAACCCAACCACAGGAAGTCCTTGTCCTAGGAAGTAGTTACAATTAATCAAGAGGCCTGGTGTCCATTCCTCCAGCTGCTCTGCTTAAAAGTGTGAACAGGCTTTTTCTCAGACATGCAGGGAATCTCTCTTTCTCATGATGACAGATTCATCACTGATCACTGAGGAATCTGAGGAGTGGCAGGCATGTGCTTGTGTCAGTAATTAAAATTAGACTGCACTGTTTAAGATTTCCCTAGGACACAGCAGATCCAATGCTATGCTGTAGCCTTCTGACAGTGTTTAATAGTCTATCACACATTTATACCATATTATCTATACAGAACACACAGACATTGATACTATGGCTGTATCAAAAATGGCTCCCAATTCCCCATGTATGTATGTATGTATGTATGTATGTATGTATGTATGTATGTATGTATGTATGTATGTATGTATGTATGTATGTGTGTATGTATGTATGTATGTATGTATGTGTGTATGTATGTATGTATGTATGTATGTATGTATGTGTGTATGTATGTATGTATGTATGTATGTGTGTATGTATGTGTGTATGTATGTATGTATGTATGTATGTATGTATGTATGTGCTATGTAGTTGAAGTGGGATTATGGATTTATGACTGATTGTGTGCTCTAATCAAGAAAGTATTTTCCTCCATTAGCCATATCAATCATTTTCACTGATATCCCTGACTCAATGAGCATTATGTCATGTCTGAAAAATTAATTTGTTGACAAGGATGTCATGCGACAAGACTAAATAAACTGGATTAAATGTACCAAATGGAAGGCTTTCAAGTGGCCTTGGCATGGCAGAAACTGTATAATCCGTTTCATAACATTTCAGTCTATCATCAACAACTGTCTTATCAACAACGCTCATACGTACAACATGATCATCAAGATATTAATAATATTGTTTAATCTAATTGTGCTTCAGTTCCACAGACAACATCAGGAACTAATACCGTCAGCCAAGAACAGAATCTGGGGCTACAGTGGGCAAAAGGCTCACTAAAACTGGACAGTTTGACAATTGGAAAACCATCACCTTCAGCTGTCCAGTTTGGGTAAACCTGTGCTGAATGTAATGTCAGATTCTTGTTCTTGGCTGACAGGACTGGAGCCCAATCAGCCAATCCTCTTCCACAGCCACATTCAATTTAAATTCTGTTTAAAGACTTTTTTTGGTACTTTTTTTATGTTGTGTAGTGTTATTATTGTAGCTAGTGGTCAAAAATGGGAAATACATGCCAACAGAGGCCCATTGGGGAAGGAATCACGTGAGTGTAATCCACACGTGAGTGTTTGTCCTTTTGATGACACATGCATAAAATACTTTCAGAATAAACTCCTTAAGATTGTTTTTTGAGACTCAATACGTCTTGGAGAAGTGACTACCTTTGTGTGGGAAAAGGTGTCTATTTATTCTGAAACATTAAATAGCAAAACATGCAACATGGAAAATATCTTATGCGTAACATTCTTCTTTATTCCCCTTTTCTGTTGTGTGGGACTGTTGTTTGGTTGGTTCAAAATTGTATTCATATATTTTATTTAATAAAACAAACAGACACAAAACTAATACCCTGGATACTGAAAAAAAGAAAAAATAATAAATGCCCACAGAGAATTTATTGGCATTTTTATCATAAAATAAATGATTCAATAAAACAAATAACCCATGCACCCAAACAAACAACAAACAAACATAAACCCCTCTCCCTGTTCAGTTCTTCTTAGCAACAGCACAAGCAGTGCTTCAGTCTTCAGCCAATGGAGATGTGCTGCTTTTACAATACACCCAAATCTGTTGCACAGGCATTGCATCATCATTTTACACACAGACACATACGTACACAAAACACACACACAACTGAATGCTAAGTGAAGTGTGTGATAGGTTGACAGAATTATTGCCTATTCCTGATGCCTGGAGATGTATATCTATATCTATACATTGCCCTCCACTAATATTGGCACTCTTGGTAAATATGAGCAAAGATGGCTGTGAAAAACTGTGTTTACTGTTGTACCTTTTGTTATTTTTTTATTTGAATTTTTTACAAAAATACTCTGCTCTGATGGATATCAAACCATGAGAGCATATATATATATATGTATACACATATAATAATTATTATTATTATTTTGTACACCTGGCTGACTAGGAACAGGTAATTGTTAAGTCATGACTTCCTGTCTCACAGCGGTTTTAAATATGAGGTAATACATTTATGTTATTGTTATTAATGTTATTTCTACTGACAGAAGGAAAGCATGGCTGTTAATGAGCTCAGGGTAGGTTTTGATAGACAGGTCATAGCAGGACATTTGAATAACATGACCTTTTTTTCCATTAATACTCATATAATTTCTTCTAATATCTTTTTCAATTCAATAAACATTTTAAAAAATGTTTTATGAAGTAATTTTCCCCTAGTAGTTGGTAAGTTTGAGAGAATGTGTTATGTATATCTCTAATTCAGAACAGAAACTAAAGAGTATAGCTAAATATGGCCAATAGCTAAATATCCTAGATATATTAACAGATAATCTGGACATTGTTGTATATACAACTTGCTTATATAATTTTATAGATACTATAGTATTTCTATAATAACATAATGCAATGACCATTCATATATATATAAATTGCATAATATATTATCATATATAACTATACATGCATATATTACACATCTACCTGCACTTGTTAAATGTGCACAATGCTACTATTTGCACTTCTGGTAGATGATGGTAGATTGATTGATCTATCTATCTGGTCATTTGAAGTCCAAACATAAGGAGACTTACTTAATGTCTACAAAATGCTGACTAATAAATAAATCACTCACTTTTAACAATTTTTTGTGTGGTAGCAAAGCCTATTCAATTCAATTCAATTTTATTTGTATAGTGCTTTTTACAATAGACATTGTCTCAAAGCATCTTTACAGAAATATCAACATGGTATACAGATATTAAAGGTGCAAATTTATCCCAACTGAGCAAGCCACTGAGTGGCGACGGTGGCAAGGAAAAACTCCCTAAGATGTTTTAAGAGGAAGAAACCTTGAGAGGAACCAGACTCTACCAGACTTTACCAGACAGGTAAAAACAGATAGTGTGAAAAAGTTCATTATTGACTTATATGAAGTCTGTATGGCCTTAGGAGCAGCCGTAGTCCTAGCAGTCTGGAATTGGAGAACATTTGAGCTCCATCCAGAGGCAGAAAGGATCTGGATCTCTAGTATCTCCAAAAAATCATGTGCTGCTCGGCAGAAGGAGAGAGGGAGAAAAAAAACCCTATATGTCCTGAATTGTATTTAAACGAGCTAAATTCAGTATTATCCAAAAAATTTAAGTAAAATAAAAATCAGCAGCATTAACACTATTTTCCTTTTAAAGCAATATTCTTTTGTCATGGGAAAACATTGTAGACTCCAGATCTTCTCGCATACCAAATGGTTTGTGTAAAGAGAATCAGTCTCGCTTTACCCTTTAAGTAGCTCTGTGATATAATTAGCTTGGAATAACTGGTGATAACTTGTACTTCAAATCTCAGGTTAAAGTGTGCGAGTGCTTCCAAACATCAACACGATAATCCTTTTGAGGACATTACACAGAATTCACTGCACAAACAAGCTTCTGGCACAAAGCCCAGTTAACGAATAGCTGCTTGAGGAACCTCATCAAGATGAACAGGTCAATCCTGACAAAGGACATTCAACATGGTTTTAGGTTACACAACATTTAGGCAGTGATACCTTTTGTAGACAGTGCTTGTATTCTACAGCATTAAATATGCTGATTAGGTTGTTTTAGAAGTCACTCTACAATGTGTGGGAACTGTTGTTGTGGTATTATTCGTTTACTTGGACTACATGAACACTATCTCTAAGCTACACAAACTGTAAACTACAATTCAAACAATACTTCAGTACCTATTTTTAGCCACCAACATGTTTATGGCTCTACTTATAGTGATGATCATATGGTAATGATAATAATACACATCTTTTACACAATATGTTTAATGATAATACATTAATAATGATAATTGTGTAACAGTCTATCACTGCCATCTCCTCTGTTTGGATAAACAGTGTCACACAATCCATAAAGGCAGAAGATGTGCACATGATAGCCCTCCTCACTCCTGCGCTCAGAAGCTAAAATAATTGCACCTTTTCTGGCTCTTTATACCCCCATTTGCTGCTATAAGGTACCCTTCAGAACTTAATCCTTTGCATTGCTTCAGCTTAACTTAAAACCAAAGACTGTTTGCCAAGAAGATCGGTGAGGATTTGAAAGGTAAGATAGACCACATGGCTATAAATAGAGCTTTAACTGTCCTATGCAGACAGGACTTAGATGTTATTAGTTGGAAGACAATTGAGTCAGGAAGCCTTGAAAAAGTTCCACAAGCAAAATAATGACTTTAGTAAGGCAAGGAAGTGATGAGAATACATACACATATGGTTATGGAAATAAAATGATCACATCCGCTTATCCTTGCCAGCTCTTAGCTACAGTATATTCAGAAGCCATATTAATCAAATGTTTACCTGGGCTAAATAAGGAGCTCACAATTAGATTCTGAATCATGGAGGAGAAACAGAACTTGTGATCAATACAGTACGTAGTGTGCCTCAGAGGTGACTCAACTGTCCACCGGTTGTCTGCTGAATAAGGTCAATAGGGGTTCAGGTTCTTAATTTAATTTCATTTACTTCAACCTTAGGAAGCGTAATAAGGCCAAGCGCTCATTTGAAATGGTGTAAGGTCACAACAACATAAAAATAGAAAAGAAGTCAGTACTATACATATAGTCTACATATACATCTAAATGCTTGGACATGTGCTCATATACGGGTTTTCTTCAATTTTACTGTTTTCTATTATTTAATTTTCTTTATATTTTAGTATACAAATGAAGACATTACCACTATACAGTGAGGGGGAAAAAGTATTTGATCCCCTGCTGATTTTGTACGTTTGCCCACTAACAAAGTAATGATCAGTCTATAATTTTAATGGTAGGTTTATTTGAACAGTGAGAGACAGAATAACAACAAAAACATCCACAAAAACGCATGTCAAAAATGTCATAAATTGATTTGCATTTTAATGAGGGAAATATGTATTTGACCCCTCTGCAAAACATGACTTAGTACTTGGTAATGACTTAGTAATTACTTTTCATTTTCAATGCCCTGGCTGAGGGAAGGAGGTTCTCACCCAAGATATGACGGTACATGGCCCCGTCCATCGTCCCTTTAATACATTGTAACATGAATGCATGCAATTGTATTATAGTGTATAGGGTATAGTGCTGTTCAGGGGTGTAGGATTGGAACTGGCAGGAAATGTGTACACATACACCAGCTCAAACTTCATGCATGAAAGAAGTCCGGGTACATGAGATGCAGCCAATCAGGAGAGAGAGAGAGAGAGAGAGAGAGAGAGAGAGCACAAGAGTGTAAACATAGCAACCAAGATTGCTATTAAGGAATTTAATTTGCGCTTAAATTTTCTTTGGAAGCTAATGAATGACACATAAATGACAGTCATCGATTTATCCCCATTGTGGAGTTGTTGAGCTAGACTTTTTATACTCTGGTGGTTTTTGCTAGTGTTTTTTTGACAGGCTTTAGAGCGAAATACACAGATTAAACACAGATCATACTGTAGATCAGACAAAATATCGGTAATAATGATGCACAAAGCCTCTAGGAAAGCCCCAACATTCATTGCACATAGCACACTAATGAAACAACTATGTTCTCTTTAACCAAAGCTTATATTTTAGCTAGTTAGTTACTGTTATGTTAATTGGGTAGGTTGTGTGCTGTTTATGATGTCGCAGAATCAGCACAGGTGCTTTGCAGCCGGTCGGTAATGTACAAGCACTGCTGCTTAATCAGGCACTCACAGTAAATGGTTAAAAGGTTCTGACATTTCCTCTGATACTCCATAGTTCTGGCAGTAATACACAATAAAGGTTTTATTTACATAACACTTCTGTTTTAAGGAACAATTACAAGCCTCAAATACTTGGGCCATATCCTAAACTGTATACGAACTGCATCCTTTATGGAACATATGGAGATGAGAAGATTCCATGCCTAACTCCTGGAGGAGCAAGGCAGATGGTGGTTCCTTACTCCTTTCAGAAACATGAGCCTATGAGCCCCCAGTGAAGTCGCACACCAAGTCCCATTGATGCGGCACATAAAATCTTTGGAACATTTTCCACCAAAGGCCTTTGGACTAGGGTTCTAGTGTTCAGGATAATTTCCAGGACTGCTATGATATGGCCATCAATCTGCTCAGCAAACCAAGGGACCAAACCCATGGGCACAGATATCTTGACCGTGGGAGACACTCGTGGGTGTTTGCCTGTGACACCAAGTATCTCCAAGGAGGGATTCCCAGGGCCTTCCAGCCACTAGCAAATACAACAGTCCGATCCAGTCGGAATCTTGTGCTTTGATTGCTGAATGCAGTGTGGCTGCACAACATAATTAACATCTGATAGCCTTACATACGAAATGGGTGGACTTTAAAGAAATCTGTAGCTGTAGCCCATCCACATAAAACCATGTAATAACTGTAGTAGCAAAAGATGTTTTTAAATTTAAATTTAAATAAAAGTGAAGCAAGTGTAATAAACATAAATGAGAAAAATGCATATATATATATATATATATATATATATATATATAAAAACTACGAGACAGAACAAACTAAACTTTCGAGGGGGCATTAAGACAGAATGCAAATGATTCACTGGGTTTGTGCAAAAGCAAGACAGTTTAAATAATATTTCCTATTATAAGATTACAATACCCATCCATCCATCCATCTTCTACCGCTTACTCCTTTTCAGGGTCGTTGGGGAACCTGGAGCCTATCCCAGGGAGGATCGGGCACAAGGCGGGGTACACCCTGGACAGGGTGCCATTCCATCGCAGGGCACTTATTAAACCTAATTCTAGCCATTTAAAAAAATTAAATCTTGAAACAGTACTGTTCTGTTGGCAGATAATTTGCTAATTATTAATGATTATTTTAATACAAAAAAGAAAACGTATCTGATAGAATAGAATAAGAAAGTTTTAAACAATCTGCAGTAATAGAAGGTAAAATCCAGTTCACTACTGCAATCCAGGGCCACAGGGTGAGGGTAAACTCCAGATAAAGGTTGGATCCAACGTTGTAAACTGAGCTGTCGCTGTAAATAATCAGAGTATGACACGACTGATTTGTCCTGAATCTTCATACATAGCATATGAACAATGTCGCTCTATAACTCTGTCTTTAGCACTTTATAACCATGACATTCTAGTTTCTGATGCAGACTACCAATGCCGTCTCAGAGCACTTCAAAAACATTTATCAGAAACAAAACAACTATTAAACAATCCTCATTGTTGATAAGACTGTCCTTCCCTTGTCAGAATGAACCTACCAAATCATTTTTTTTAAAAAAGATGAAATTCTATGCTTTGAAATACACAAATTTACATTTACGTTACATTTACATTTATTCATTTAGCACACACTTTTATCAAAAGCGACTTACAAATGAGGAAATACAAGCAAAGCGATATATCAAGTGGAGAACAATAGAAGTAGTGCTACCATACAAGATTTATAATTAAGCTCTAAAGAAGCAAAAGTGCACAGAGTAGAGGTGTAAGTAGAGTAAGGTTTTTTTGGGATTTTTTTTAAAAAGAAGGATAATGTGGGATTGGCATTTTAGGGGTTAGTTAAGTGTTCACAGAAGAGCTGGGTCTTTAGCTGTTTTTTGAAGATAGTGACAGATTCTGCGGTCCGGACTGAGGTTGGAAGTTCATTCCACCACTGAAGGACAGATAGTGTGAAGGTTCTGAAAAGGGACCTTGCGACACGCTGAGTAGGAATTACTAAGCATCGGTCATTAATCGATCACAGATTGTGTGAGGGAACGTAATCCTTCAAGAGAGTATTGAGGTAGGGGGGTGCTGATCCAGACAAGGTCTTGTACGTGAACATCAAGGCCTTGAATTCGATACGGGTGGCTACAGGAAGCCAGTGGACATGCCAGCATATCTCACAACAACAAACAAACAAGAAAAATAAACCTGTTTCTTTAGAGTGTCTGTACCTAATAAACTGGCCTCTGAGTATGCACTGTAAACTAGCATGCACATGTTTATATAACTGCATGCTTATGTGTTTCTTAACAAATTTCTGGGTGTAGGCTTTACAAAGATTATTTCCACTAGAATAATAATGCCTTTATAATGAGGTAATTAGAGTGTACAAAAATAACTTAATTATTGTTTAAATTTTTTCATGACCAGCCTGTCAAGTCTCATAACAAGACGTTACTGCATACCCTCCCCATATTCCCCCTTCATATGCAAGTATAATTAAGCCTCATATTTATGCAAAATCATCACACTAGAAAATGCCCAAAGATGTAATTATTTTCCTCTCTGCGGCATTCCTTTTCTTCTGGGAATGGAGATGCTTGAAATGCTTTCTGATTTGTGTAAAATTCCTTCGCTGTTTTTGTCCATCTGCTTTTCAAAAGAAAAGGTGCAATCACATGCCTTTTTCTCACCTCCATCCACCTGCTGTCTGAGAAAAATGCCCTCAGTTAATACAGTACTAATTAGTAGTAAAACAATGAGAAAATTGGGGTGGAAAGATGGGTGAGGTCTACACTGGAAAGGTCAGTATCAACTGTTGGGGGGATGCACATGACAAATGCTAATGAAGCCTGAGAGCCAAAAAGTATTGCACAGCTAAAGTGCAATCACATGATAACAGACCTAGTGGTATTGCTTGGGTCAATTTCAGACCTTTATATGCATTTATACAGAGACTTGATTACACACAGGTGGATTCTATTTATCACCATCAGTCATTTAGGACAACATTGAATCATTCAGAGATCCTCGCTGAACTTCTGGAGTGAGTTTGCTGCACTGAAAGTAAAGGAGCCGAATAATTTTGCACGAAGCACTTTTCAGTTTTTTATTTGCTAAAAAAGTTTCAAATATCCAATAGATTTCGTTCCACTTCACAATTGTGTCCCACTTGTTGGTTATTCTTCACAAAAAAATAAAAATTTATATCTTTATGTTTGAAACCTGAAATGTGGCAAAAGGTTGAAAAGTTCAAGGGGGCCGAATACTTTCGCAAGGCACTGTAGTTACCAAGGTGTCACACAAGAAACATCTCATGATGGGTAAAAATGACTTCTTTATATGTGTGGATTTTTTTGCATTAACACTGATCTGGTGAAAATTTCGTGTGAATAACCTCATTGTAAATATATTTAAAGGAAAAAATGTTGGAAATACAGGAAATACTTATTTCCCCCACATTATATCACAGAGGGAAAATTTTGAGAAAAATAATGTTAAAATTAAAACCATTTAGGTCTATCAGTTTGTCCCTCTAGGCTATGTGTTGTGTGGTTTTTTTGTTTGTTTTTTTTAAATCAACAATCAACATTTAACAATTAACCACCATTTGTACTACTCAGCAAAATGATTAGCCCTGCATTCATTCATAACCTTGTCATCGGTTTGGTCAGTTGAGATAAAGCAGTGTTTGATGTCTGGTGTATTACTGCAAATAAACTGTATCTTCCTTTTTTATGCAATAGATTTAAAAAGGTCTAGTTCCATTATAGCGCTGTGTACCCTAGAGTAAGCTGTGAGGAGCAGTACTCTCTACTAATCCTGAAAAAGGCACTCATAAATATTTGAAGAGTACACGGTACTCTGTACCCTTGCTGCCTCTAGGAAATCTGGGAACGAACACATGCTCATGCATTAGCACATTCAAACACTCAAGCACACACACACACACACACACACACACGCACACCTGGTTCTTCAAAAGTACACAAGCTAACACGTCAATCGTTATTCTCAGAGCAACAGTCTCTTTCTGTAGTATCTGTTATTTTATTTTTGTCACAGTTTTGGTGAACACAATCAACCTGAAATCAAGACAGAAGGTGCACATATAAAGTAGAGAATTGAAAGAAAAAAAAACATGATTGTAACCAACACTGAATTTAATGAGCAGCAGCTATTGTGGAGTTGATGATAAGTAAAGGGACAGAGGAAAGCAAAACAATCTTGGGATCTGGCACTGGATATCACTGGACTGATATTTAAACCAAATGTCCACTTCAAAGCTGTTCCTAAACTTGGCACTCTGGTCAAACGTGCAAAAAATATCCTGCTGCATTCTTCTAAGAATAAGTGTGCAGCTGAAAATCTAACTGGAAAATCTCTGTTAGAGGCGAGTATTATTGCATGATGAAAGAGCAATATGCAAAAGCAGGTCTTGCAGCATTTGTTTAGCAAGAGGAATGGATTGAGGCATGACTATTTGGTCATTTTGAATTTGCATATTCATTGAACGCCATTTTGAAAACTTGTGGTAAGTATTTATGCTGCTGTTTCTTTTCCTGTTGTCTAATGTTGTTGTTTTTTTTCTTTTCACCTTTAAGACACGTTTAATGTGACGTTAAAAGAAACTTTAAAAATGTTTTGAGGGCAAAACGAGTTTAATCCCTAAATTCCCAGGAAGTTAAATTTCTCCTGTCCCTTCCTTAATTAAAAAAAAAAAAAAAAAAAAGAAGCAATGAGGTATAAAGAGTTCAAAACACATACTGGAACTGATTCATATCATTTAAAAAGCATGCTGGGTTTTCCAGATGCTTCACAAAATCTTGTTAGTGAGGTTGTAATAGCGTTTTATGGATTATTCTGAAGCTGGTTGCAGCATAAACCAATTTTCTTTTCTCATTATTCAAAGTGTATTATGGCAGTACTGCTATATCTATAGTGTGTCTCTTTTGGTGTTCATCATAGTCTTCTGATAGAGGCACAGTAAGCAGTGAAGTCTTTCAGGTTCAGCGTGAGACACCACCCCACTGCTACCTCCCAGTGGACAAACTACTCCTCAGGCAAAATGAGAATCATGTCAACATGAAGCACTGTTGCACAAACACAACCACTATTTTCCCTTCATCTGCTCAGACCTCAGAATTATTAGATTCTCTATTACATTGGGGGGGGGGGGGTCTTGGAGAAGAGACCATATTTAATCTTATAAATATAATTTACATGCTACCGGATGTTACATTATTATTATTATTATTATTATTATTATTATTATTGGGGACATGGTGGCTTAGTGGTTAGCATGCTTGCTTCATACCTCCGGGGGTTGGGTTTCAAATCCCGCCTCCACCATGCACATGCACCGAGTTTGCATGTTCTCCCAATGCTTCGGGGGTTTATTTTGGGTATTCCAGTTTCCTCCTCCAGTTCAAGGATATGCACTGTAGGATGATTGGCATTCCCAAATTGTCTGTAGTGTGGAAATGGGTGTGTGAGTGTGTGTGCAATTGTGCCCTGTGATGGGTTAGCACCCTGTCCCTATGGAACATCCAGGCTGTTCCACACTTTGTGTCCTAAGTTCCCTGGGATAGGCTCCAGGCTCATCGCAACTCAAAGCGGTACAGAAAATGTATGGCTGTATTATTATTATTAATTATTATTACTATTAACAATACTATAGCTCATTATTTTAAAATCTTTGAATTTTGAAATAGACCTTATAGTCCCCAGGTCTCACCATTTTGAGCTGAAATTGTACATGTACCCATATTGAGAGGAGTGTACTACATGTGCAGTCTTCTAGAGACAAGATAGAAACACCATTAGCATGGCTGAGAAGTGACAAAGAAGTTGTGAAGAGAGAAATGTGCATGTGTGGTTTTACTGTCTTCAGCCAGAACAAGCTGTGATGAACAAGCACACAGAACAGTTATGCAAAAAGGTGCAAGCTCTGGCCCCATCAAGAGTATTTCCCATTTCTCCATTTGTTTGACTACTGTAGAGTGACCATCATGCCTGTTGGTCATTGACAGGGCTGGTGCACCCCCACTAATGTGAAGTAAATGACTTGATGTAAGTACTTGAACATGGGTGGGACAGAGAAGGAGAAGTAAGTTGGACAGGAACTTTGTGTGTATGTGTGACTATTTGTGGGTGTGATTGTGTGAACTCTATGGAAGAACCCAAGGTTCATTGCCACTTACCACAGCACAAACTGTGAATTGAGAAATAGTTTTTGTTTCCTTTTGTTTAGCTTTCGCTTTAGTTGGACATCACTGTAATCTCTAGGAAACAAAGATGTTGAAAAGGTAACATTTTTTGAAAAAGGTTGAAAAGGTTTTGGGTTTTTTTTTTGTGTGCAAATAAACATCTTTTTCCATAATGAACACTACAAATGCAACAGGGCCGCCTACCCCAGGGGACTCAGAACACAAGGTGGGGGACACCCTGGACAGGATGACAACTCATTACACACACTTTGGACAATTTAGAGATGCCAAACAACATACAACACATGTCTTAGGACTGGGCGAGGATACTGGAGCACCTGGAGGAAACCCCCAAAGCATGGGGAGAACTCCACGCGCACAGGGCAGAGGTAGGAATCGAATCCCCAACCCCTGGAGGTGCGAGACAAACATGCCTCTAAATTTTGTAATCAATTCTCATTATATTTTGACTTGGCGAGCTGTTCAGTCGTGTCAAAAAATTCAATATGACAAAGCCTTACAATCAGACAAAGCCCCCCACCCATACCCATAGAAACAAAATATTCTTTAATACAAAAAAATTGTTCTACATCAGTTGAAAGCCATATAACAAACAAGCTTCAAGGTTTAAAAAAAAAAAAGAATATAGAAGTATCACAACAAAACAAATGAACAAGGAATTACTTTGTAATATGTTCTGAGTTCTTTTTAATTTAAGAACTCTTAGAGCTACTGCTTAGTACTTCTTACTCAGTGCCAGATTCAGAGCCTCAAAGATCTTTACAAACAAGCACAGAGGATTCACCAAAATACTGGTATTATTTTATCAACACAAAATAGCTTATTTCCCATGCGTACTTTACAATTTCTCCAGAATCTCCTGCATACATTAATTACATTAATAACAGAATCTGCTGGATCAAGTTCTATTTTCTAAGTTGCTGCATATTAAAGAACACCTGTACACCTGCACAACAATGCAATTATCAAAACATTCAATTATGTGGCATGACATACAACGTATTACATCATGCAGATACAGGTCAAGAGCTTTGGTTAAAGTTCACTTCAAATATCAGAATGGGGGATAATGTGATCTAAGTGACTGACTGTGGCAACGTTCTTGGAGCCAAATAGGCAGGTTTGGGTAGTTGAATATCTGTGGTGAGAAGAAAAGCATCTCAGAACACACAATACACCAAAACCTGAGATGGATGGGCTACAAAAGCAGAAGACCACATCAGGTTCCATTCCTGTCATCTAGGAACAGGAATTAGAGGCTACACCAACAGTGAACAACTTAAGATTGGAAAAAGATCAGGTGATCTCAGGTCAATTTCTTAGTTTTCTTGAGGATCCACCCACCCCAAGTCCATTGGATGACAGTAAAAATGACACATACATAAAGTACTGGGAATTCTTGGGTCCAGGCATTGCAACAATGTTTAGGTAGGTGGTACGTGTAGCATACATACGAATGCCAGGACCCAATTTTTCCTGGCAGAACATTGCCCAGAGCATCTTGCTGCCTCAGCTAGCTTGCCTTCTTCTCATAGTGCATCCTGGTCCAAACTCTTCCCCAGATAAACAACACACATGTACCCAGCTATCCACATGATGTAAAAGAAAACATGATTCATCAGACAAGGCTACCTTCTTCCATTGTTCCATGGTCCAGTTCTGATGCTTATGTGCCCAGTGTAGGTGTTTTGGTGGTGTACAGGGGTCAGCATGGGCACTCTGATCGGTCTGCGGGTATGCAGCTACATATGCAGCAAGCTGTGATGCATTGTTTGTTCTAACACCTTTCTATCATAGCCAGCATTAACATTTTCATCAATTTGTGCTTCAGTAGCTCTTCTGTCGGATCGGACCAGACGGGCTAGCCTTCACTCCCCAGGTGCATCAATGAGCCTTGGGCGCCCATGACCCTGTCACCGGTTCTCTGGTTGTCCTTCCTTGGACCACTTTTGTTAAGTACTAATCACTGCATACTGGTAACACCCCACAAGACCTGCTGTTTTGGAGATGTTCTGACCCAGTTGTCTAGCCATCACAATTTGACCCTTGTCAAAGTTGCTCAGCTCCTGACGCTTGCCTATTTTTCCTGCTTCAACACACACACACACACACACACACACACACATACACACAATATAATATAATATATATATGCATTCATGTATTTAAACATTGTTGCGGACCAGGTACACCCCTTCATGACAGTGGTATTCCCTGATGGCAGTGGCCTCTTTCAGATGAATAATGTGCCCTGCCATACGGCACACATGGTTTGGAGAGTTCAAGGTCTTGCTCTGTCCTTGAATTTCCCAGATCTCAATCCGTTCAAGCATCTGTGGATGGCAGCTCCACCTCTCAATTTACAGGACTTAAATGATCTGCTTCTAACATCTTTGTGTGAGATACCACAGCACACATTCTAATGTCTTGTAGAGTCCATGCCTCAACAGATCAAAACTGGTTTGTGGCAAGCAGAGTACTAGTTCCTGGAGTATATTCAAGACAGAGATATAGGCAGTGGTGCAGGAGGTTGTGTTGGTGCTTCACAGCACCAGATATCAGGATCAAAAGATCTTGTAATGCACTAATACTACCTGCTGAACCAGCATGCCATGCTTTTGATGGCAACTACCCTTATTTGCAGTGTGTTTATGTGTAAACTCGGGGAAAAAAAAGATTTTGTGTATAGATTTTGATCACAAGACATCTTTAGACCATCTTATCAGTGTAGGTAGTGGAGTAATATCAATCCCGACTGAAACAGCTCATATTATAATCAAGCAGTGAGGAACAGAGAAAAACTGTTACACAGTGATTTGAGAATCTTCTATTTTTCAGCCATTAGGCCCAGGAAGCAGATGTAATAATGCAACATCTTAAAGTCGGAGACTTGCATTTTTGTTATACTGAATCGCTAAATATATCAGTCAAATATATTCTTTTGGATATTTTTTACCTTTGCTCACTGAACAAATTAATTGAGTTAATTTTCGTAAATACGACTAGAATGTCTAACAATATTTCATATAATACATGCATAACAAGATTTCATCATTCCAGTTCAGCAAGAAAATGAAGCAGAAAGAATACCAGACAATTAAACATCCAGAAAGTGAATATGGACTTATCAAATTTTTTTTCTAAATACTTAAATAGAAAATAAATGGTGCCGTATGAACAACAACAACAGAAATTAGAAATGACAACAGCATGTAACAAGAAGAAATTATTCAAGCATCCTTGGAAATGATTGTACTACATATTTCTGAGGAATGCCATTTCAAAAGAAACATGGAAAGCAATACTTAAAAAAGGTGACATTTGTATTATTTTAATAAATGATGTTAAAATGTATATACAAGGCTGACATTTGGCTGTTTGAATAACTGTGTGTGAAAGATCTGCTACAGGAGACTGCAAACAATTGACCCAGAAGTGATCATCATCACATTACTTCAAATGACTGCTCTTCCAGGCATGAGAGTAGTCTCTCATGTAGTAGGGCAGTGGTGGCTTAACAGGTACGGCTCTGGGTTACTGATCAGAAGGTCAAGCTGCATCACCACCAAGCTGAAACTGTTGGGCCCTTGGGCAAGGCTCTTAACCCTCTTTGCTCCAGGTGCACCGTATCATAGCTACACCGTATACCTGCGCTCTGACCCGAACTTCTTAACAAGCTGGGATATGTGAAGAAAAAGAATTTCACTCTGCTGTAATGTAAATGTGACAAATAAAGGCTTCAGAGTATATCCAAATACTCTACATGAAATAGGACAAGACAACAAACAACTGCTGTGCAACAGTCTTATGCAAAAATGATGGCCTGTCTCATTTACTCACAGTTTGAGGTTTATGTAATACCTGTGCACAATACACAGGAAACATCTCACCATTAATTCCTAATCATGCTCTGTTTTAATTTACATAATCGCCCTGGAGGATAACATTACTCATTCTGTATTCAGGCAGGAAAAATGTTTTGGTTCTTGACATTTGATAAAAGCAATACAAAAAGCCAGATTTGCATGTGCTGTATATTTATGCTGCAAATGTGCCAGTATGCCACCTGTGAAAGAAGCGAAGCTCTCTGTATCACACAACAAATCTGTGATACACTAACCGTCAAATTTTAATACATCATGGATGAACAAACAGACTGCTGAGCAGATGCATGCTGGACATGCGTCATATCTGTTCCCAGCAGATACGAATTAGAAAGCTTGTATATTTTGAATCGGATTCTGACCTTCAAAGAACAGAATGAACACAGTAGTGCTCCAGGATGTGGCCGGGTCTAATATAATTCATCAGTTACAGTGGTGTGAAAAAGTGTTTGCCCCCTTCCTCATTTCCTGTTCCTTTGCATGTTTGTCACACTTAAGTGTTTCGGAACATCAAACCAATTTAAACAATAGTCAAGGACAACACAAGTAAACACAAAATGCAATTTGTAAATGAAGGTGTTTATTATTAAAGGTGAAAAAAAATCCAAACCATCATGGCCCTGTGTGAAAAAGTGATTGCCCCCTAAACCTAATAACTGGTTGGGCCACCCTGTAGCAGCAACAACTGCATAACAACCAGCGTTTGCGATAACGTGCAATGAGGCTTTTACAGCATCCTGGAGGAATTTTGGCCCACTCATCTTTGCAGAATTGTCCTAATTCAGTTACATTAGAGGGTTTTCGAGCATGAACGGCCTTTTTAAGGTCATACCACAACATCTCAATAGGATTCAGGTCAGGACTTTGGCGCGGCCACCCCAAAGTCTTCATTTTGTTTTTCTTCAGCCATTCGGTGGTGGACTTGCTGGTGTGTTTAGGATCATTGTCCTGCTGCAGAACCCAAGTTCGTTTCAGCTTGAGGGCCACGAACAGATGGTCAGACATTCTCCTTCAGGATCTCTTGGTAGACAGCAGAATTCATAGTTCCTTTTATCACGGCAGTCTTCCAGATCCTGAAGCAGCAAAACAGCCCCAGACCATCACACTACCACCACCATATTTTACTGTTGGTATAATGTTCTTTTATGAAATGCAGTGTTCCTTCTACGCCACGAGATATACTTGGACACACACCTTCCAAAGAGTTCCACTTTTGTCTCATCGGTCCACAGAATGTTGTCCCAAAAGTCTTGGGGATCATCAAGATGTGTTGTGGAGAAATTGAGACAAGCTTTGATGTTCTTTTTGCTCAGCAGTGGTTTTCTCCTTGGAACTCTGCCATGCAGGCCATTTTTGCCCAGTCTTTTCCTGATGGTGGAGGCATGAACGCTGACCTTAACTGAGGCAAGTGAGGCCTGCAGTTCTTTGGACGTTGTTGTGGGGTCTTTTGTGACCTCTTGGATGAGTCGTCGCTGCGCTCTTGGGGTAATTTTGGGCGACCGGCCACTCCTGGGCAGGTTCACCACTGTTCCATGTCTTCGCCATTTGTGGATAATGGCTCTCACTGTGGTTCGCTGGATTCCGAAAACTTTGGAAATGGCTTTATAACCCTTTCCAGACTGATAGATCTCAATTACTTTCTTTCTCAATTGTTCCTGAATTTCTTTGGGTCTCGGCATGATGTGTAGCTTTTAAGGATCTTCTGGTGGACCTTACTGTGTCAAGCAGCTCCTATTTATGTGATGCCTTGATTGTGAACAGGTGTGGCAATAATCAGGCCTGGGTGTGGCTAGAGAAATTGAACTCAGGTGTGGACAACCACAGTTATAGTATGTTTTAACAAGGGGGGCAATCACTTTTTCACACAGGGCCATGATGGTTTGGATTTTTTTTCACCTTTAATAATAAACACCTTCATTTACAAATTGCATTTTGTGTTTACTTGTGTTGTCCTTGACTATTGTTTAAATTGGTTTGATGTTCCGAAACACTTAAGTGTGACAAACATGCAAAGGAACAGGAAATGAGGAAGGGGGCAAACACTTTTTCACACCACTGTATGAAAAACTGATACAATGTTCTCAAATGATATCTCTCCAAAAAGATGACATCATTCCTCACTACTGCAAGTAAAAAAAAAATGGACTGAATGAATAACACAAAATCATATTAATTGAGTTATTATCACATGTGTTATAGTGAAATAACAACAATATACATAGTGTTAACAGCATAGCATTGATTACAATTTGAATTCAATGCAATTAATTAATTTAAAGATGTTCCAACGGATTATTTTCATATACATTCAAAAGCCAGTTCAATATGAACAACTGTACCACAGCTCATTCATGCAATTATCCAATTAGCCAATCATTGCAGCAAAGCCTCAATTGGATACACAAAGCCTAGTCTTTTTTCCAACTTTGACTGTCCAATTTCAGTGAGTAACATGATGAGGTCTTCTGCTATTGTAGCCCATCAACCTCAAAGTTTGGCATATTGTGCATTCTGAGATGCCTTTCTGATCAACACGGTTGAGAGTGGTATTTTGAGTTACCATACCCTTCCTGTCAGCTCGAACCATTCTGGCCATTCTACATTTATGGGACTTGGCAGACACCCTTATCCCGAGCGACTTACATTCATATTTATACAACTGAGCATTTGAGGGTTAAGGGCTTTGCTCAAGGGTTCAGCCGTAGAAGCTTGTTAGTGCTTGTTAGTGCTTAACTTAAGACCTTCTGATCAGTAGTCTACTGTCTTAACCACCAGTGAGCTACCACAGCCCTCTCTTCCAACCTCTCTCATCAACAAGGCTTTTCCATCTTGCGCTGAATGTTTTTGGGGTCCCCCCCACCACATCATTTTGTGTAAACTCTAGAAACTGTTGTATGTGAAAGTCCCAGATCAGCAGTTTGTGAAATACTCAAACCAACCTGGCATCAAAATACATCCCCACATGTGGATGCTGGATGATTGATGAAAGGGTGATTGGATAACTTTAAACATGCAGCTGTGCAGATATTCCTATTAAAGTAGCTGTTGAATGTATTGCAAATGAGGGTTTATTCAAACTTCTAAAGCAGATATAGGGATATAGACAAATTATGAGATATAAACAGTCCTATTGAGATCCTCTGAGTGGCAAAGGCTACCGATTTTTATCGGTCTATAGGTATATCAACACAATAAGTCTGGTTGCCACTGCTGAATGAATACAAACAATTTAAGACCATATCCCAGCACATAAAGACTCGTAGATGGATCTAGATCTAGAGTGAAAATAAATTTCCAGTCAAGATGTAAAGAAAATGAATATAAAAAACATGATCATTGTTTAACTGAAAGTCATTTAATCGTATATACTAGAAGAGCTCATTAGTGACATTCAAAAGTCATAGTTATTGCTGTACTAGCTTGTCATGAGCACTGATTACTTCTTCAAAAAGGCATACATGTTATTTACAATCAAGTAATTATTTACAAACAATCCCACAACAAACACAAGTAATAATGCAACTCTGCTATGTACTCTCATAAACTCAATAATGCAACACTTATAACACCCCAATGCACAGCTAAACCTCTAATGACTACAAAAAGCCTCTTAACATAATCTCTGAATGAAAGGCTTTTTCATTACATGGCTGCGCTAACTGCTAACTGCGCAGCAATATCCCCAGCAATGAATTAACTCAATGTTCATTTGTTTCCAGCTGGACATAAATAGTGCAGCTTTTCGGTTCAAACCCCGTGATCCTGCTGTATGTATGCTCTTCAGGGTAGTAATCAATCTTCAGTTAATCTGCACCTCATTGTGAATGGATGGCATGAGAAATTGCATGAGAAAACAGCTTGATCCTCTTTGAGCTGCACGCATCATGTGACACACAAGCAGTTATTAAGATGAATGCCTGGTAGAGATTATGTACAGTGACTAACTTCATTCTCCGCAGTTTAGGATAATTAGGACACAAAACAACATTTTGCTGGTAAATTGATATGCTTCCCTTTTTGATTTCTCTCCTGCTTGGTGAAGTAATTTGATAGAAATATAACTGGGAGAAGTCCAGCTGGTGGTGCTAAGCAGCTTATCAGACCTGGTCTTCACCTTACACTTTTACACTTCTACCTTTAATTACATCAGGTTACAAAGCAAGAGTTACAAAGCATCCCTTTTAAAAGATAAGCCAATGATACAAATACAGAGCTATGTTTCTTTCCAGCTGGCAGAATTTCACAAATCTAAATCAAAGTTTGCTAGCTAAAGATGGAAACTCATCTGGAGATCAATGCAATGGTATAATTCAATTTACACACATTTTGGAGAGAAAATTATTTAAGCCATTATTGGCCAGACCAAACAATTAAAGACATGAAATGTCACTGCCCTCCAGAATTACAAACTAATATGAAAACTTTTCTTCGCATACCCCAGCATGTCAGGAGGTTAGGATCAGAGCGCAGGGTCAACCATGATACAGCACCCATGGAACAGAGAGGGTTAAGGGCCTTGCTCGGGGGCAAAATAGTGGCAGCTTGGCAGCGCTGGGTCTAGAACCTTACGATCAGTAACCCAAGAGCCTTAACCACCAAGCCACCACTGCCCCCCTATTTAATATTAACATATTAAAAGCATGCAGTAAGTGATATTTTAAGCTTAATGGAGTAATGTTGTATAGTTTTATAAATAAATATATTATTGTGTATTTAAAAAAATAGATGCTAAAGGCAAGAACAAAGTTGTTATAGGGACTGAGAGCAAATGATGAATGAATATAGGTAATTGTGGCACATATATATTTTGAGGGGTGACATAGTGGTGCACTAGGTAGCACTGCCACCTCACACCCCCAAGGTCCGCTGTTCCATCCTGAGCTTTGGTTACCGGCAATCTGGGAATCTGGAGCCTGAACGCTATGACCACCCTGTTTGTTCTGTGTTTATGTATCCCGGGTTTTGATTTTGTTCTGTTCCCTTGTTTGTGCTTTTGCATTATCCCTGCCAAAGATAACTGTAGATTGCCAGTGGGTGGAGCTTCTAGTCACCACAGGAACCCTGGGTCTGGGTGTCATGGCTAAGTTTGTTTCATTAGAGCCTCATTAGAGTAATTTATTGGAAATGAGACTTTAAATTCAACGTTGAACTTTTTGGGGGAGCCTGTTGGATGAACCATTCTGCAATTTACCAACTCTATGAGGAGCAGGAGTTCAGCAGAGCTCTCCCCAGAGGCAGACAAGGTTCAGCCAGAGGGCAATGTGGTGGCCTCCCCTGCAGAGCTCTAGTACATGTTCCGGTCTGAGGCCTATGGTGCCGCATCCCACGACCTGTTAACACATGAAATCAGCAAGGCGGCCACCAGTGCCTCGCTCCTGCATGATGACAATGAGATGGTTTCCCAGAACCTGCTCTTGCTGGAAGATGACAGCACAAACTCATAAGCCTGTTTCCCACCTCACGACCCCGGCAAACCTGGTAAATATGCCCTTTTACTGCAATTGCATCTCATCTATCTGCACTCACTTTTCATGGTAATGGCCCATCAATGAGCCTCGGGTGCCCATGACCCTGTCACCGTTGTCTTTCCTTGGACCAGTTTTGGTAGGTACTAAACACTGCATATCTGGAACATCTCACAAGACCTGCCATTTTGGAGATTGTCAGACCTAGTCATCTAGCTATTACAATTTGGCCCCTGTCAGAGTCGCTCAGATCTTTACGCTTGCCCATTTGAACTGCTTCCAACACATCAATTTCAAGAATTGACTGTTCACATGTTGCCTAATATATCCCACGTCTTGATAGGTGCCATGATGATGTAATGAGATAATCAAAGTTATTCACTTCAACTGTCAGTTTCAATTTAATTTAGTTCTAATAAAAAATATATATTTTTTAACAAAGTACTATTTAAACACTATATTTGACCAGTAATTCTGGAGTGCCCCATTTCTCTACTAACTCTTTGTTTTTATCAGATGTGGTAACATCTGATAATGCCGAATGAGTAAATTAATCATTTACCCTCCTTCAGTTTCTGATTCACTGGAGAAAGCAGATGGAACCCACTGGTTGCCAGATTTTGTTGCTCTACTAACACTCTTGGGTCTGTGACAGATGTCAGAGACATGGCTGTGATTAAGTTTTAATCAGGTTACAGTCTTTTACAGTCTTTTAAATGTTTTAAATAGTCCCTATAACAACTTTGTTCTTGCCTTTAGCATCTATTTTTTTAAATACACAATAATATATTTATTTATAAAACTATACAACATTACTCCATTAAGCTTAAAATATCACTTACTGCATGCTTTTAATATGTTAATATTAAATAGGGGGGCAGTGGTGGCTTGGTGGTTAAGGCTCTTGGGTTACTGATCGTAAGGTTCTAGACCCAGCGCTGCCAAGCTGCCACTATTTTGCCCCCGAGCAAGGCCCTTAACCCTCTCTGTTCCATGGGCGCTGTATCATGGTTGACCCTGCACTCTGATCCTAACCTCCTGACATGCTGGGGTATGCAAAGAAAAGTTTTCAAAAGTATTCTAAAAGACACCTTTGTAATATAAATATCCTCTAAGTTGTTATGTCTTGTCTGTTACCAGTTGACATACATCAGCATTTAAATACAATGGCCATAGGTCAAGCTTTTAGTGTTCACAGGTCAAAATAAGTCAAGGCAAATTAAAATGTATTGTCCTGCCACCCACATACACACGCCCAATGGGACACAATATGGTGTTTCCAGGATTATGTCTGAGATTCTCACAGTCCTTGTGAGAAACCATCAGTTCTTTTCACCAGTTTGCATTAGTGTTAAAAAAAAGAGAACCTCTACATTTTAGGACGTTTAATGTTATTCAGCAGAGGGTAAAAAAGGAGTGCATAGGATGTGATGTAATAACAGTATCTCTTCTATAATCCTGAGTCTGAATAATTGTTGGAGGGGGCCCACCAAAACGCCTCATCAGATGATCCAGTTTGGTTTTGAACATATGGTTGTAAATTTCAATTATAGAAAACATCCTAAAGGAAATGTACTTTACAACAATATTACTAAAAGTAAATGAAAGATTTATTTTTATAAAAATAAAATATGGTGGCTGTGCCTAGTAACTACTGTAAATAGATACTAGTACTGTTACCATTAGTGATAACGACAGCGACAACTACAACAACAATAATCCATACATCCATCCATTTTCTTTACCGCTTATAGTACACAGGGTTGCGGGGAGCCTGGAGCCCATCCCAGGGAACTCAGGGCATAAGGCAGGGGACACCCTGGACGGGGTGTCAACCTAATGCAGGGCACAATCACATACATTCACACACTACAGACAATTTGTAAATGCCAATAAGCCTACAACGAATATCTTTGTACTGGGGAAGAAAACTCCCCACACACAGGTGGGAGGAGGTGGGATTCAAAATCCAAGCAGTTTGCTTAGTGTCCTTTGTTCACAAATTGCCACCAGTTCCTAAACGGTTTATTGAGTTTCTTTGCAGCACTGGTACCATTTACCCAGCAGTTTTCTAGTACGCATATGTGTGTGTTTGTGTGCATGTTTGTGTGTCTGAGTTGGTGTCAGTCCAATCTCTGGGTAGTGGGTGAAGAAACTGTTACACAGTCTGGATGTGAGGGCACAAATGCTTCAGTATTTTTGCCAGATGGCAGGAGGGTGAAGAGTGTGTGTGTGAGAGGTGTGTGGAGTTATTCACAATGCTGGTGGATTTGTAGATGCAGTCTGTAGTGTAAATGTCTGTGATGGATGGAAGAGAGACCCTGATGATTTTCTCAGCTGTCCTCACTATCCTCTGCAGGTTCTTCCAATCTGAAATGGTGCAATTTCCAAACCAAGCAGTGATGCAGTTGCTCAAATTGCTCTCAATAGTTCCTCTGTAGAATGTGATGAGGATGGGGTAGGAGATGGGCTTTTCTCAGCACAGAAAGTAGCACAGAAAGTAAAGATGCTGTTGGGCTTTCTTGGATATGGAGCCGGTGTTGAGGGACCCACCAGGTTCTCCACCAGGTGTATGCCAAAGAATTTAGTGGTCTTAATGATCTCCACGGTTGTCTCCCAGTCAGGAAGTCTAAGATCTAGTTGCAGTCACCAGAGTAATATGTCACCAGATTAATACAGAGGGTTTATCACAAGATCTAAACCATTGGTATACCTCAAAAACAGGAAGGCCAGATTAGAATTTCCGAAAAACATCTTTTAAAAAAAGACCGTACAGTTCTGGAACAATACCCTATAGACAGATGAAACAAAGATCAACTTGTACCAGAATGAGTATGGAGAAGAGAAGGAACTGCTCATGATCTGAAGAGCTCATGACCTAACTGTACGTAAAGGGTCACATTGCTAAAACATGAATGAATTGAAAACACAGCATAGCATGGAAAAAAATAGTCCAAATGAGCATTAGGAGTACTAGGAGAAGCCACCTCAGAAATGACCTTTGACCTTGACCCTGAAAAAATCTCGGCCCAAATCTATTTTATTTTAATGATTTATAACTCATTCCTATCAGTAAATTCTGTGAGTGTACATGAAAGGCGTAATTAAAGGGCAAGTAATGTTTGACTAATTATAGATAGACCTTGCTTTACAGCATCTGATTTAAAGTCTTTTGTAACCAAGGTCTCTACAAGATATATTTTAAATATTTTAAAGCACCCATTAGACCTTAAAACCTTTTGTCACTGGCAATCTGAGCAAATCCTTAGATTTGATCCATTTTAAACATACTAAAAATGATCTATTGTCCATTCCAGAACTTCTTCCTTTGAATAAAAGAGTACTAGAAATAACTTGTGGAAATATTCTTGTGGAGTAAAATAAAAGTTATAATGTACCATCCATCCATTTTATGTACCACTTATCCTACACAGGGTTGCAAGGAGCTTGGCGTCTATCCCAGGGGACTTGGGGCAAAAAGCAGGGCGCGCCCTGGACAGGGTGCGAACCCATCGCAGGGCACAACTGCACACACCCCAGACAATTTTGAAATGCCAATCAGCCTACAACACATGTTTTTGGACTGGGGGTCAGAAACAGTACCCAGAGGAAAACCCCAGAGCACAGGGAGAACATGTATACTCACACAGGGCAGAGGCACGATTCGAACCACCAACCCTTGAGGTGCAAGGCAAATGTGCTCACCACTATGCCACCATTCCCCCTCATAGAGCACTAAAACATACTAAAACATCAGAAAAAAGTGCTGCCTACACAAATAATAATGCTGTATATGGAATGTAAAATTTTGTATGCGGATTGGAGCTGGAATAAATAATTAATTTTCTATCCAAATACACCTAAATAATTAGACATGTTCTGTTAAGTACAAAAATTAATAGTCTGTGACTGAAGGCTCTTAATTTAGAATTATGTATGGGGATATTTTTGTTTCCTTTTACTGTATGTATATGCTATTTTGATTATATATAACTTTTCATTTTATTTCACACAGGTGGCAAGAAAAGACAAAATTACATTCACTAATACATCCAGTATATTAAACATGTGCAGTAAATACATAATGCTCTCTGATGCTAAACTTAAAGTTAATCCTCACATGTAGCAGTCAGGATTTTAATGTCCTCACTGGACTCTTTCAATGTAGGACATTTAGGTAGAGCTGAACTCTGCATGCACATCAGCTGCCGTTATGACGTCCTTTCATCCCCCAATTCATGATTTTCTAACAGGCAGGAGTGAATTTCCACAGCTACTGCTGAATGCATGACATCAGAAATGTTGATGACTTCTGCTGACATTTCATCTCTGATCTGAATGAAATACCAGTCGAGCACATGTTCGGCGCACATGCGGCATGGACCAAAATAGAGGTATGGACTGAGGACAATAGATCTACAAGCTCTAGTTTTCCACACTCAATTGATTTCTTTTGACAGATTGGTAAAGCAGAACCCAGTGAAATGGGAGATTTAGTCAAATTTTCAGAGCATTACAGCAGAATTTAACCTTGTAAAGAATATAATAGGTTTTACCTAAGTGAACACTAATATATATATATATATATCCCTCACATTTTTGTAAATATTTGATTATATCTTTTCATGTGACAATATATGTATATATTTAAAATATATATGTTTTATATAAAAATTTAAAATTATATATAAATATATATAAATATAAAAAAAATTATTGACCTATTCAAAACATTTATATTACCAAATCCTGGTCATTACAATAATGTAACCTTGTCACCTTTCCAATTTCCGTATATTTTGCCGGTTCAAGATTGGACTGAAAGACTCGTCTACACCCCCTGCCTTTGTCAATTGAAGGCAGTTTCAGTGTTACAGAAAAGCAACAATAATGCTTGGAGGAGCATGTGCAGTGGGTCACACATTTCCTGATGGATGTCAGGTGGAGTCAGGGACACGTGTTGTCTGCAGTTTCTGAAAACCCTATTCCTCATGTCAGAGGTCTGACAACTCAGATCAAGACTTCCTCTTCTGATAACCAACTGAGACTTTTGGCATTTACTTTGCAAAACAAACACATCGTTCACATGAGCAACCCAGAAAAGGTTCACCGCAAATGTCTTCAATACATTTTTTTGTCTCTTAGATTGTACAAACAGTTACAAAATGTTTACATGGTTTTAGGGATTATTCAATCTATTGGGTTTTTTTTGTTTTTGTTTTTTGGTTAAAGCTCAAACTATTATTTTTAGCCTGCTTCTTGCATTAACCTATAATAGTCATTTATGAAGTGTTTTAGCTGCGAAAAGAATGACATCCTGACATTCCATACTAGTGACAAACTTGGCTATTCTTGCAAAAATAGTAGGAAATACTAACAGGTCAAGGCTCCTGCTTCACGCCAATGTCATCAAAAACTAATTTCAACAACCATCAAGCTGTAATGATTTATGGAATAGGAAATTGCCACTGCATTGATTCATCCACGTGAATATGTATGAATAGAGTCATGGGCCACTCTAGGGCTACTAGAGTATGTTCCCTTACAGACTACAATACTGAATACTAATCAGTATTATCCACTCTCCTTACACCGAGCTATAATTATACCATGCAGAGATATCTTTTTTCCACTTTATTACCTTCACCAATATTAAACTTAATGGCCTATGCTAATATGCTTGGAATTGTGGTTCATTTACTATTTGTTGCTTTCTGACAACAACTCGGTCTAAATCAAAGCCGAGTTCCTATTTTCCTCACTCCAGGAAATTACATGCAAACCATATTTTTGTAGAGTTGAAGGAAATCAAGTTTGGAAGATAATTCTAGGCAGTGGTTAAGAAATCCAGTTTTGAGGATGATATTTGGCGTTTATTCTTTTATAAAGGATATTGCTGTGATCATTTTTGTTTTGCACACTGCTGTTTTTCATATGTTATGTTGAAAACCAGTCACTGTTAATTTGCCAGGAATACACACACACACACACACACACACACACACAAAAGTGTTCTTGAACAAGCAAGTCGAAAAGCAATAAACTGCCAATGTTGCTACGGTAGCAATACTAGATTGCCTGACTAATTTAATTGAAAGAAAAATATAGCAAGCCAGCTGTGCCTGTAAGTAAGTAATTATCACAGTCATTACCCATGCGTTGCAGCACCTCTCTAACATCCATGCTAGTACACAAGACGTTGTCAGACTTTCTGCCTTTCATCAGTACCTTAAAATAGGGTCTTAAGGAGAGCACATTACAACGCTCATTCAGTTAACTGCCTCTCAGACCAATGACTGTCTGTAAGTGCCAATTAACATTAACCAAGGGATGATTAGGTGAACGATTTCCTTTATTGCCAGACATATTCAAATGATCAATTTTTCCCGATAAGGCGGATGGCAAAATGACACACAGGGAAACTCAAACATGGCTTCACAACATACACAAACTACATTAGGCCAGAATAAAACCAGAAATTTCTATGCCTAGTTTACTCTCATAGAAGCAATACTGCGAAGTTGAAAGAATTTCAGTTAATTCAATTTCAATGTGAGATTTTCCTCTTCCCAGAAATTATTGCTGTATTCATGACAGCTAGAGGTGATACTAGGCTAGATTTCATCAAGACAGCTACAGGTGTCAGATCCCTCAGCAGGAAGAAGTGTGTGACAACCATGCCTGGGACAAAAGATCTGATTTTATCTGTCACTACTGCTAGGAGAATTTTTTTACTGTGGCTGACACAATCTTTATTCATTACCATGCTGAGAGCGGGGAAAAAAAGGCTGGATGGAATCCTGCCTGAGATACTAAAAAATATATCAAGTAAATGTATATCATCTGGTCTTGTTATTTTTTTTATAGACCAGGGATTCTAGGGATTAATACATGAGCATATGGATTGAAGTGGTTTCTACTCTCAGCACATCTGATCCAAGGGATCATTAATTAACTCCTTCATGAACTAGGTCAGGTGTGTGGGGAATAGGAAAAAGTCCAAACTGTGCAGAGAAGACAGTTTAAAAAAACAAACAAACCAAAAAAACACTTAAATAAATAAATAAATCCCAAAGGGAATGTTTCTTGAACTGAGCAGAGTTTAATATTGGACTAAGTTAGGTGATCTGTATATATTTTGACTATGGTATATGCTCTGATCAGTCTAAAATGGGTTCGTAGGAGTGAGATGAGACCAGCCTTATGAAAGATTGCCAAACTTGTGACCTAGTTCTACATGCCCACAGCACAGCAGGAGGCAAGCACTGATTGATTCAAACACCACAGCAACTATAACAGCAGCTAAATTTTCCGTAACAAGATTAATAGCACTTCGCATTAAGCCTCGAACCAGATAAATTAGCAGAATTACCCAGAGTGGATAACCTGAAGAAAAACATCTGTAGAGGGCACAAACGTGTGAATATGGTTAATAGATTTGACCGTTTTGATTTTGTCTATAAGATTCTATAGTGTGCAATTCTATAGTGTGCAATTCTATAGTGTGTCATTCTGGCACTGCTTTAAGATTTAAGCATTAGTAATTTTAAGCAAACACTTTTCAGTATTTTCAAAAGCTTGGACTTATACTGGGCGTATGGTGGCTTAGTGGTTAGCACGTTTGCCTCACACCTCCAGGATCAGGGGTTTGATTTCCACCGTGGGGGGTTTCCTCCCCCATTCCTACCCCAGACATGCAGTGTCCGTAGTGAGTGTGAATGTGATTGCCCTGCGATGGATTGGCACCCCGTCCAGGGTGTACCCCGCCTTGTGCCTGATCCCTGGGATAGGCTCCAGGTTCCCCGTGAAAAGGAGTAAGCAGTAAGCGGTAGAAGATGGATGGATGGATGGAAATTAAGGGCATTGTTTCCACTTAAGTAAAATATGTACGTTTACTTTTAAAAAAAAGTAAATAGGTCAATAATGGCAGGGTTATATTACAACTCATTAAACAGAAATACATATATTTACACACTTGATTTATTGCAGTAACATGGACATTATATCAATATGTAAAAGATACATATTTGACTTAAGTGGAAATTCTGCCATTAAATTAAATCCACAAATAATTTTTTCAGTGCATGCTCAATGGGTCCACCTGTCGCCTGGCCATATTGGTTACGGACGCAGTACCTGAAGTACAGCTTAAGATGGCACTTCATGTAACTTAAAGTGTAAAGTACAGCTTTATTAATTAAGACGTACAATGATAAATTGTTGTCATCTAATTTCCATCCATCCGTTTTCTGTACTGTATAGCCTACAGTGTTGCGGGGAGCTTAGAGGCTATCCCAGGTTACTACACACACACACACACAATAACTGATATCCCGAGTCAAAAATCATACATTTCACTTCTTTTCTACTGCAAGGTGTAAGGCAAACATACTAATCCCTAAGCCAGGGGAAAAACTTAATGCTGTCCATGATTTTCATCTAGCTCTGACGCCTTCAGTAAGTTATCCATCTGATTGGTGCAGTACAATTCAAAACAAGTGACTGAACAAGCTACTTCGAGTGTTTGCTAAGACCATACAGTCAATCATAAATGATTATAATATTTAACTAGTGTTAGCTGTCATGGTTTATGTCATCACTTTGTTGACTCATGTTGGTTTGCTAGTTATAAGATCAGCACAACGAGCTACAGCTTAGACATCACTATGAGAAACATACTGGAAAACCTGAAACAAACACACTGCTGGGGGTCTTTAGACCTTTGGAACACTTTAGGATAGAACAAGAACTGGAAAGCTTCAGATGCGTGTCAAATAGTGTATGCTAGGTCCAATCACCTCATTTATTGTAACGAAAAATATTGGGGAAGATATCAGGATCAGATTAACTTGTAAAAATGACAGAACACTATTCCTGAAAATAATTTGTAGAGATGTAACTTAAAATTTAAGTTTGAATACTTTCCCTTTCACCAACATTGGAGTGGGCGGAGTTAAATACTGTACAGCAGTCAAGCTCTTTCTCTATAGTCAGCAGGGACTGGATGTTAAATCTATTTATTTAATTAATTTATTTTTTGGCCCATTTTATTTCAGTTTGTTTTTAATCTGGGCCATTAGGTAAAATGAATGATCACTGGGTTTATGGTTACAACTGTCCTCACCCCCCAATCTACTTATCTAGCTCCAGTTAGGAACTAGTGGACATCTCTGTTTTTTAACTAATTAATTAATTAATTAATTTATTTCATATGCTCTGCGATGGACTGGCACCCTGTCCAGGGTGTACCCTGCCTTGTGCCTGATGCTCCCTGGGATAGACTATAGGTTCCCCATGACCCTGAAGAAGGATAAGCGGTATAGAAGATGGATGGATGGATTTATTTCATATCTATGCTTGTGGACAACCCCCTAGTGGTCAGGGTCCCAGGGTATGTGTCCTGTAGACTCAATTGTTAATATGTCTCTTGTTTTTTGTCCCAATGGATTTTTTCTATAGAAAATTATATAGTAAACTACTCAGAAAATATTCACTATAGACAAGAGAATATGATCCACTATAGACAACACTACAAAATAGCTACACCCACAATACTGCACCATGTGGTGGACAGGAAACAAATTCAGACACTGAATTTACTCAAACTCACTATGACTAATGCTTGTGTTAGACAGGATGTGCAGATCTGAGTGAGCAACAACCTGCTTCTTGGGAGAACCTAATATGAATACAGATGGTGGTTTCACGCCGATTCTGTCTGTATATTTCCTCATTCGCTAAAAATATCAGTTAGTCCTTTCACATGTTCACAAAATCATGAAAATATCCTACTCCACAATGTCTGTATGGACATTTATTTCTAAAATTCCACTTCAGATGTTCAACATTTCCAACCTTCATTTAGTACCTTATAAAAGTATTTCTCAAGTATTATAAATGTATTTCTCCATTAAATAAAATTAGTGGAATCAAAAACACTGTAAAGCTTTATTAAATTCCCCACGGGAACATTTTCTATGTGAGGTCAAGATATTATATACAGTTAGGGCCATGAATATTTTGACACTGTTAAATGTCAAAGTTATTGTTCATTTAGCGGTGTACCACAGTATATTGGAGTTGAAGTTAAATACTGAATATGAGGTCAAAGTGCAGACTTTCAGCTTTAACTCTTGTGCGTCAATGAAAAAAAGTTACCAATAGGTCCATAGAGGACAAAAATGTCCATGTCCAAAAATTCATATTTATTTCCACTTTCACGGACATTGACTTTTTTTTTCTGATTACAATGACCAAACATTCATTCATTTATTTTCAAATTTGTAACTCTTTAAACACTGGTTTGTTCACATAATGCCACAGATGTGTTTAATGAAAAAAATAAATAAATAGAAAAATAGTAATTATTTTCCATATACTAAATGCTAAGCAGATTTTTTTTTCTTTGATTATTGCAGTGTTTGATTAACACCAACATTCATATAGATGCATTCATATTTTTTATGCAGTGCCAGATTTAAAACAAACAAACAAACAAACAAACAAAAAAAACCCCAATACCACTCAGGTCCATAAAGGACAAAAATGTCCATGTCAAAAAACTGTCATAGAAATAGTATATATATTTTTTTCCCACTTTCACTGACATGGATTTTTTGTGACCAGGATTAGCTCTGATTATAATTACCAAAAATTCATCCATTTTTAAAATTTTAACCCTTTAAACACCAGTTTCTTTACATAACGCAAAAATCTTAGCTCAGACCTTCTTTGACTCGTATACATGGGGTGGGATTTGTGATTTACAGTACAATATCATTTCTTTCTCTCCAACTGTTCACATAAAATTTTCAGTACACACATACATACACATACAAACCACAACTCTGATATTCCTACAAACACCCACACAATTATAGCCGCATCATTTATTCAGTTGGTCTGCGGCGCTCTATAATACAGCAGAGTCAGAAAAAAGGAAAAGCATGGATTTTCACCAGAGGCTAAACCTGAGAATATATTACACATTTCAGAATTATTCCTTTTTTTTAATTCAATGTTTTGAAACCTTGTCAACAAAATAAAAGCATATTAACACAGAATGCATGATTTTATATGCTTAAAGGTCATGGAGATTAACTATTGCTATTTGAATGGGTTTCAATGGGGACATTTTTGTCCTTAAGGTCCAGAGCGTAACTATTTTGTGTACCTAGTTTAAAACAGATTTATGAAAGCAAATGATGGTGAAATATTAAAAGTATAATACAAACGCACATATTTTGCAAAAATGTATGCTGTTTGCATTAACACAGACAAAATAATAATAATAATAATAATAATAATAATAATAATAATAATAAATTTGCCCGATGCTCCCTGGGATAGGCTCCAGGTTCCCCGTGACCCTGAAAAGCAGTAAGCGGTAGAAGATGGATAGATGGATGGATGGCTTAGGAACACCAAAAGGAACACAACAGAAGAATTCTTTGCCTAGTGAAGAAAAACCTCTTCAAAACAGTTGACCAGATCAAGAACATCCTCCAGGAGGTAGGTTAATCTGTGTCAAAGTCAACAACCAAGAGAGGGTTCACCAGAGTAAATACAGACAGTTTAAGACAAAAAACAAAAGAAAAGAGGAAGACCAGATGACAGGAAGAAGGGTAGGGTATGGAGAAGGGAAGGAACTGCTCATGATTGATGGAACTGGTTGTTGTATTGTATGTATTGACTGTAAGTGTATAGAGCCATATTATCTGCTCAGATTCAGCCTAATGCTTCAAAACTCATTGGATGGTGCTTCACACTGCAGATGGACAATGTCCCTGCAGCATATATTGAAAGCAAACCAAGAATTTTTAAGACAAAAGAAGTGGACTGCAAAGGATCTGCAACCAAGTACATATGCTAATGTTAGTTTGTCCAATTAATTTTGGTCAAAAAATTTCACGTTTTCTTTGAGTACATCTACAATATACTGTAATAGACAGTTGAAATAATAATTTTGACAATCTCCATATACAGTGTCGGAAAGAAGTATTGAATGTGTCAACATTTTGTTCAGTAAATATATTTCCAATGAGGCTATTCACATTAAATTTTAACCAGACATCAGTATCGACTCAAGAAATCCGGAAATATAAAGAAATCCAAGCATTAAAGTCCATAAATTAAGTTATGTGTAATAAAGACAAATGACACAGGAAAAAGTATTGAACACGCTAAATGAAATGTATTTAATACTTTGTAGAGAAGCCTTTGTTTATAATGACAGCTTCAAGACACTTCTTGTATGAAGAAATCAATGGGCCGTAGTATTCAGGTGTGATTTTGGCCCATTCTTCTAAAGATACTGTCTTTAAATCTTGTTCAGTTGGATTCATGTGCTTTTGCTTTGCTTTTACCCATCATGAGATGTTTCCTCTCTGACACCTTGGTAACAAAAAGCCTTTTTATAGACCATCAATTTACTAACCCTGCTGATATTAATGTGCACAGATAGGGGGTATAATTACTTACGGATTTCAGCTGGTTCCTTGACTTACCTTGCTTGGAGAATGGCTTTTTCTTAGCATGTTCAATACTGTTTACCTGTGTCATTCCACTTTATTACACATAACTTTATTGTTGTGAATTCCTTATATTTCCGGATTTCTTGAGTTAATACTGATGTCTGGTGAAAATTTCATGTGAATAACCTCATTGGAAATATATTTACTGAAAAAAATGTTCAATAATTATTTCCCCCACTGTATGTACAGATCTGCCTGTGTACTTCAGTTGCATGGTGATAGCACAGTTGGCAACAAAACGATGTTTCTGCGGTTGCTCTTTCTTGTCTGATAATGGAATCAATATCTGTGCTCAGAACACAGAGCCTTCTTTCGCTTGTCCATATTTTAATCACAGCTAAGTGTGTGAAACTGAATCTTTAACAAAGCTTGCTTTAATCTAGGATTCTGAGTTTATGTGCCTTATTTAAACTGGATCTAAACCCTTCTTTCCCTGGAGAGTCTTTCTATTCATTTCGAAACAACCCCTTTTTTCTTTTAAAGTATATTTTTGTGAGATGCAAGCTCTTGTGGCTTTCAGAGTTAGCATGGGGACAGTAGTGCTAGGGAACCATTAAAAGCAGGTTTACTAGTGTTCGGGGTTGTAACTGAGCTAACCTGATAAAAGGAAGCCAGGTGGATTGCATTTCCCAGGCTTAGAAACGAAGAACTAAATAATTTAGCCATGAAGTAGCAGGCAGCCACAGCTGCCATATCATCCTTTTAAGCTCCATGGTCCTTCACCCTTCACAGATCGAGGTCATGCTGCTACCATTACAACTGCACAGAGTGTAAAATTCCACTACTCAGCTGGAAAAAAATAAAAGGTACCGTAAGTACAGGTGAACATCACTGTGAAGATTTATTCCTTTTACTCTGCAGCTAAATCATTTTCATATATTATTTCATGAATGATCAATTCTGTTTTATAAAATTATGTGCACCCCATCACACTCTAAGCCCTTTAAGCCCAATGAGCAAATAAAATCATCAACCCACTAGCACGTGAGACAATTATCTGCAGCAAACCCACGCTTTCCTATAAGGACCCGAATGACTTAGCAACAAAGAAAGAGCACGAGCGGCAGCTTTTAAACTGTCTTTTGTGCAGCACATTCATGTGACATAATAAAGCCACAAAGCTAAAGCTACACAGAAGCCTGTGACAAAAAGTAAGGTAACAAAGAGTAAGGCAACAAAAAAATCAACAGCTATTCATCCAAAAGCTTTTGCTTTAAAACATGAGACGCTCGGGTTTTGTCATTTTTCAGTGACTGTTCTTGACTGAGTGTTTTTGCAGTCATATCTTTATTATGTACAGCTGGATACTTCACAATATTATAAAACAGATCTGTCTGGTTATTGTGAAAGCGTTGGACATCACTGTTATAAAACATGGTCCGAGCTTAGCAGGTAAGAATGTTTCCTCATGCCGGCATCTTGTAGGGAGAAAGTTAATCCTTAAGAAATGTGGTACGAATCAGAGAAACCTCAAGAACGCCAATTTTCTTTTCTGATCACATCACAGACAGAGGGCTTACGTGCAGTACTGTAAGTGCAAGCAACGCAAATGCACAACGCAGGGAGTGAGCTACGAAGAGAAAGCAAAAAAAAGTGAGAATTTATGTAGGTCATCACTTCCATAAACAAAACAACTTCACAGACCTGGAGGATGACAGTGCGACTTGCAGTTAACAAGCCGGGAGGGAGTGAGGGACAGGGAGAACGAAAGAAGATTGAGGAGGAAGAGGAGGGCTAAAGTTAGGAATTATTTTACTCGTATTGCAGAATGAGTTTCTGCCAATTTCATCTGGGGCTCGGTCTCTATTTACTGAGTTCTTAAAGTAAATCACATCCTATTCGGTCTCAAACAGTTTTGTGAAAAAGAGAATAAGACCAGTTTGATTTAATATATGAACAGGAAGTGTAATTTATTATTTGAAATAGCAAATGTTAGCTGTGATATTAAGGTATATGGCATCATCAACAGTCCTGTGGGCAAAAACATCTTATTGATGAGAAAGATCAGAGGAGAATAGCCAGGCTGGTTTGAGTTGACAGGAACCGTCGTGAACAGGATTTTTTTTTTTTTTTAATCAGAAATCCCAACAAATTACAAAGCACAAGTCGTCTCAAACTGGCTCCATGAACATGAGTTCAGTGGCCTCCCCAGTCAACAGATCTGGACTGAATGGAGCACTTTTGAGATATGGTAGAATGGGAGATGGGACGCATGAACGTGCAGCCAGCAAATCTGCAGTATTATGTGATGCGAACATGTCAACATGGACCAAGCTCTCAAACAACTTGTTGAATCCACAAAGAAAACCAGTTGGGAATCTAATATCAGTTATATTGATGCTCGCTACATTATTTACCATCATTGCAGACCACACTTATGATGACGTGAATGCTTTCGTTTAAAAAGCAGATCTACACTCACCATCCACTTTATTAGGAACACCTGGACATCTGCACATTCATTATCTAATCAGCCAATAATGTTGCAGCAGCGCAGACACAGGTCAAGAGCTTAAGTTGATGTTCACATCAAAAAAGTGTTAACTCTGCGACTTTAACCGTGACATGGTTGCTGGTACCTGATGGGCTGGTTTCAGTATTTCCTGCGACTTTCACACACTGCAGTCTCTACACAGAATCGTATAAACATCCTGTGAAAGTAGAGTCTACAGGCTGAAACACCTCCTTGATAAAAGAGATCAGGGGCGAAAGACTAGACTGCACTGAGCTGACAGGAAGCCTATATTTAGCTCATACAGTGCCTTGCGAAAGTATTCGGCCCCCTTGAACTTTTCAACCTTTTACCACATTTCAGGCTTCAAACATAAAGATATAAAATTAAAAATTTTTTTGTGAAGAATCACCAACAAGTGGGACACAATTGTGAAGTGGAACGAAATCTATTGGATAATTGAAACTTTTTTAGCAAATAAAAAACTGAAAAGTGGTGCGTACAAAATTATTCGGCCCCTTTACTGTCAGTGCAGCAAACTCACTCCAGAAGTTCAGCGAGTAGCTCTGAATGATCCAATGTTGTCCTAAATGACTGATGGTGATCAATAGAATCCACCTGTGTGTAATCAAGTCTCTGTATAAATGCACCTGCTCTGTGATAGTCTCAGGGTTCTGTTGAAAGCGCAGAGAGCATCATGAAGACCAAGGAACACACCAGGCAGGTCCGTAATACTGTTGTGGAGAAGTTTAAAGCCGGATTTGGATACAAAAAGATTTCTCAAGCTTTAAACATCCCAAGGAGCACTGTGCAAGCGATCATTTTGAAATAGAAGGAGTATCAGACCACTGCAAATCTACCAAGACCTGGCCGTCCCTCTAAACTTTCAGCTCAGACAAGGAGAAGACTGATCAGAGATGCAGCCAAGAGGCCCATGATCACTTTGGATGAACTGCAGAGAACTACAGCTGAGGTGGGAGAGTCTGTCCATAGGACAACAATCAGTCGTACACTGCACAAATTTGGCCTTTATGGAAGAGTGGCAAGAAGAAAGCCATTTCTCAAAGATATCCATAAAAAGGCTTGTGGCAAACTTTAGTCTCGTCTAAAGTTTGCCATTATCCAAAGTTTATCTAAAGTTTAAAATATCCAATAGATTTCGTTCCACTTCACAATTGTGTCCCACTTGTTGGTGATTCTTCACAAAAGATTAAAATTTAATATCTTTATGTTTGAAGACTGAAATGTGACAAAAGGTTGAAAAGTTCAAGGGGCCGAATACTTTCGCAAGGCACTGTATAACCACTCTTTAGAACTTATTGTGAGCAGAAAAGCATCTCTGAATGCACAACACATCAAATGTTGAGGTCGATGGGCTACAACAGAAGAAAACCACATAGTTTCCATTCCTGTCAGACAAGAACAAGAATCTGAGGTTATCATGAGCACAGACAAACCCAAACTGGACAGCTTAAGACTGCAGAAAGACCAGGCAAATTTTTTCTCTCTAAATCTTCAACAGGCCGGAAATTCAAGTTAAGCACCCGCATAAACCACATCTGAACTTCCCCCATATACAGTTGGGCCCATAAGTATTTGGACAGCGGCACAGTTTTCGTAATTTTGCTTCTGTACACCACCGCATTGAATTTGAAATTAAGCAATCAAGATGTGATTGAAGCAATTCCATGGCCAGATGTGGCCCATTTCCTTTTTTTTTTATGTTTCATTTTTATTGAACATTTCTGCTAAACATTTCTGCTAAACAATTTTGCTAAACATTACTAATGACCAGTTCTGCTAAACATTTCTGCTATACATTTTTGCAAAACGTTTCTGCTAAACATTTCTAAAGTTTAATTTTTATTGAACATTTCTGCTGAACATTTCTACACAACATTTCTACATTTCTATGTTTCTTTTTTATAAAACATTTTTGCTGACCTTCTGATGAACTGCTAAATCGCATTTTCTGTTCTGTCCTCCCCACCATTTCCCAAAAATACAAACAAATTGAGCAACAGCAGTAAATATTCACAGATTTTTTTTTATACAAAGAAAAACAAAATTCAACCCACAACTCACCCCTCTGGCTCATCATGGCTACCCATTAACTGTCGCTGGTTATAGAGATATTATAAAATTCAAGAACAGGCACCAACCTTTAAGTGGGTAGTGTTTGTAACTCCATAAAGTATGCAATAAAGGGACATGTGCAGATGTGGCCCATTTCCTCATTATTTTAGGACGGATTAAGGAGATGAAAGGTCTGGAGTTGATTCCAAGTGTTGAATTTGCATTTGGTAGCTGTTCATGGGAACTTTCAATATCCGGTCCACAGAGGTATGAAGGAGTGAAAGAGGCCATCATTAGACTGAAAAAACCCCCCAAACAAATCTATCAGACAGATAGCAGAAACTTTAGGAGTGGCCAAATCAACAACTTGGTACATTCATAAAAGTAAAAATGTAGTGTTAAGCTCAGCAACACCAAAAGCCCTGGAAGATCATGGAAGACAACTAATGTGGATGATCGTAGTATTCTTTCCTTGTTGAAGAAAAACCCCATCACAACATCTAGCAAAGTTACGAACAATCTGGAGGAGGTAGCTGCATCATTGTCAAAGTCTACAATCAATAGACGCCTTCATGAATGTAAATACAGAGGGTTCACCTCAAGATGCAAACAACTGGTAGCACTTAAGAACAGAAAGGCCAGATTAGACTTTGCTAGAAAGCATAAAAAGCCTGCCTAGGTCTGGAACAAGATTCTTTGGACAGATGAAACCAAGATTAACTTGTACGAGAATGATGGGATGAGAAGTATACGCATACCACATCATCTGTCAAACATGGTGGAGGAAGTGTTAAGGCATGAGCATGTAATGTGCCAATGGAACTGGGTCACTGGTGTTTAATGTTGATGGGAATGTTGATAGAAGTAGCAGGACCCACAAAAAAAGCAGTAACTGAAGGAAGCTACAGTGCAGGCCTGGCAAAGTATCTCAAGGGAAGAAACTCTGCATTTAGTGATATCCGTTGGTTCCAGACTTCAGGTAGTCATTGACTACTAAGGATTTGCATCCAAGTATTAAAAATAATCTTTATATTTATAATTATGTTGGTTTGTCCAATTACTTTTGAACCTGTGAAAATGGAGGGACTCCATTTTCTGTTGTTTCTAACAGGTTTACATTTTGTTAAACCCCTTGAATTAAAGCTGAAAGTCTACACTTCAGTACCATCTTGATTGCATCATTTTTAAATCCATTGTGGTGGAGTACAGTGACAAAATGACAAAAAGGTGTATTGCTGTCCAAATACTTATGGCCCCAACTGTAAATACTGCTATATTTTTTAAATTAAAACTTTGTTTGTTGTCTTAAACTGCCGAAACATAATATAGCCCATATTAATTAGAAAACCACTGACACACCAATATAAGGTGATCTTAGGACTGGAGCTCTAGAGTAAGTGTTAGAGTGCTGTTGGCTGGCTGCATGACTTGGTCACGGAGTCTGAATTCTTGTGTACGAGAAGAGTGTAAGCTGAGCAATACATAGGAAATTCAGACCTTCACTTGTCTTTATTTTGTTATGTTACATCATGAAATGGATTCATTTACTTGCTCAACCGTCCGCAAAAAATATTTCAGAATAAAAAGTAAATAAAATTGGAACATTCCACTTTCAGACACATTCTGTTCCATTGATTATCCTGACACAGCTGACAACGCATGTCAGACAAAACAACAACAAAAAATCAACAGCAACAACAACAAAAAACTAACAGGCATGAGGTAAAAGGAAATGTCCATCAACATTCTAGAGAGAATTGTATTGAAATGGTAGCAGAAAAAAGTTCTATAGCCTTGAACATCCAGAAAAACACAGCAGAAGTCTTAGAATTGACTAGAACCAGCAAAACAAGAGAGAAGGGCTTTAATCATGCAAAGGACCAAGGACCTGAAATTCACTGACAGAACTTTACCTCAGTAAAAGGCACATAACAGAAAAAAAAGATTCCAGAGTAGATAAAACCAAATCTGAACCCTTTGATCTCAATGCCAAGTATTTACATCTAGAGGAAACCAGACACTGCTCAACACCTGCTCATCCCTACTGTGAAGCACAGCAGTGGAAGCATCATTCTGTGTGGATGATTTTCACAAACAGGAACTGGGAGGCTCATCAGGTTCGTGGAAAAGATGTACAGATCACAGTGCAAAAAATTAATAAAAAAAATGTAAATATATAGTTTAGGAAAATCTGATCAGGAGTGCTTAGGATCTCATAACTGTTTTGAATGTTCACCTTTAAAAATGTGACCAGGATTTGTAGCAAGCAACCAAGAAAACACAGTGCCTGGACTTGAACATCACTGAAGATCACTGAAGACAACTGAAAACAGTGTATTCTGGTACTGGTACAGTGAAATTCTCCACCTAACATACCTGTAATAGAGCTTGAGAGGTTATGCAAGAAGAATCAGGAACCAACTCAACAAATCCAGGTGTGTCAAGCTTGTAGAATCATAGCCAATGTACTCATTGTCAAGGTGCTTCAACAAAGCACAGTGTGAAAGTGATATTAATATAATAAAATACTTACCTGTTCCAGCATGACAATGCCCCTGTGCACAAAGTGAGCTCCATGGCGTGTAAAGGTTTGAGTGGAAGAACTTGAGTGTCTTGCACCTCAACCCCACTGAACAACTTTGGGGTAAACTGCAACACCAACTGCACCCCAGGCTTCCTCACTGTCTGACTTCACTAATACTCCTGTAACTGAAAGAACACAGAGCCCTACAGCAATGCTTCAAAATCTAGTGGAAAGCTTTCCCAGAAGAGAGGAGGTTATTATAACAGCAAGAGGAGGACTAAATCTGTAATGAGATGTTCAAAAAACAAATTGAAAAAAACATCTCAAAAATTTTAATATTGTGGAAAAGTTCGGCTTTTACCGTAATTGGACACTAGACTTCAAGCAACTTGGATTCTGTGTCTCTCCACTCTTCCTCCAGACTCTGGGACCTTGATTTCCAAATGAAATGCACAATTTACTTTCATCTTCCTCATGATTTTGGTTGTGTACTGATCCAGACTGAGAGATTAAAGCCTCAGGAAACCTTTGCAGGTGTTTTGAGTTAATTATCTGATTAGAGTCTTCTCAGGTCGACATTCCTGTATTATAAATTCTTTATTATAATATTTTGAGATACTGGATTTTTTATTTCCATGAGCTGTAAGCCGTAATCATCAAGATTAAAACAAACAAAAAAACAAGGTTGGAAATATACTGCTCAAAAAAATAAAGGGAACACTTAAACAGCACAATGTAACTCCACGTGTTCCCTTTATTTTTTCGAGCAGTATATTTCACTTCATGTGTAATGAATCTAAAATATATGAAAGATCCACTTTTTGAATGAACTTTTCCACGATATTCAAATTTTCTTGAGATGCACCTGTATGTGTCTGATAGTCCGGTGTCCACAAACTTTTGTCCTTATAGTGTATGGAAATATAATATTTCAGTAAAAAAAAAAAAAAGTGAATGAAAACACTGATTAAAAATAACCATGCCTTTTCATTATGGAGCATTTTAAAACTGATGTGAAAAAAAATCTATTTAGTCAATTTTAGACTGAGGCTCGAATGGGGTCTGAATATGTTTTTTTTTTTTTTTCAATGAACTGAAAAAACTTTGTATTTGTGACATCTTGAGCAAAAGAAAAGAGTGTTTTTCACTCCATCAGTGCATATGACCTTGCACTACTGCACATTTTAAAGAAAGCCCCAAGGGATACTCTAGTTCTTTGGACATCAATGCTGAACCTCTTGCGATGCCAGGTCACCCTGGACCAAGTGTGAAATAAAACATTCTTTTCAGTGCATTGCTTTTCCTTGTTTTTTGCTATAAAGGTTTTTTTTTAACATGAAGCTTATATTTTATGATATTATATAGATTTGTTATTGAGGACTATAATACGACTATAAAAAAACAACATTTGGAATCTCTACCCTGATTTATTATTTTAACGGTATTACTCTTTTTATTTAAAATTTAAAATTTTATTTAGAAGATTTTAAAAGTACGCCTAGCCGTAAAACACTTGCTCAAGGCAGGTAGGTCTTGATTTATTTATGATCATTTCTTTCCCAGAATATACTTACATCCTACTGCTTTGCCCAAATTCCAGCAGTTAGGCTCAATCAAATGATCAGCAGTACAGGTATATTTACTTTTACCATCATGTGTTATATACAGGAACACATCAAGTCTATAAAATAAATAAATAAATCAGTTGAGCATAAAGTGAGTTCAAGCTGATTTTATCACGGTAAAGCAGCATCTAATACAAAGAAAAAACAACTTTGCTCTGAAATTCTCAGATGTTTATTGCATTGCTTTGGTCATCCATTTGCTGAAGTCTCACATCCATCACACTGTCTGAATCACTTTCGTGGCTTTAATATTTTATGGCACGTTACAAAATAAACAACTACATTACCATTATATTCGTCTTTCAGGCCAATATTACCATACCGCTGGGTGAAACAACATTTGCAATTCAAAAGGGAAATAAAAAAATGTGTAGCCATTACAACACAGGCACTCTGCTATGAATCTTTCTGTGTAATAAATGGCGTTCTTTTTAACAGCACTGGCAATCAAAATAGTTTATCTTCTGTATCTGTATGTGACATGTAAGAAATGCTTATCCCGTGTTGCTTAAATCTGAGAAGTGCAGGGTAAGTTATTGAAAGCTCTGTCTTTTGTCCAAAAGATTCCTCCCTAATGGAAAAGTACAATCTCTCCCAGTGACGTAAATAAGCTGTGATTTTTGGTGATCTCAATCTGACATGGCTGACCTTTATAAAAAAAAAAAAAAAAAAAAAAAGAAAAGAAAGAAAGAAAGAAAAAAGTAGATACTGATGCCTGCTCACATATTCTCCTTTACGGACGAGCATTTCTCATTCCTCATAAATGTTAAAATGCTCAGCTACAAGACCTGAGCTTAAATCTCTGATGACACACACATACAACAGCTACGGTAGAGGGGACGACTGGACCTTTCTAGCTCGTCACAAAAAAGTGATGACGTCAAGCTGGTAGATTAATAGGTCTATGCTGAAACACATGCACGACTAGATTAACCCATCAAAAGGCTCATCTTTAAAGCGCAAACTAAACTCAGATGTTCAATATCTGCAATGCTATATTAAATAAAGGCATTATCACCATGAACATGTCTCTGTACAGGGTTCAGTAGTATTTTTTCCTCAAAATAGGGGGGAAAAAGAGCAACAACTAGTACTACTTGTGTGTAAATACAAAAATCATTAAAAAAAAAATAAACCCAAAAAACGATGAACGTATTCCCACTATGACTGATGGGTTACAGCGTATTCGTCATGTCTGTTTTCCGTAAGGGATACTGAGGGGTATGGCTCTCCTTAGTTCTTTTAAATTTCTTGTTTTTTTAAACAGTGACTTAGCGGTGTACCCTCTGCACACCTTCAGCATTACTGTCTCCTTATATAGGACATAATTATTTTTTTTAAAAACAATGCTTCAATTATTTTAACCAGGCTACAATCCAACAGGGACACTTATCTGAATTTCACCAGGATGATTAACTTTTCAAAAGGTTAGGTTTTCTGCCTGGACTCTCAGGGGGAAGAGGAAAGAAAAAAACCTCACCCTGTCCATCCCATTTACAAATACAGTTTATTACTATTATACTGCTTTATATAAGAGATATTGCCACGTTAGACGTTTTTCATTTCTGAGTACATGTCGTTCAATTCACTAGCTCGCTGTGGCTCACTCCGGGTTTTAGAACATGGAAAATGCAAAACATGGTCTCAAAAAAATCGGTACAGAATCCCTGAATGTGTTTTTTATTTACATTTTTTCAATTGCTGTATCTTTACTTTGAATCACTAATGTGTTTAATCATTTAGTTGGTGTTGGTAAGCATTACTAAAAGGTTGCTGGGAGATTCCTATTAAAAATGATTGCTACCCTCAGCTTTAGAAAATGCATACCACTCTATTCTACCCTTCATATTTTATCTGAATACACATCCTTATTGGTTGATAATGTGTCTTAGAAATATATATTTGTTTATAGATTTACAGGCCAAACATCAAAGTACTGACAAATCAGGCACTTTAATGTAACCTTAGGGTGGGGAGAGAAATGTAGGTCAGTGATGTAGGTCAGTGTGCTAGAATAAAAAGGTCCTTCTAAAAAAGGTCCTTCTTCTTGTGAAGAGAAGAGACCTTTGCAGCATGGTTCCTCTGATTCAAGAGGTAGAATGTGTAGGCCAGAGTATAATCATGTAATTGTGTAGTGTCTGTATAGAGGAAGACTGCATTAAAGCAACAACTTACACTCGCTTACATTTGACTTGTTTGGAAAGCTATTGCGTTTGTTTGGCTCTTTAAGGGGGCAAAGCACCACATGCTTGGAACGCTCTCGTTTTCATTCTTCTTCTCCTCATTTCATTTTTCATTCTAAAAACAGTCAGTCATAATGACTCTCTCTAGCTACTCAGGCAAAGGACTGAGCCCCATTGGGTCATCATGCTTTAGCGTAGCATTCCACCCCACTCCACTGATCCCTTGCTTATTTGTGAACAAATTTGCAACCTGGAACATTTATCTTCATCTACTAAACATAATATTCAAACAATATGTGAAGTAATTCTATTTCTGAAGGGTGCTTGGACCCCGGAGATCGCTGCTTGTGGTTATACACAGTTTGTGTTACAGACATGACTGAGGGCTCAAATCGACCGGTTTATTGAGGAGAGGTGTGCTATAACTCTATAAGTAAACCAGATTTACGATATTTGAACCAGAACGATTTTTATTATTATTTTCTTTTTTTTTTTACGTTTTTGCCCATAGAGAATGAACAGGGAATAAAACTCGGGTGTCACAGCTCAGACATCGTTCGGCTGACATGCTCATATACCAGATCATATGTTTAGGGAGTAGACCTGGATTTTCATTTTGGTATGAGCCTACAAATGGCTGACATGTGGTCCTCCTTTGAAGACTTCCGAACGGATTGCAAAGTATGTTAACATGGAGTCAGCGAAAACAATATGGTGGATCAATTCCACAACACTACACGATATTGTGATGACAATTGCTGAGGCCAATATATATTTTACGATGAATAATAAGCTGGGACTAAAGTGGTCTGGCAGAAAAAGTACGTAAATTGATACTCAATCTGCCATACAAAATGCGAGATAGTGAAAACTCTCCCACAAATTTAAATCCACTTGGTGCAAAAATCTCGCACTTGCAACCACATTTTTACACAGTAAAACCGCTGAGCAATGTGCAAACAGCTTAGAATTTTAATATTCACTTTACAATCAAAATACAGTAAACATACTGTAAACAATATGAAAAAAAATAAGAAATGAACAAGTGGTCATTAAGAACATGATACAAAAAAATGTGCATCTAAAAAATACTTTTAGATTACTGGAATGCTAAAAGAATTTTTTTTGTGTGTGTGTTCGAGAGTGAGTGTGGCCCCCTCTTCCCTTGACTTTAGGTTATGAACTCATGAATAAACTGTTCTCTCAGTGCTATAACAACAGCCAGGAATGGATACTTATGGCTTCCTAGATGATGATCAGAGTCCTGTATCGTACCATATCATAATGTATCGTTTGATACGAAGCTCTCCATTCGATACAAATCTGCGTATCGAACAATAAGTTCAACAAACTGCATAATAAACTAGTCAAGTCGTTATATAATATCCCTAATATTACATGAGGCATAATAAACATTTAAACTTAATCAAGCCCACACTTCTGTTTTTTGTTTTTTTAATGAGCTAATACAACAATCCTAGAGTTATACCACACTAGCTGGTGCTAATACCATTGCATCTGTGCTGACATCTCACTCTCTCATTCTCTCTCTGCAAGATTCACGCAATATAGTGGGGAAAGCATGATGCGAAAATAAATTTGAGTTACAGAGGCCTTTGTGACTTCAGCGCTATCCTGAGAATAACAACATGGTTGACTTTCACTTTTTTATTTTTCCCCGAACATTTTGAAACAAGGTGGACCAATTATGTAGGTTAAAATGCGTCTCTGTATTCCAAACCTTTTGGGCTAGTTTCTGGTCTCTTCCTTTGAACTGCAAATGGAAACCTATTATTCAGGCAATACTTATTTATGCTGTACCAAAAATGTATTATATTGAGGACATGACCGTATCAAATTTAAATTGAGTGTATCATATTCCTAAAGAGTAGTTTACCTGAAAGAGAACTCCACTGTGGATTATTACATAACTTGAGACTCTGTGGGAAGTTTGCCAAAACCATCCTTGCTTAGTAAGCACCACTCTAGCACATCTAACACAATGCCTGCTCCTCATACTGAGCGGAAGTAAATCCTGCTGGAATATCTGGAATCCCAATTCCAACCCATGGCACATGGCTTTTTCTGGGAAACTAGCCATACACCAATCTGCCATGTGTTAAAAACCATTTTGGCTTGTCTGCTCTGTTTATTTCCTGTGATGCCACTATTTCTATCTAATTTTCAATAGGAGGCATGAACTTGCACAGAACAGGAGAAAGCTTGGAGTTGACTTGCAGGATTTCTGCTAACTGAAAATCAGGTCAACATGCTTTACTACTTCACTCATGAATCCCTCCCTGAAACACCATCACACTGGAGGGGTTTCTACTCTGCACTTTGCTCTAAAAACAACTGCTTGGGTGCTATTATATTGCGGTCAAGACCGCAATGCAAAACCTGGTTCTCGGTGCCAGTAACGTGAAGAGATATTGCGAGTGCCAGCACTCTCCAGTTTTGCTGAGTGCAATCGCCTGTATGGAGAAGTCAATGTGAACTCAGACCTCCACCTGCATCATGGGGCAGCAATCAAAGTGAACTGATTGCTCCTACCCTGGCATTTGAAAAGAAGAAGAAAAAAAACAAAAAACCCTGAAGCTTGAAAATATGTAACCAGATCAGACACTGCAGCATGGGACATCTCCACAAGTTCAAATTAAAAGCAACGTTACATTATTTATGCTGAAATTCAAGGGACACAAATATTTGGTTGGAATTCATTCCAAAGTTAAATGCTAAATGAATAAAAAGCAATGCACATAAAGTGGTACACTGTTTCAATGAATCAAGGCATAACCTAGCCTCTTCTTCTCTGAATCCTTTTTTTTCTGCATTTATCTTAGTCTATTACAACATTATCTATTCAAAGTAAAGCTTGAGCATGTATACTCAACTCGTTGGGTTGGTCGAGCAACACAGAACCTTGCACGCAAATGAGCAGAATTCTCTCAGACGGTTCAAACTGTATAAATACTCCTTGTAGCTCTCAGTCAGCGGGTATAGGAGTGTTGCAGTTTCCATGGTAAATGTGCACGGGTCCATCGCAGCGGAAGTACAGATGAAATACATCGCCATAGCCGTGGTCCCTCCACCAGGTGCACAGCTGTCGATTCCAACCACAGTCAAGGTGGTGGAAGAGCTCTGGATGCTCCATGCCAATCATGGTGAAGAAGTCCTGATCGCCCAGGTGGCCCCGGAAGTGATATTTTTCAGTGAGATGGGCGACATGTTCAGGCTCAAGGAGGCGGTTGTAGAGTGCAGAGTGACGCATTGTCTCCAGATTCAGCAGCATCACACCGCTGTTGAAGCCGGGCAGGCCATCAGGAGGGGGATCACCCACATAGGACTTGGGGTTTTCCTTGCGATACTGCCAGAAGGTGTGTCTACAGAAGGGAGCACACAAAGACAAACAATAAAAAAATAAAAGGTGATAATGCAAGAAGCCTTATCATGATCAGGGACCCTGTCCACATCACCGTAGTTCTTTCTCACCCCTTCCACTTGTCAAAGAGTCAGGGAAAAAGTTGAGTAATGGATTTGACCTGTTTATACTGAAGAGGGTTGATATTTAGTGAATATTCACACAATTGGGTTGTACGAAATGGAACAAGTCATAAAGCGAGTAGAAATAAGTATTCTAATACTACTGTGTAATGCAATCCAGGGCATCCACTTCAAATCTACACACATTATCTTTTGAATATTTTACCATATGAACAGACTTCATGAAAAATATGTTTAATTATTTTTTTAACTTGATGCCAATGGCGCCTCCATCACAAACATGTCTACAATAGATCTTCTTGTTACTAATTTAAATACCAGAAGTATGGCGGAGACATAAAAATAGAACTGATAGGAAAAAAATTATTCTGGCACTACAATTGACCAACATTTTGTAATTTGGTGCAAAGTCCTTGTTGGAAATTACAGCATTTAGGCATCTGTAATAAGAAGTAATTTGCTTGTTGCAGCATTGAGGTAAAATTTTTGCCCATTCCTCTTGGCAAATCATTTTCAATTCCTCAAGGTCCCTCTGCTTCCTTCAATGATGTTCCTTAAGAAGCATCCCCATATCATGATGCCTCGCTCATCGCTCACCGTACTTCACTGTGGGTATGGTGTTCATGGGATGAGCTAATTTATGGCCGAACAGTTAAAATTTTCTTTAAAGGATCAGAGTGTATTATTCCGGAAGCTTTGTATGAGGAGGAGAAAAGGAGATGATTGCAGTGCAGTTATTGTTTTTCCTGCTGCTTTCAGCTCGTCCTGCAACTCTTTTCGAGTGACTGTTGGCTTTTCAACATTACTCTGAGAGAACGTTGTGAATTCTTGCATGTCTCACCTGTCTGAGGACACTTAGTTGTGTTGTTTATTAATGCTGTCTCTTTAGAACTTTAGGAAGCTCCTTCAACTTTACGATGATTGATATTTGTTCCCATGCATTGGCAATGTCTTTGATGATGATGACACCAGGTGCAATTTGCACAAAAACATTTTTTGCACGGTTTTTATTTAGAATTTTATATATATATATAAAAATTATATATATATATATATTTTTTTAACCTTTACCCCCTCCCCACCCCAAATCAATTTAGCTTTTTACATATGTATTTGTTTATTCTTACGAACGCATACTTTTTTGTTCATATTTATAAGTACAAATAAAAAAAAAAACACGCACACATTACTCTGTGTATGTTTGAAGTGGATACTTGCACTGGAAATATATTTAAAGTGCATCTATTATGGTTTTGAAATGTGTCTAATTTTGTTTTAAAATGCCTCATACAGTAGATTTAAATGCATCCAAGGTCAAAAAACACTTTAATGTGCTCATAATATAAATTTCAGCATTACCTCCCCCCTCAGTCTCACAAACGACTTGTACAATGATCTGTTCTAAAGGATTCAGTCTATAAACTCTTCCGTTAAGAGAGCATACTCTGCTTGGTCAGTTGTCCCAGTCTGTTGTGATTGGTCTACCGTGGTCAACGTGTTTCAAAAAGCAAACGCCCACTACCGTAACGAGTTTCAGCTCCGTCTGTTTGCAAGCAGTCAATGAAGACCAGAGGCGGGGCTTTCTGTTACAAACCTACGTAAGTCTAGAATTACTAACGACTCGTTTCAGCTTTTCAGAATCACTTCCTTCTTTTGGGAGTCAATAATACTTATGATTTTTGTTTAACTTTGCAAACATTTTTACATTCACAAACAGATCTATAACACACTGCATGAAAGGTAATATCTGAAAAACCATAATAGGTGCATTTTAAATAAATTAACAATTACAAAAGGGACCGAAGACTAATTTCCCCTCACTGCACAGTGCTGCAATGAAGTCAGGAGACAGAAATGCATGTATATTTCTGGAGCAAAATAAGTTTTCAAAAAATCCCACTACATCAGCAGATTTGAAATGTCACACCCCTTTTCGCCTCTGCACCTACATCAGTGCAGCACATTAATTTATCCCCATGAAACTAGAACCAGAGCACAAAGAAAAAAAATGGCAATGTGCCCAAGAAAACAGCAACAGGCCAGCATTAATGAGCAAATTACTCTTGTGTCAGCATGAAAAGAGGGCTTCTGGTCCTACCTAGAAGTTTGGAGACCTGAGGCTCACACTGTTAGCAATCCAGACACTCAAATGTTCTCGTCCATATTCCCTATTACTAACCTCTTTTAAGCAGTTGTAGTTGGTCATATCTTAACAGATTCCCAATATCAACCCACTCTCAACCAATGTAGAGCTTTTTGTGTCCAACACTGAACAACAGTTCAAGGTTCTTTGACACAAGGTGGTGTATTTCTAAATCTTTGCAACAAATTAACTGAGAAATTAACCAATCACGATGTGTGACACATAAACAGAAGCGTTCCCTTCAACATCACGCATCTCAATTCGCAGAAATAACCCTAAACCATGATGTAAATGAACTGGCTCTTGTGTCTCATATATATATGATAGGATTCAGGGAACCTAAAATGAATAGCAGTAAACTATGACTGATAATACATTTTCATATTTACACGGAGCCCAAATCTATAGACTCATACTACAGCAACACCAGTATTATTTCAGGAGAGTTTGCAGGTTGGTTGCAGCCTCAGGAAATACCTTAATAGGTATTAATAGAATGGATTTAAGGGAAGTCCTTGAAGTCAAGCATCTAGGACAAGTAAACAGGAAGAGGCATTCTGCCACAAAAATGCAGTCCAGTAGCATTCAGAAAAGCTTTAAAATCTTAGCTGTGTCTTCGTAGGTTCTTCTCTTCACAACGGTAGCATGACATCCACTAGAACCAAAACTCTACATCATTTATAATGAGGAACGCTCATAATGAGACAAAATCTTTTTGATGTTGAGAACAGTCTCCACAGGAAATTTCAGAGGGAGTTCAGAGTTGCGCGCTCACTCTCTCTTTATCTATCTCTCAAAGGAATGAGTGTGTGTGAGCTGAGGAAACAACAAAGCAATTGCTCAAGCTGTTTCTAAGGGTAGATTCAATTGGCAGAAGAAGAGCACCAAGACAAAAGTGCAGGTTTTATCTTTCTATCTCGGATTCCAATTTATCAGGTACTTCTAAAGGTAACACAAAAATATTAATAGGTCATGAAAATATTATGAATATGGTACTATTGTACATTTTTCAAATAATAGCACTAAACCCCCCCAAATATATTCAAAGAATAACCATTAATTTTTCAAAAAACCAATTGTTTCCCATAAGAATTAAAAATAAAAGAGAGACACATAGCTTCTTCTTTTAGTAAAGCATACAATACCAGTGAAGATACAACATAGCGAAAAGATCTTCGGTACGTACAGTATCTCACAAAAGTGAGTACACCCTTCACATTTTTGTAAATATTTGATCAGTAAGTGCACTGGGTAAAGCTGTCAGTGTTTTGTTGTAGAAAATACCTGCTATTGCTTGACCCACTTCTGTGTATAATCTACAATACATAGTTGCCTATATTTGCAGTCCAGAAAACACCTGGTAGGAGAGTACAGATATTTTATTTTTACAAAGTGTGGTCACTTTCTCCATTCCAGACCTAACTTGGTTAATAATACTAATACTAATTCTACTAAAACTAATGCTTTAAAAATACAACTAGTATTAGTGGCACACCCCCCCCCATCAACCCAATTAAAATAAACACAACTATAAAAAAACAACCAATTTAGCATACATACCAATCGATTGTGGCAATCAAAGGGAAAAACAATAATCTACAACTGTAGACAATGGTGATGTGATTTCCCCTGTCTGTGTACGGCCTGAGTACGATCCTCATCAAACGTGTCCTCCACTACTCTAACAATGTCCTGCTTTTCCAAGACAGCACTGGTGAGGACTCTTGGTTTCTTTCCATATTTTGCAGATGTCATGACTGCACTGGTTATGCTGCTAAATACTATGCTTTAGTCTTGTAGATACAAATTAACAATACTCCCACTTCTGCCCCTGAGAAATTCCTCTTTTTTGTTTGTTTAGTAGGCATTTTGTGCTTACCTCTTTGTGAGTTTTGCCTTTTATGGAGTCTTGTGTGCGTGACTAAAAGCAAATCAGCTGTGCCGTGAATGCACCCAGAAATTGATGGGTGATTAGCATTTATCAACATCCAAAACTTTTGTAAAATTGGAAATTTTTATTTGGTTTCACTTCTGCAAACGTTTACACTTCTTTACAAATAAAAGATATTAGTCAATTTAATAGACATGCATCTGGTGTGTTGATAAATCAAGGCAGTCAACAATCCCCAACAGAGAGGATCTTCAGACCGAGAGCAAACACTGGAATACATGCACTGAGTGTATATCTCAGAAACATTCTTGACAAAGTTAATAATAAACCCATCAATTTCAAGTCTCAAACATTATTGATACATTACTTACATTATTGGAAATTACATACATTGCTGGAAATTAAGTCACTTTTTTAACAGACAGCAAACGCATCATTTGTGGGATAATGAGTAATTGGTTAACTGAACTCATAATAAATAAGATATATTAACATCTGTAAAAGTTAGTTTGTACAACAATTGTTGCATACCTATATTTAACAAAGTACTGTTTTTTTTTTATAAACCTGTGTTGTGTTTGCAATTGTTTGATATCCATGAGAGCAGAGCATTTTTGTGATTTTTTAAACAAAAGAGCAAAAGGTTAAACAATAAAGACAATTTTTCACAGCCTTCTTTGCTCATATTTACCAAGGGTGCCAATATTAGTGGAGGGCACTGTACAACATGCTTAATGAACCATACAAAATCAAATCAACTCATTTTTACATGTTTACAGAAAGTAATATTAAAAATGTCCAATGATTCCCAAGCTTGTTTCTTGACAATAATTGGAATAAAACATTTAAACATGATTAACTTTGGAGAACGTGGAGAACTAGAAGTTTATGCTGAGTGAGGTGAGCTAGTAAGTGACGTGATGAACAGAGAGTGTGAAAAAGCAGTGTACTGTTGAGCAACAGCAATGTACTGTACTTCTTGACAGACATCAACACATTCTGTTCATGTTTCTAATTCTGCAATTGTACCATTCAGAAACTCTTCTCCAAAAAAGAATTTCAACCAATTACCCAACTAAGAGATTTGGTGCTGAGCTGATAGGTCATCACTGATCGTTTGCTCAGTGTTCAGACCAAGGCCACAAGAACAGAATAGAGAGTGTACCACAACTAAAACATGACATCTGATTCTCACCACAATGTTCTCTGCAGAAACAGCATATTTGCCACTCGTGTGTACTTATTAAAGTTATCTTCAAAGAAAGCACTAGCACACCAAGAGAACGCAATGTGACATGAAGTAGTGCTTTTTTGACTTGAATTGACACCTTTTGGAGTTTCCAATTCCAATTCTGGAGTTGCTTTCGCGTTACGTTTTAGGTCATTAAACATCTGTACTGTGAAGCGGAGTCCTATCAGTTTTGCAGCATTTAACTAACTGAATCTGAGAAGAAAGTATAGCTGTATACACTTCAGAATTCATCCTGCTACTTCTATCAATAGTCACATCATCAGTGAACATCACTGACCCAGTTCCATTGGCAGCCATACAGCACCCTCCACGAATATTGACACCCTGGGTAAATATGAGCAAAGAAAGCTGTGAAAAATTGTCTTCCTTTAACCTTTTGTTCAAAAATATTCACCAAAATATATTTTTTTTGGATCATTGTCCTGCTGGAAGATCCAACCACGGACCATTTTAAGCTTTCTGGCAGAGGCAGTCAGGTTTCATTTAGTATCTGTTGATATTTAATAGTGTCCATGATTCCATTTATACTAACAAAATGTCCAGGTCCTCTGGCAGAAAAACAGCTCCAAACCATTAAAAGGTCCACCACCATATTTAACCGTGGGCATGAGGTACTTTTCCATATGGCTACCTCTCTGTGTGCGCAATAACCTCCTCTGGTGTTTATTGCCAAAAAGCTCTATTTTGGTTTCATCTGACCATAGAACCCGATCCCATTTGAAGTTCCAGTAGTGTCTGGCAAAATGAAGACGCTGGAGTTTGTTTTTGGGTGAGAGTAGACTTTTCTTGAAACCCTTCCAAACAACTTGTGGTGATGTAGGTGACTTCGGATTGTAGTTTTGGGGACTTTCTGAAACCAAGATGCAACTAAGTTCTGCAATTCTCCAGATGTGATCCTTGGAGATTTTTTGGCCACTCAAATCATCCTCTTCATGGTGTATTGAGACAATATAGACAAACGTCCAATGCCAGGTTGATTAATAACATTTCCAGTTGACTGGAACTTCTTAATTATTGCCCTGATGATGGAAATGGGCATTTTCAATGCTTGTGCTATTTTCTTATATTTTGTGAAGCTCAACAACCTTTTGCCGCACATCACAGTTATATTCCTTTGTCTTACCCATTGTTATGAATAACTAAGGGAATGTGGCCTATGTGTGTTACCTCATACACAAAAAATTGTGTCGCTGTCCAAATACTTATGGACCGGAGTGTGTGAAATTTGAACCTGTGCTTAGTTTATCTGGTCAAGGCCTTTTTTGTCACAACAACAAATGAAGTAGTTAATAACACAAAAGTATTTCTACAGCTTTTGAGGAACACAAGATCAGGCAAGGGCTGGTCACTTCTTTCAGGTGACAATCTCTGAGGAAGGGTGGCTAGACAGAAGCCCTTTCTTATGGGGAAAAAAAAAAAACCCAAAAAACCACATCTAACCACATCTAACCACACCTGCCTAAATGTGGTATGGCCCAATTAGACCAAGGTAGAACTTTTCAGCATAACATGGTTACGACCCAAAGCACAAATCCAAGTAAACAAAGGACTGGTTCAGAAGACAATAATCTACATCAATTCTACACGAGTTCTGGTACAAACACTTGCCATCAAAAATCACATCATTAGTCTACTTAAGCACAACTGAAGTGAGACATGATCTCAATATAAATAACTGTGAAAATAACTTTTAATAGAACATACCTAAACAAAGAGGATCATGAAGATCAATGGTAGGGGTAAGGAAACAATCAGAGAAGCAAACGAAAGGCCAAGAGTAACTCTGAAGATTCTGATGAGATTCACAGTTCATTCACAAATCTCATTTAAAGTTTGCCATAAGGCACGTTTGAGGATACACAAACATGTGTAAAAAGGTTCTCTGGTTGAAGGACACCAATACTGAACTTCTTGGACCTAGCATAGAGCACTACAATTGCGAAACCCAAACACTGCTCAGAGTGCCCATGCTGTCCCCGGTTGACTGCTGAAAGTGCCTACAGTGGGCATGTGAGCATCACAACTGGACCATGGAGCAGTGAAAGAAGGTGGCCTGATCTGATGACTCCCTTTTTTTTCCCCCTTTTACATCATGTGGGCGGTTTAGTACGCGGGTGACATTTATCTGGGTAAGAGAATGCACTATGAGAAGAAGGCAGTCTCAGCAATGTTCTGCTGGGAAACCTTGGGTTTTAGGGATGTTACTTTGACACATACCACCTACCTAAACATCCCTTCATGGCAACGGCCTTACTTAATGGCAGTAGTATCTTTCAGCAGGATAATGCGCCCTGTCAAACTGCAAAAATTGTTCAGGAACAGTTTGAGGAACATGACAAAGAATTCAAGGTGTTGCCTTGGCCTCTAAATTCCCCATATCTTAATCCAATCGAGCATCTGTGGGATGTGCTGGACAAACAAGTCTGATCCGGCCCTTCCTTAAAAATTTCAGGACTTAGGATCTACTGCTAACGTACATACACATATACACACACACATATATATATATATCTTTTCTGAGTTTTTGTGTATCTGTCATTGTTTGATCAAACAAAATACAGCATAAAACAAAGGCAACCTGAGTTAACTCACAATATAGTTATTTTTTATTGAATCTAATAAAAAGAAAGAAAGAAAGAAAGAAAGAAAGTTAGCCCCCATGAGAAACTTTAAATCTGGTTGTGCCACTTTTAGCAGCAGTAACTGCAACCAAATACTTCCGATAACTGGAGATCAGTCTTTCACAGCACTGTGGTGGAATGTTGGCCCACTCTTCTTTGCAGAACTGCTTTATTTCAGCCACACTGTAAGGTTTTCAAGCATGAACTGCCCATTTAAGATCCTACCACAGCATCTCAATTGGTTCAAGTCAGGACTTTGACTAGGCCACTCCAAAATTTTAAATTGACCTTTTTTTGAGCAATTCAAAGGTGGACTTGCTCCTATGCTTTGGATCACTGTCTTGCTGCATAATCCAGTTGCTCTTGAATTTCAACTTATGGACTGAAGGCAGGAGATTCTCCTTGAAGATTTTCTGTTTTTTCAGAATTCATGTTTCCCTCAATTATTGCATGTTGCCCAGGCCGTGATGCAGCAAAGCATCCCCACACCATCACACTACCACCACCATGCTTAACCGGAGGTAAAAAGTTCTTTTTACAGAATTTTGTATTTGGTTTACGGCAGCTGTAACGAGACCCCTGTGTTCAAAACAGTTCCACGTTTGACTCATAAATCCACAGAACATTATCCCAAAAGGTCTGAGGATTATCAAGGTGTGTTTTGCCAAAATTCATATGAGCCTTAATGTTCTTCTGGGTTAGCAGTGGTTTTCACCTCGCCACTCTTCCATGGATGCCATTCCCCCCCCCCCCATGTGTCTTTCTGATAGTAGAGTCATGAACAGTGACCTTTATTGATGCAAGAGAGGCCTGTAGTTCCTTTGACGTTGTCCTTGCATCTTTTATGATTTCCTGGTAGAGTTGTCACTGTGCTCTTGGAGGAATTTTGGAAGAGCGGCCACATCTGGAAAGGTTCACTACTGTGCCGAATTTTTCAAGGTAATGACTCTCGCGGTTGTTCTTTGGAGTCCCAGAGACTTTGAAATAGCTTTGTAACCCTTCCCAGACTGATGCATTTCAAATCACCTTCTTCCTCATCATTTCTGGAATTTATTTCAACTTTGGCATAGTGTATTACTGGGTAAAACCCTTTTACCAACACCATGCTGTTAAAAAGTTCTATTTAAGTGTTGATTTGATTGAACAGGGTTTGCAGTAATCAGGCCTGGTTGTGTTTAGTCCAGCTGAACCTCATTATGAATGCAGTTTCATAGACTTGGAGAATTAGTAAGTATGGGGCAAAAAAAATTTAAACACCCCCCCCCAAAAAAACTTTTTTTTCAAAAAAAAAAAAAAAAAAAAAAAAAAAAATTTTTGTGTGTTTTGTTTTGTTTTTTTTTTTTTTTTTTTTTTTTTTTTAAAAAAAAAAATAATTTAAAAAAAAAAAAAAAAAAAGTAATAAAAAAAAAAACACACACACACACACACACATTCTTAATCCTTGTCATGCCTTGGGAGTGCTGGAATATTGTGTAGGTCCTAATGATGATCAGATTTGTTACCTAATATGGCATTAGCAATATTTGTGGGAGAAAAACAAAAGAAGGCAAACAAGGTTAAATTACTCTCCATGCTGCCAGAAGCATTGGCTGTTTCTAAAAAGCACTTTGTTTTATGGTCTGGCATGAGCTACAACACTAAACCTCAAGGATTAAGAAAAGAATCTAAAACATTTCAAAATGCTGGACATCATACACACAGGTGAAGATATTCTGTGGATAAATTGATCAGGGGTTTATCAGGGTTGTGGAGGAAATGTAAATAATATGTAATGTACTTTAACGAAGGAAAATTTGCTTGTGGAAAATGGTTAAGGCTAAAGATGCTTCAACAATGTACAAAGCGCTACCAACATTTCTCACACAAAAAGATCAGAGAAGAACATTTGTTCCCCCGTACCATAGCATGTTTATTTGCTTACATAAACTTTCTGAGGTGGCACCATTTGTTCGAGATGATAGAATTATGTAGTGAATTTCAGCACGGTGGTCTAGAAGGAATATATTATAGCAACACAAGTGCTCCTTTTGCACATGCAGTCAGTCATCACATTCAAGTCCAGCTAATCTAATTTGTATTTTCCTCAAGTACACAACGATGTATTTATTTCCTTTCATCCCATGATGGGAGGACTCGCGTGATGCGGGTTTGTGAGTGCAGTACAGTCAAAAGCACCCCATAAAGCTCGCCACACTCTGACGCATGTTTCATTAGTGGCATGCCATTTATCCGACAATGGGCCCATGTCCAAAACGGCCCTGCGCTCTGATCTCCCCTGCTTTGCTCAGATGTAGAATTAGTGTGCATACACACAAAACAGTAGAACAAAGAAAAGAAAATATTCTGTCAAACCTTTCATTGCACACGAGTAAATAATATATTTTAGGCATATAATCTCAATCCTGTAGTACCTCAGTGACATCTACAGTTGGGTATTACTGTCAAAACAACTCCGGGATTTGCCGCGGCGGATTAGGCAACGTGCTCCGCAGCCCTTAGCAACGTGGTTTCAAATGTTCAACACGTATTTATTCTACTGAAGATCTTTCATTAAATAAGCACCTTCCAGTAGTCAAAAAATGCACTGTATGACCAAAAGTATGTGGACACCTGACTATCACACTCGTATGTGGGTCTTCTCACAAAAAACCACACACATTGCCTTTATATTGTACCTGTCTTCTGGAATTCTTTCATTTTTGAGAAAAAACATTTTCCTTATGTTAATTTCTGTCAGTTCATATTCAAGGATTTCTATACTATGTTTACATACTTCTGCAAAGCTGCTTTGAGACAATGTCAATTTTTAAAAGCGCAATACAAATAAAATTTAATTGAATTCTCCAAACTGTTGCCACAAAGCTGGAAGCACACAACTGTATAGATTGTCTCTGCATACTCTAGCATTACAATTTCCCTTCAGTGGAACTAAGAGGCACCAAACATGTTCAAGCATGACAATACCCCAGTGAAAAGCGAGCTCTATGAACACATGGTGTGTCAAGGTTGGAGTGGAAAAACCCTGACCTCAAACATACTAAACACCTTTGGGATGAACTGGAACACCGACTGCACAACATTAGTAACCTCACTAATGCTGTTGTGGCTGAATGATCACAAATCCCCACAGCCACACTCCAAAATCTAGAGAAAGGCCTTCCCAGAAGAATGGAGGTTATTATAACAGAATATATGGATTTGATGGTCAAGTGCCTACAAGCTTGTGGCAACACAGTGTATATATCAATACCAACAATTTTACTATAACTAAACTAGCCTGATCAGTACAGTTTTGCCAGATCTGAACAGAACACATCGTATACTGATTGACAAAAAGAATCTCGCTGGCAACGTAAACAACTTGCAAAGTGCCAGAAATGCATGGATGAATGACCAAGTGGAGCTTCCATAGTGCTTTTGTTTTATATTCATTCATTAACATTGCATGGGGTCTTAGTATACCTTTCACCTAGCTATTTACAGCACCACATAGGCACGAAGAGGCGAAGTGAACAGTTAGAAATCAGCTCAGGGTTTGTGCTTGGAATAAAGCTGACAGATAGCAAAGAGATAGTTCATTTGTACTGGTACTTTGGTAGACCCGACACCGCCCATCAGATATAGTCCCGGACAAATTCTTATCGGCCAGAAGAAATTCAGAAATCTCTTAACTTAAAATAAATAAATAATAAGAAAAAAGCAGTAGTGCGTTCCACAAAAGCCAGATATAAAGTATTTATTTCAAGCCTCAAAACATGATCAATAGACCCCGGGGTGAGATTCTGACATCATCTATGCTACCTGGTTGCAAAAACATAGTGAAAGTCTACTGTGAATTTTTAAGAGCAAGTGAGAATTTATTTTCTAAAATGTCATGTGCTGTTGGGAAAAATGTTCATCAACACATTTGTTTTTACTGCATACCATCAAATCGGATACCTTTTCAAAACACAATACGGTTATGATTACAGGCATACAGGAATAATTGGTTTGAGGAGCTCCATCTTTGTAGTCATTTCAGGGAAGAAGCTAATTATCATATCAGTACAGATGGCTTGCTAACTAAGAATTTAACAGGCTTAGCTTGCTTGTTAGTTATCATGCCTGAATTATATTGCTTTAACAAATCTACATACCTCACCTGAAATGCTAGACAGCTAGCATGCATTCTTACTGAGGAGTTTCCAACAACGTGCTCGATGTTGCATTGTAAACATGCCGACAAACTACAAAGTTGTAAGAATGAAATGACTTGTCTACCTAAATTTCTCTCTAGTATAAACACAGAGTTTCCATGATATACGTATATGGATATGTACAGCGGTGCTTGAAAGTTAGTGAACCCTTTAGAATTTTCAATGAGAACCCAATTAAACAAATGAGAAAAGGATTATACTTGGCCATTTCTTTATTGAGGAAAATAATCCAAGGTTACATATCTGTGAGTGGCAAAAGTATGTGCACCTCTAATACTAGCAGTTAATTTGAAGGTGAAATTAGAGTCAGGTGTTTTCAATCAAGTGTGAGTGAGTGCCCAATTTTATTTGAAGAATAGGATCCATCATAGTCTGATCTTCACAACACGTTTGTGGAAGTGTATCCTGGCACGAACAAAGACTTCTGAGGACCTCAGAAAGAGAGTTGTTGATGCTCATCAAGCTGGAAAAAGTTACTAAAAAGTTTGGACTCCACCACTCCATAGTCAGACAGATTGTGTACAAATGGAGGAAATTCAAGACCATTGTTACACTCCCCAGGAGGAAAAACAAAGATCATTCCAAGAGCAAGACGTGGAATAATCCATGAGGTCACAGAGGTTACCCTGGGTTCCTTTAAGCTACTAAAAGCCTCTCTCAAATTGGCTAAATGTTCTTGAGTACACCTTCAAGAGATCACTGAACAACAATGGTGTACAGGGTTGCAAGGAGAAAGCCAATACTCTCCAGAAAGAACATTGCTGCCCTTCTGCAGTTTGCTAAAAATCATGTGGACAAGCCAGAAGGCTATTGGAAAAATGTTTTGGGGATGGATGAGCTCAAATAGAACGTGAGAAGTGTTATGTTTGAAGAAAGTAAAACACTGCATTCCAGCATAAAAACCTTATCGAATCTGTGAAACATGGTGGTGGTGGTATCATGGTTTGGGCTGGTTTTACTGCATCTGAGCCTGGACGGCTTACCATCATTGACGGAACAATGAATTCTGAATTATACCAGCGATTTCTAACGTAAAATGTCAGGACATCTTTCTGTGAACTGACAGATGAAGAGAAAGTAGGTCATGCATCAAGACAATGACCTTAAGTACACAAGTCATTCGACCAAAGAATGGTTATAAAGTTAATGTTTTGGAATGGGACATGAGGATTGATCAACACTTACCGCAAACGTTTAGTTGCAGTTATTTCTGCACAAGGGGGTCACACCAGATACTGAAATCAAAGGTTCACATACTTTTGCCTCTCACAGATATGTAATATTGGATAATTTTCTTCAATAAATAAATGACCAGGTATATTATTATTGTCTGATTTGATTAACTGGGTTCTCTGTGTCTACTGTTAGGCCATCTGATCACGTTTCAGATATATAGATATACAAAAAAAAAAAAAAAAAAAGCCCAGCCAATGCAGGGTAGGTCACCGCTTAGGATCATTTATCCACTGACAAAGCACCAAGCCATAAGGATCTTCTAGGGTTACATAATTTGAAATGTCAATCAGTCAATCCGACTCCTAAACAAAATTCTTCATCAGTTCTTTTGTTAGATAATAACCAAGTAGTGTCAGATTGCTAGGCTAATCAGGTCTTTTTGCAACCATGCTTTTTGCAAGTGCATCTCTTTCTGTTTACAAACACTGGGTCTATAATCCTTGCTGTATTTCAATAGTAACCTGCTCAAGACAAGTCAAAGGTTCAACAAGCTCCATCAAATAGCTGTAAAGTACTGAAGTATGGTGTACTTCAGTACTTTAGATTTACCTTATCACGTCAGTACTTTGGCACACTGCCCCACTCCATATGGTGCGCTAAAGACGACAAGACTAAGTCCAGGCAGTAAGACACTAGATTTGTGAAACCAAGCGAGACACAGGAAGTTAGGAAGGAATGGAGAGAAGACAAACCTCCACATTGATTATTAGGGTTCCAATAATTCTCATGCATTCCATCAGATCGCACTACTGTTCTCAATTTGCTTCGTCAGAAAAGAGGGAGGTTGGTATCAGATTACTTACAGGTCCTGGAAAACCATGCCCTGGTCTGGTAGGAGTCTGTGACGTAAGGGGCTAAACCAGATTTATTTATTTTTTTAAATCAGGAAAGATGTATGTTCCATTAAACATTTACAGAGGTGTTAAAACGATACATCAATACCCCAGATATTTGATGTTCCTTTTATCCAGATAGCTGAGTCCCTGATAAAAAATAAAAATAAATAAATCACAGTTCGTTTTCTGATAATAACACACTTTTCAAATCAGTGTTTACAGTTTGTTTTTATGCAATTGTTCAGCTGGTTTATAGAAAAGTTACCTGAATCCAATACCAAGCCATTTTTCTGGGAGGGAGAAAGGCTTAGCAGTCTCCTGAGAACACATTCAGAGCAGATAATATATGATAAGATAAATTCGCAGTGTATTATTTTAAAGCCAAACATGAGCTTGCGCATTAGACCGAATAGGTCTATGACTTGTTAAGCAACTGGCAAAATGGACGGAGGCATTATGACCAATAGACTTTTTTGTGTATAGAAAGTGAATCAAACCTGGACGTGCATGAACATGCCACACCAACGGAAAGACGAGAGGAAAGCTCTTTAGGTCCAAGCACTAATCATGGTTGCCCAGTGGGGCCATCGTGTTGGTGCAGGTGGCAGATCTTATCGTTTCAGCCTTACCCAGCTCTCACTGACGCACTGCTAAAATTTCAGTGGTTAATTATGGACTCTTTGTTGTGGAGAAACCGCTCACTTGGGGATGATTCTTTCCACAGGCAGACCTTGCTCCATTCGTGCATACATGCATCACACTGTTGCAAAACAAGAGTTTGGCTGCCATCTTTGCATTTTGTGCTCATAGGCAGAAAATACAAGTGTTATATCCAAAAAAAATAATAAACATCTATAATTTGACTGAAAGATGTAACTTACACTGGAGACACTGGGTGTCCCGTTTTGATATGCTCAGGTCTGTCCTGCTTTCTAAAAAATAGCAGTTTGCCAGGCGTCTGCACTAAAATATCTCCTCTATAGGAAATTTTGCATACCTGCACAAGTGTTAATTAACACTGCATGAGCAAGTTCTTTTCCTGCTGTTCATGTTTGCGACACACAGAGCAATATCGTATTGCATCATGAAATTAATCACATTAAAACTACAAATATGCAAATATATGTACACCATCTGTAGCAGCCATTCAAATACCGAATGAATCATCCTGCAGACGACGCGCTCTTTGGTATTCCTCCTAGTGCAACACTGTGTAGGTGAGGTCAACCATAACAACTAAACTAAAGTCTAAAAAGACTTCCAAAACACGCATCATCCTGGTTATAAAGCAAGGTTCATCCCCCCCTACCTCCTTCAGTCATTTCAAGTACATATCAGTTTCTAAATTTATACATCACAAACTCTTTGCAGGTTTATAAAACAGTTATTTCTAAAGACAGTCCACGGGAAAAATAAAGTCTTCCAATAAAATCAACCAACACAATCAGCCTAGAAAGACACGCCTAATTGATAAAATATGGTCTGATCATACAGATACGTCACATGGTGAAAAATATCTTGCTTGAGGGGTTTCATTTTCAAATAAATTCCCTTTTCCGAACCGAATTTTAAGCGCAATAATTTTCATTAGAGATGCATCGATGTAGCAGCCGATAAAAGGTTCTTTTTCCATTTCCTTCAGAATTGTAGAATTAATTATTATTCATTTAAAAGAAGGCATAAAAGGCAGAATTATCGGTATCGGCTGATATCACTCTGTACTTAAATAGTTCACTTTAAGGTTTCTGTTATAAATGTTACGTCTGCTACTTTTTTTAAACAGTGCAAATTATGTTTCAAAGGAAGAAAATAGGTGCAACAACTGTAACGTTTTTGTTGTTGTTGTTGTTTTGGTTTATCCCAATCTGCCGGCTACCTTGAAATGAACAACAGTCAGTCACCTCTGAATGATTCCGAGTCGAGAAAAGCCCTGACAAACTTATTGGACTTTAAACATTGAACTCATATTCATTCAACTGCCATTTCAGTGGCAGTTGAATACGCTGTGTTCGCTGTGTGTTCGCTGTGTATGCTGTGTTCGCTGTGTCGACAAGACAGGACAGACCCTGAAAAATGAAAATATTGCACAACTTTTCCTGTCAATGTGTTGGGGCAGCAGTACTGAGGAAATAAATCTGAAGAAACAAGGGAAGTGGGGGATGGGAAAGGAAGACAGGACACAAACATGTAAATACAGCTTTGCAGATGACTCTGGTGCCATCTAGTGCGGCATCGAGCTTCGCACATCCACAGCTGAGATTTATTAAATGACTGAGAAGCGGTTTCCGAAATTAATTACGTTACATCTGGCATGTTTGTGTTCTATGAAATTGAAGCTCGCACCCATTTGGAGAGGGCGGCATGTTCATTTTGAGTTGTAACCTGCACCGGGATCTTAGGTGGGACACTCGTTAGTCAGAAGTCTGCACTTCGGCTATTCTTTTTGCTATGCAGGAGGAAAGAGGTGAAGGCGACTGAAGTTTTGTCTTTTCCAGAATAAGGACACTGTAGTACACAAGAGAGTTGTATGTATATATATATATATGTGTGCGTGTGTGTGCGTGTGTGTGTGTGTGTGTATGGGTATAATACCTGTACACTGGCTGCATCTCTCGGACGATTCCGATCACCGCTTCAGGAGGGAAGTGCTTGAACTGTAGGAACAGGTTTCGAATGTTAGCCCTGTACTTGAGATCCAAGTCCAACTGCACGATACGTTTCATCTCTAAAAGAAAGGTAAAAAATGAAGAGTATTTAAAGACAAGCTTAAAAATCCCAACTTAAATCCTGCCATTAGTTGTATTTAGTAAATTGATAACAATGGCATGTAATCACTTTATTGATTCTGTTTCTCTCTTTTTTTTTTTTTTTTTTTTTTTTTTTTTTTTTTTTTTTTTTTTTTTTTTTTTTTTTTTTTTTTTTTTTTTTTTTTTTTTTTTTTTTTTTTTTTTTTTTTTTTTTTTTCTCTTTTTTTTTTTTTTTTTTTTTTTTTTTTTTTTTTTTTTTTTTTTTTTTTTTTTTTTTTTTTTTTTTTTTTTTTTTTTTTTTTTTTTTTTTTTTTTTTTTTTTTTTTCTATTAAAAACTTCACATACTTTTTTCAAAAACCTATTATTATTTTTATTTATTATTTTTTTAATACCTTGATGGCAGTTCCACTGAAAAAAAACATTAAAACAACATGTCAATAATAAGGAAAATTACACCTACACTTTACACAAGTATAAGCCTTAAAAATTACACGTCCGCCTTTTGAATCTTTCATTAAGGTCAGATTTGTGTCTTTCCACAAACTGTGGAGAAACAATGTTTCTCTGATATGACAGGAATTGTCCTCATTCTACCAACACTACACACAGTTCATTACAGCACAGTGTTGCTGTTACCATGTGTCAGAACACCAACTGCTAGCATCAGATTGGCGGCAGTGCTGGACTTGCTGCATTAAAATCAGAGTGTGTGGAGGCTTGCGGGTGCTAGAGAATGGTGATTAGAGAAAACACAAACATCACGTCTGAACTAAGCACATAGAAAGCAACTCGAACAATGAGGGAGAAGCAGCGATCAGAACCAGTCATCAGTTTCAAGTCAATCCAAACAAGAGACCGAAACTGACTGATTTAAAAACACGCAAGTGTGCTCAGTTTCCACATAACAACCCCATGTGTTGACCAAGCTCAAAAGGAGAGGCTGACTCATCCGACATCTTAGCACACATTAGCAGTGCATAACAGCAGTGATGGACATTAAGGGAATTGTTATGAGATTATACAACTAAATGATTTTTGAAAAATAGGACAGAATTTACAGTGGCAAGAAAAAGTAAGTGAACCCTTTGGAATTTCATGGTTTTCTGAATAAATTTGTCATAAAATGTGATTTGATTTTCATCTCAGTCAGGGTTATTGACAAATATAATGTGCCTAAAAGAATAACACACAAAAAAAATCTGATCTTTCATGTCTTTATTGAGAACAACCAAAAAAACCTCATAGTGCTTGTGGAAAAATATATGTGAACCCTTAGTTAATGATCTCAAAAAAGCTTCTTTTTTTTTGCACACCTGGAGTCTCGTTAAGAAAATGAGTTTGGAGGTGTGGACTACAGCTACCCCTCAAACTTTTGGAGTTTGCTCTGCACAAGAAGCACATGCTTATGTGAGCCATGACTCGCCAAAAAGAGCTTTCAGAGGAGCTACAATCAAGAATAGTTGATTTACATAAAGCTGGCAAGGGTCACAAAATGATTTCAAAGACTTTAGAAATTCACCAGTCTACAGTTAGGCAAACATTCTACAAATGGAGACACTTGGGGACTGTTGCTACTCTACCAAGAATTGGCCTAGTCAAAATGACACCAAGAGCACAGTGAAGACTCATCAATGAGGTAAAGAAACAACCCCGAATGACAGCCAAAGATTTGAACGCATCATTGGAAAATGAACATCTCTGTTAATGAGTCTACAATACACAAAACATTGAACAAGCAGGGTATCTATGGCAGGACACCAGGAAGGAAGCCACTGCTTACTAAAAAGAACATTGCTGCATGCCTGAAGTTTGCAAAAGAGCACACTGACACTCCACAGCGGTATTGGAAAAATGTTTTGTGGACTGATGAAACTAAGATTGAACTATTTGGAAAAACCACACAGCACTACATCTGGCGTAGAAAGGGCACTGCATATCATCATGAAAACATCATCCCAACCGTAAAGTATGGTGGAGGAAACTCATGATTTGGGCCTGCTTTGCTGCATCAGGGCCTGGACAGCTTGCAATCATTGAGGGGAAGATGAAATCCCAAGTATATCAGATAATTCTTCAGGATAATGTGAGAATGTCTGTACGTCTGCTGAAACTGTGTAGAAGTTGGGGGATGCAACAGGACAACGACCCAAAACACCGGAGCAAGTACGCAAGAGAATGGCTTCAGAAAAACTAAATCCACCTTTTGGAGTGGCCAAGTCAGAGCCCAGACCTCAACCCAATAGAGATGCTATGAAATGACTTGAAGAGAGCCCTACACATGAGACATCCAAAGAATACGACCGAGCTAAAGCAGTTCTGCCAGGAAGAATGGGCTAAAATTCCTCATGAACGATGTGCAGGTCTGATCCACAGCTACAGGAAGCGCCTGGTTGAGGTTATTGCTGCCAAGGTGGTGTCAACCAGTTATTAATTTTAAGGGTTCACTTACTTTTTCCACTGCCGTTTTGAATGTTGAATGAGTGTGTTCAATGAAGACATGAAAGATCAGAATTGTTTGTGGTATTATTTTAGACACATTATATTTGTCAAGAACCCTGACTTAGATGAAGATCAGATCACATTTTATGACAAATTTATTCAGAAAACCATGAAATTCCAAAGGGTTCACATATTTTTTCTTCCCACTGTATATGGCAGTAATAGCGAACATGAATGCAAAATAAAAAATCAACCATATATGCTGGAAAATAAACCACTTTTTAAGGCTAATCTGTTATTTCTTGCTGATATAATAAGCAAACTGCTATTTACAGTGCTGTGAAAAAGTTTTTGATTTCTCCTGCTTTGTACTAAACTATTTCAGAAATTAAAACGAAGGCAACCTGTGTAAACCCAAAATACAGTTTTTAAATGATAATGTTATTTATTGAAGCAAAGAAATGTTATCCAGTAAAAAATGGGATTGTGTGAAAATGTATTTGCCCCTGTGGTTACGAATTCTCCAAGTCTATGAAACTGCATTCATAATGAGGTTCATCTGGACTAGACACAACCAGGTCTGATTACTGCAAACCCTGTTAAATCAAGTTAACACTTAAATAGAACTTTTTCAACAGCATGAAACAGCAGCAGTTGGTCAAAAGGTCTTACCCAGTAACACACCATGCAAAAATTTAAAGATATTACAGAAATGATGAGGAAGAAGGTGACTGAAATACATCAGACTGGGAAGGATTACAAAGCTATTTCAAAGGCTCTGGGACTCCAAAGAACCACAGTGAAATGAAAAACTCTGCACAGTAGCAAACCTTCCCAGAAGTGTCCAACCTTCCAAAATTCCTCCAAGAGCACAACAACGACTAACCCAGGATGTCAAAAAAGAGCCAAGGGCAACATCAAAGGAACTACAGGCCTCTCTTGAGTCAATAAAGGTACTGATTCAAGAAAGGCAAAAATGGCATTCATGGATGAGTGGTGAGGTGAAAACCACTGCAAACCCAGAATAACATTAAGGCACATCTGAATTTTGCCAAAACACACCTTGATGATCCTCAAACCTTTTGGGAGAATGTTCTGTGGACTCATGAACGGAACTGTTTGGAAGACAGGGGTCCCATTACATTTGGCATAAACCATATACGAGATATACACAAAAAAAGAAGAAATCTGATTTTTCACAGTACAGTATTCTCTAAAGATATCAAGTCAGAAATTTCCCCTCTGTGGTACTGCTGCAGCTTACGGTAACAAGCTGAGTGAAGAGTTTTAATGGTGTGTTTACGATCTGCAAGGCAGAACCAATTTATCTCTCTTGGCATCTTCAGCCAGGGGCAAGGCAGGGTTCCCAGAAATGAGGTATAAAATGCCCACACTCTTCTGATACAAAAACAACCATGACATACAAACACACCATGTGGTTTCACAACATATTTACTTACTTCACAGGTTTTGAGTTTATTGATGTTAGTTACAATTCAATTCAATTCAGTTTTTTAACATCAATTTGCATTTAATCTAGATTTTGGAGAGCCTTGAATTATTCACAATATTCCATCGCAAGGCTCCATACTAAATGGTCCGCCTCGTTTTTTACTTAAAAAGACATACGTATTTGGTATTAAAATCACAATAATAATTGGACTAGGTCACAACATCCATAGGCAATAACTGACCAGAGACACTCCACACAGGTGGCTGACTGTCTGAAGAAAACCATGGCTATGATGATACACACAGCATGTGGCAGGTGGGAGTCCAGATGGACTTAATGGATTATGATTATACTACAGCCACCACCTCATTTCCCCAATGGAAACAACAGCAAACCCTGATTCAGAGTGTTACAAAATGGGACAAATGTCGGTCAACCTAATTATGTGCTTAACCCCTTAATCTCTGAGGTTCTGTCAGCGGCTCTCGACCTACTTTCTTCACTTTATAACTACATAGCCTCCCTCATAGTTTCACTGTAGTTATTTAATAAGTCATAGAAATTATAGAATAACATGCTTTAAGATGAATAAGTGAGACTTTAAGCAGTTACAGGATGGCTACATTTACTGTATGCTTATACTTTCACACAAAAAAAGTACAAAATCCAACCAATTCCACTATACATACAACAGCCTAGCATGACGTGCAAACAATATCCATGTATACACATAAGTCTTCTGTATTACCTGCCTACGTTTATTAAAATGGATATATTACACACTATAGGGCCAAAAGAATGTGGACATCTGACCAATCAGCCCAATATGTGTTTTTTGAACATCCCATTTCAGATTTAATCCACTCTTTCCTGTTATAATAACAGCCACTTTTCTGGGAAGGCCTTCCAAAGGATTTTGGAGCATGGCTGTGGGAAATTCTGCTCATTCAGCTACAAGACCATTAGCGAGGTCAGGCACTGATGATGGATGAGGAGGCCTGGGGTGCAGTCGGCGTTCCAGTTCATCCCAAAAGGTGTGGTGAAGTGAGGTCAGGGCTCTGTGCAGGACACTCGAGTTCTTCCACTCCAACCTTGGCACGCCATGTGTTCATGGAGCTTGATTTGTGCAAAGGGACATCATGTTGGAACAGGTTTCAGCCTCTTAGGTCCAGTGAAATACAGCATACAAAAACCATTCTATACAATTCTTCTTAAGTGTCCACATAGTGTCCAAAAGAATTAGAACATGTGTAGCCATATCAGAAACACCTGACATCGCAGACATAGGAAGCCGAGATGCTTCACTGGTCTAAAACAAATACGTCAATCACGATGCATTACTCTCTTTATGGGAGCCAATGACTAGATTGACTCCAATGAGAAATTAAGATTTTAGTTTATTTATATCACTTTCCCATTTGACTGTTTATTAAATGTATCTTTAGTGTGTTAGATTAGCTTTTTGCGATTTAATTTGTTGCTGGATTTGCAAAAATAAAAAGTCCTTTAGGAAAAATATATTTGTTTTGGAAGTGCCCCCCCCGCCTTTGTAATTATTTTGGTTCATTCCAACCATTTGTTAAATAAATAAATAAGAAAATGTCACAGCGACATTATGTCCATGTGCTAGGTGATTGATAAGAATATTAATCATTGCACTGTACCACATAAGGTTTATGAAGAAGCTTGACTGAAGTCATGAAGACAGCAATTCCTATAAAGCAATCCCTCCTGTGACTTGTGAGAGGTTTGTAGTTTTAAAGCTACACACAGAAAAAGATTTATACCAAATATGTTTACTATACATCACACCCATCCAAACCCCTACAGACACTATAATATCAGAGATGTAGTAAAACAAACCCACTGGCATGGACTAAAAACTCAGAAGACCCCACTTGTTGAACTTCAGTAACATTTCTTATATGAAATCTGTGAGCATTAACTTTGTAGGTCACAAACACACACAAAAAAAATCACCAATGCATGAGCACAATGGTCCGTCACTAGCACATGGTCATTGTAAACGGTCCTTCTATTGCAGTCTTTGCGTTTGCCTTCTTGAAAAGTTGGAAACTAGAGCAAGGAATTTTTCACCTTTAAGATCCCTTCATGTGACCAGTTAGTCACGTGGAATTTTGGCTGACAATATTCATGACAGCAAAACCTCCCAAACATGAAGTAGACAAGCAAACAAACGTTAAACTTATATAAAACTGAACTTGTTAATGCAGTGTGCGTCTACATGCTAGGTTTTTTCCCCTTAAAATTCAGGGTGATAAATATCTGTGTGAGATCTCTGTTGTCTAGCATATGTATGGACTTGTATATTGGACACTACCAGAAAGCACAGGGAGATCTACATCGAGACATAGTGTCCCCTACCCTACAGCCAAAACAGTGAGCTTCATCATTAGCCATTATTGACTAGTCATTCAGAGAGCGTTCGATAGCTGGAACAACCCTGGACGTAACGACAGGACGGGTAATGAGAACAGACAGACTCCCCTCTAGACATACATAAAAACAGGAAGGAAAATGGGTTCATTCATGAACAAATTTTAGGTCATTAGATTATGCTTTAGTGAGTAACAAAATAAATTGCAAAGATTCTTAACGTTGTGGCTCTGCATGCAAGCACGTTACATTTAATATACAGCAATTGCGATTTGACTGTATCTACATCTGGAGTTGTCCTGAGACAACCAAACAAATCCAACCCAGGTGACTGAAGGTTAACAGGTTTCATGATGCTGGTTATCAACTTTTTCAGTAGACACAGGTTTTAATCCTGAATCGAGGTTTACTCAGCGTGCGCCTGCACATAAAAGCCAGACGTTTGCAGCAAACAGCCAATAGCGTTCAACATGGAAAGAAGCAGGTGTGTTGTTGAAGAAATAAGAGGAATTTAAACCTACATTGACCGCAAAAACCACCACCCTTGCGGCTGCCAAAGCTTGGGAACGTTGCTGATTGTGTGAATGCACCAGTTTACTTTTATAGACTCACAATCAGAAAAAATGGATTGAAAACTTATAACCCCAACATATTTCATGTCATTTCATGTAATATAAATTTGTAAAATTTTGAATAAAATGAATATCAATTTGTGAAAATATATTATGACAGGAATAATGGCGCCGCATGAAAACATGTAGGTTACCACTCGCGAAGGACCAGAAATCAATACATACAGTTTGCGGAACAGTAAGAGCGTGGTTTCTGTGCATCAGATTTTAATGTGATGCTCAAGAAGCCGCACTATGGAGGTAGGTGGTATAGATAAACTATTTCAGCAGATGGTATAGATAAACGATACCATCTGCTGAAAATGTATATCTTTCGTACAGATGGTCATTGGGGAAAACCAGGGGGATCGTGTCTGTTCCGAAAAATGATTTCCCTTAGAAGTGCCCTTCCTATTATTTACCATAGGTTACCATGGCGATGAAACCCGCCAAAAACCAATCCACCAAGTTGAGACCGAAAAACCGAAGTTTGCGCAAATTAAGCGCAAATTTACCTGGGTAGCCACTGAAACTGCCTTCTTGAAACAGGCCACAGGTGTGAAGAGTTGAGTAGCTGACACATCAAATATATGGTAAGGCCTTCTCTATGTGAAAGAGGAGTTCTAACTGGAGTTCCTTAAATCATATATACACTTGATATACATTTTATGGCCAAAGGTATGTGGACAAAAAACACAAGCTATGTAGGAATGGTACAATCACTTGTGCACAAAGTGAGCTCCATGAACACATGGTTTTCCAAGGTTGAAGTGGAAGAACTCGAATGTTCTGCACAGAGCCCTGACCTCAAACCCACTGAACACCTCTGGGATGAACTGGAACTCTGACTAAACCCAAAGACTTCCTCATCCAAAATATGTACCTGACCTCACTAATGCTCTTGTGGCAGAATGAACAAATTCTCATGCTTCAAAATGTAGTTTCCCAGAAGACTGGGGGTTATTATAACAGGAAAGGGGGACCAAATCCATGTTAATGCACATGGTTTTGGAATGGGCCCATGTGCGTTTGATGGTCAGGTGTCCACATACTTTTGCCATATAGTGTTTTCACATAGCCAAGAAATATATTAGAAAACAAAACAATTCCGACCAAATCAATAATGTCTAATCACAATATTTGTTCGCGTTTGGACCAAATTAACCTACTTCTAATATTTTTTGGGTTTGCACTGAAAACACGTGGACATTTTGCAACATTCTAGCTTCACTAGATTCAATGAAATGGTCCCAAAACAAACTGGACTGAAAAGTACTGCATTACATGTCTGCCACAGATTTACCAAGGAAGACACACAATTTCCGGTGACGTCTTCAGATAGTCATTACCTACAAACGATTTGCAACCAAGTGGAAGATATGACTCATTTCTTTAAAAGTAAATTGTCCAATGCTTGAAAAGTGACTGTTATTCCTATATGGTCTACCCAAAATGGATGTAAATACTCAAACTGATATTAAAAACCTATCTGCAATCTGGGAACAAAGACACAGAGTGATTGACGTACTATTACTATAGAGCATCCGTGTGTCTTTTTTAATCCTGTTTTTATTGCCACAATCTGGCTAAAGGATTAAGGTGTGGGGATATTGAAGTGGGTGACCTGAATATTTCTACATGAGATAATTGAGGCTTATCCATTTTCAAATATGGAAGTTGCTCTGCTTTTAACTGCAATGTTCTAATGAACAAGAAGTAAAAGAATGAAAGTCGTACTAAGGAATCTGCTAAATATTTATCTTGTAGATTGACAGACCTGGAACTATCCATACTGCAGGTTACTTGGTTAATAAGTGCAGTAAATAATTGACTAAATTACTTTTGATTGCATGTTACATTTGAAACTAATTTAAGCAGTATTTTTTTCCAAATATTATCACTAGTACTATATTTTACTTCATATTGGCATATTGAACAATAGGGAAAGAAAGCCATGTATTGACCCATTTCTTGATCGTGTAAAGCCAAAACTCAATGTTTGTGTGTCCATTCTAAAAAGCAAATGTCCAGATGCAACCTCACAGTGTGGGGTGAATATTCAGCTTTTTCTGTGCTTGCGCACACGTACACTCCTCTCCAGCTGTGACCTCAGTAGTTATGAACGGTCCGTTCAATAAAAAATATAAATGCACATGCAACAAGTAAAAAGTGGCTAAAAATGCAGTTTCTGGGAAAAAATAGGTCAAGGAAAACCTTGACTCTATGGAACTACAAACAAACTAGATCTGGCATAGACTGGTCAACTTGGTGACTAATATAACAAACCAGTCCCTGAGTAGCTGCTAATTTGTCAGGAGTAGTAGCTAATTACAGCACAATGAAATATGAACTATGGTGACAAAAGGCGTGGACCGAAACATTGTGGTACTACACACAAAAATGGACATAGTAAAGGATTACTAAAACTATATTAAAAAGAAAACAGAAAAGAAAATGACAAATGACTTCCAAGTCCGATTGGCTCCTGGATGCATAGAAAGAGAAAAGAGAGAGTTTAGACATGTTGCAGACAAGCCAGTCTGGCCGTATCTCATAAAAGTACATTAGAACAATTCCCAATGCAATAAATGCCTGAGCACAGTAACACCAAATGGCCCAGAAGGCCATAGTGGATGGCAGAAAAATTCCATCCCTGTTGAAGAAAACCCCATTCACAAAAGTTTGCCAGATCAAGAACATCCTCCAGGAGGTAGGTGTATCTCTGTCAAAGTCAACAATCAAGAGAAGACTTCAGCGGAGTAAATACACAAGGCTTACCACAAAATGTAAATCATTGCTAAGCATCAAAAACAGGAAGACAAGATTAGAGTTTGCCAAAAATGTCTTAAAAAGTGTGTACAGTTCAGGAACAACATCCTATGGACAAATGAGACAAAGATAAACTTGTACCAGAATGATGAGACGAGAAGAGTATGAATCATATGGCATTGGCAGGTATGGCTGCCAATGGAGTTGGTTCCCTTGTATTTATTGGTGATGTGACTGCTGACAGAAGAAAGCAGTCTGTGACTAATGACACCATCCAAAAACTCACTGGATGGTGCTTAAGACTGCATATGGACAATGATCTCAAGCATATCCGAAAGCAACCCAAGACTTTAAGGCAAAGAAGTGGAATATTCTGCAATGGCCAAGTGAATCACCTGAGCTGAATCCAATAGAATGGAGTCAAAACTGAAGATAAAACACCTGAAGAACAAGCAGGAATGGAAGACAGCTGCAGTAAAAGCCTGGCAGACCATCACCAGGGAAGAAACCCATCATGTGATAAAATCTGTGGGTTCCAGACTTCAAGCAGTCATTGACTGTAAATGATTTGCAAACAACGATTAAAATCAACGATTTAATTTCAGATAATGTTGGTTTTTTCAGTTACTTTTGGTCCCTTAAAAGGGGACTTTTTATACTTATACCACATATAAAAAGTGCAAAATTTCCTACACTGTTCACCCAATTTTGGTGTAAATACCTTCACACTAAAGTTGAAAGTATGTATCTCAAGGTCATATTCATTGTTTAATCTAAACTACACTATTCTGCAAAAATGTGTTTGATAATTTTTATACCATCTCACTCATGTTATTTTATTAAATGCCAGACAAGTCATCATAATACCACCTTCTTTTCTTACAATACGGATCCTATTTGGATCCTTGGTGTTCATGTAATATGATCTTACAGTAAAGCAGACAAGCTCACCTGTAGGCATAATGCGATGCATGGCTACAGAAAGAAAGAAGATGGCATCACTGTAATAGGCCCCAGAGCCTGCACTGAAATGCTTCTGCATGGCCTCCACAATAGGGAAGAGTTTCTCGGTCAGAACATTAACATCATGAAACACCACCTGAAATGCAAAATCATAATCTTATCAACAAAAACATTATATGTATATGGCAATAAATCAGTGTATTATGAACAATTTCATATCACATTATTACATAACATTACAATAACATTTAAATATCTCAATTTAGACATGGTTGTTCAAAGTTTTCATAAAGAAAGAATAATGTTCTATAGTTTTCACTATAAACTTCAACACTTTCAGCTTAAATGATATTCGTTTTTATGAATGCTTAGATTTGTAAATATATTCTATATGGCCAGATGTCTGTAGATGCCTGTCCATCACTCCCATATGTGGTTCTTCCCCAAAATCGTGCCACAAAGTTGGATGCACAGAATTATATAGAATGTCTTTGTGTGCTGTAGAATTGCAATTTCCCTTCACTGAAATCAAGAGGCCCAAATCTGTTCCAGCATGATAATACCACTGCGTAAAAGGCGAGGACCACAAATACATGGTTTGGCAATAAAAACTGAAGTTAACAGAATTTATGCTCTTGGCAAATCCCCACAGCCATGATCCAAAATCTACCGGAAAGCCTTCTCAGAAGAGTGGAGGTTATTATAACAGCAAAGGGAGACTAAATCCGGATGGGATACTCAACAAATATGGGCATATGGGCATTATGATCCCTTGACCAAAACCTTTTGGCCATGCAGCTTAAGTGTGGTTCTGCGAACACTGGATGAATTGCAAAGGGCCAGATAGAATCACATGAATACCATCTGGCTCATGGAACTTCAAAGTCAGTCAACTAATAAACAAAACTGGTTAATAAGATGTTAGGCAGAAATCCCAGATTCTATCACAAGGTTAGCTCAGACTGATCTGGACACCAACGCAAGTCAATAATATTGCCATAGAAGGCAGTTCTCCAAAGTCATTTTTGCAAAAGTGGGACACCCAACATAATTCAGTATTCTTCTAGTAAGTAGGTGCCTTAAGTGATTCCAACACAAGGAGGAGTCCCTAATATAGGCTATTGGAGAAAAGTGGTGGATCGAGGTGGCTTGTACCTTTCAGAAAGGTCATCGCAAGTTTGAGTCCCCAAACAGATGGTATCAACAGTGCTGTGGTGTGAGTGAAAGGCTGACATGTACACCATGAGCCACTGTCTAGCAGTCTCTGGAGAAAGGTTAATATTTCAGGAATCAGGAAATGCAGTGGAAACAGCCGATAACATGCATACCCTTCACAGAACAGCTTATACCAAAAAGCATGGAAGACGTGTGTACTAGTAGCTCTTGCGTTTAGCAGTATTGCCAGTACGTCTGAGGGCGTCATTTTATTTATTTTTTATCCAATAGTGACAGCAGGTCTGCTTAGGAATGATACCACCAGGGTTCCGACCAACAATGGAAACAATAAAGGATGCCAAGGTCTTCCCAAGCCCACAAGCAATACTCTGCGGCGCAAGTTGCTGAATTCAACACTATCAGTGGTAGAAGAGTAATGCATTAATTAGACGGCAATGCTAATCATGGGTCAGTGTATTATATCTCCATAGGCTGTCAGATTCTGCCTGGGAGAACAACAACCAGCAATGTGTTGACTTGGCATTGGCAACCTGTACCATTTGACCTTGCCAAACCTTTCCAAAATCTGTGCTATCACTTCTAGGTGCAAACACCACTCCCTTGTGTCACGCAGTGTGCTTCATACTCCCTAGCACACTGCCCATCCACACATGCCGCAATGGATAATGTTTTGTGGTATACAAAGATTACTATTTGTGGTATACATGTTTTGTGTGCAAATATGGGTGGCAGATCTTTGAATAAAGCTTAAAGAAATTTGCCATTGAATTTGTTTCTAATGTTGATCCCTAGTTCTATTAGGCTTTAAAAACCACAACTAATACTCTAGGAACGTTTGGAACAAGTTGGAAGTGGGGTCATGCAATTGTATGCAATTGCATGCTCTACTGTAATAGTAATTGAGCAACTGCATGCGTAATTGTAAACCCATAATGGATGTTAAAGAGTTCGGTGACCACCGTATACTTATAAACAGACGACAATGATCTAAACCTGATTTTCCATATCTTTTCCAATGCCAAAAAGTCCTGCATTAAAACTAAACATGACTCATTAACAAGGAATTTTATTCCCACTGTGAACAACATGACTACCTGAGCAAAAACCAAAAAGTGCCTCCAAATGCAAAGGCTGATTTTCAAATGAGCTCCACAAAATACCTCTTTATATCTTCATTCTAATTTTTTTCAAAAACATTATAATCGCTCTATAACTGTTAGCACACTTATGTTTCAGACTCCAGGCTGACGCCTACACAAGGGAAGTCTGTGTTATTCCTGACTTCCTTCAGCGCTCTTCCTGGAAACACAGCCCATCTGCTAGGGGAATGTTTTTCACTTCGGTTTCTTATAGTTTGATGAAAGACAAACATGCAAAGGCTGATCCTGAGTCAGCTGAGTGAATGGCTGAGTAACTGCAGCTTCCTGAACAGCTGGTCTGGGCTACTGTTACTTCCCTTAAAAATCACAACAACAGTTGTTATAATAGTTGTAGCAGCCCAGATGCTGTTAAGACTACATAGGCATTAAATTTACCACCACTTCCTTAAATACTTATAAAACTTGTTATAAAATATGTTGTTATCTTGTGTTACATTTAAAAATACTCTTTTAGTAAACTTTGTCTTTGTGTTTTTTTTTTTTTTTTTTTTTTTTAATTTTTTTTTTTTTTTTTTAATAATTTATATATTTTTTTTGCTTTTCTTTTTTTTTTTTCAAACAAAACAACCCCCCCCTCTTCTTTCTCTTTTTCCCCACTATATCTCTTTCTTTTTTCTATCTTTCTCCCCATATTCCTTTTTTCGGTCTACTGCATGTTAGTCTGTAAACATTCGCGTCTCTGGAACATTTACAGTCAGCTCCAAAACTGGCACCCTTCATAAATGAATTTTGATAATTGATTAAAAACGCTGATTATCAGTAGATGTTCAGCAGAAATTTTCAGCAGAAATGAAACTGGGGGGAAAAAAAAACTTTTATTTTTTTTATAGTTCCGTAGAAATGTTCAGCAGAAACGTTCAACAGAAATGAAACTGGAAAAAAACTATTATTTTTTAGATTAATCAATTAGTTGGGTTTTTTCTATATTCAATACAATTTATTTAAAATCTATTCCAAAAAAATTTTTCTTCCAGCATTTAAATCAACTAATATTACTAAAGAATTCTTAATTAGACTTAACTAATTAACTGCAATACAACATTATTATCAATTGCTCATATGAATCAAATGAGACACCCAAACTAATGCAAGGTGATTGGATTCTGTACATTTTTACTGGTTCCAACTCTTACCGGCATTTCGAGACCTGATTGGTTTGATTTCCCAAATTGAAAAGAACATTGTGAATAAGTTTCAGGGTCTGGAATCAACTCCAAAGCTGTGGGTTTTCTTAGTTATTCACCGATTCCAAGCCCTGAACGTGTATTTTTTGGGTTAAACTTCAATGTAAACCAAAAGCAGAATGGAGAATTGATGACTTGGCAAACAGGTTACACTATAAGGTCAAAAGTTTGCGAGCACCGGACCATCACTCCCATATGTGGTTCTTCCCCAAACTTTTGCCACAAAGTCGGCAGCACACAACTGGATAAGTATGTCTTTGTATGCTGTACCATAACCATTTCCCTTCACCTGAACTAAGAAGCCCAAACCTGTTCCAGCACCACAATGCCCCTGTGCACAAAATGAGGTCAATGAAGACATGGTTTGCCAAGGCAAAAAAAATATCCAGAGATAATGGATGGAAAAAATTGGTTTGCTAGGAGAAAAGAACAAAAAACAAACACACCATTTCTTTCATCTAACCACAACCTTAAGTGCCTGGGGTTCTCTAGAAACAAGATTAGGTCATTGATGTTTAAAAAAAAAAAAAAAAAAAAGAACCTCCTGCAAGATCTAGTGAGATTCTGTATAAAGGAATTCTTTGTTATTCTTACCAAGCATTATAGAAAAATACTCAGTACTCTTATTTTGATAAAAGAGAAGTTGAACAGAACATGCTGGGGTGCAAATAATTCTGTTTATTATAATTAATTTATATATATATATATATCTATATATATCTATATATATCTATATATATATATATATATATATATATATATATATATATATATATATATATATATATATATATATATATATATATATCTATATATATATATATATATATATATATATATATAATTCTTTTATTTTATTTTTTTTTCATATTGTTGGTGTGAAATTAAGCTATTTAACCATAACCTGTTTATACAATTATTATTTTTTTTACTACAGCTCGAAATATTTTTATACCTCAAATATTATAAATAATGCTGTAATCAACGAGCCTCTTTAGCACAAGCAAAGCACCCAGAGTGGATTATTATGAGATTCTCCTTGTTAGCCTGAGGTTTGTGTATATGAGGATGTGGAGTTAAGAAGAACCGGATTAAGGGTGGGGTAATCGGGACTCGTGGCTAAACACCAACCAACTGTCCCATAAGCCAAAAGAAGAGGATCAGTTCTAAGCATGGACGTTGCTAGGCAAGAGAAGCCGTGCTGGCAGTGGTATGAGAAAGATCTAGTGTGTCTACAGAAAACCTAGCAACATGTTCACCTCTCCTGCTGAAAACAGCCTTTAGCACTGAAAGAAGTCCCATCACAAAATGCAAAAATAAGTGACAGAGATGTGCATTCAATGTAGGTGAAGCCAAATAATGGAAACACACACACACACACACACACACACACAAAAAAAAAAAAAAAAACAGAGCTTAACTGTGTATTGTAGGGGCACACTGTATAAGGATTCAGGTGTGGAAAGAGGAACATCTAGTGGTTCAAACAGTGCAATGATGCCCCCATGTGCCCAAATAGTAAGAAAATCAATAAGTAAGCAAGTTTTATTTTTAAAAGCACATTTAAAACTGTGCTACATGTCCAAACGTATGTGGACACCTAACCATCACACCAACACATGCTTTTTGAACATATTCCAAAAGCCATTGCATTAATAAGGTTTTGCTCCCCTTTTTGCTGCCAAAACAACCTCCATTCTTCTGGGAAGGCTTTCCACTAGATTTGGATTTTTCCACTAGAAACTCCCTGAGACGATATGAGGAAGAAACCTTGACAGGAACCAGACTATAAATTAATTAATCAAAAAGCGAGGTCCATGAAGACATGGTATGCAAAGGTTGGAATGGAAGAACTCAAGTGTCCTGCACAGAGCCCTGACTTCATCCCCACTGAACACCTTTGGGATGAACAGGAACCGACTGAGCCCCAGACCTTCTCACTCACCTTACTTCACTAATGCTCTTGAGGTTTAATTAGCACAAATCCCCATAGCCACGCTCCAAAATCTAGTCTCCCCAGAATAGTGGAGGCTGTTATAGTAGCAAAATGCTTTTGGAATGAGCAAGAACTCACAACACATGTATAAACTGCATTTTATCCATGGAGATTTCCAATCTCTTAGTTGTTCTTAGTTCATTTCCAATCTCTTAGTTGTTCAAACTCTTTTACTACAGAACATAGCACCGAATTCCAATCACATCTCTCCAATCAGCTCTCTTTTTTTTATTGCCTTCTAGGCCTTCTCAGAATGAAATCATACGACAATGTATAAATCGTAAACAATGTTTTTTTTTCCATCCAGGATATTGGTAACAGTTTGACAGACTATATGACTCCTCGTGTACACAGCCAGAGGACAATTTATAAAGAGACACATTCTCCACATAACATGGATATAATGTAGTGAGAGGTAGTCCTCATCTGTATCCATTCATCCTTTTCAATTTAATGCATACTTCTCTACGCTCCAATAAAACATGCAGTTACCCCTTTCCATTCTACTCTTGTTGCCTAGTTAAGATATTTCTAATAAACAGCTAAAGAGCATGATATAGTATCTTCAGTTTTGGACATCAGTAAACCTGTGTTTTCTTAGGGGAGCTTTGGGGGATAAGAGATATACAGGGTTTGTCTGTGCAGCCATGCGGAGGAAATGTCTGTTCTGTGACCTTCTTGTCCCCTGGCACAGGGCAATGAAGATCACATGGACTTGCCATGTGTGTCCTTCTCAGTACAATGGTGCCACTGCCACCTGGTGAACCAGAAGTGAAAACTTTTTTCCATAAACATTAAGCACAAAGAGACATGGTCTATTTTAACCCTCAAATGTTCACTGCAATGCATATACAAGCCCAATTCCAAAAAAATGTTGGGACGCTGTGTAAAATCTAAATAAAAAACAGAATGCAATGATTTGAAAATTGCAAACCCATCTGTTATTCACAATAGAACATAGAAAACATTTAAAATGTTTTAAACTGAGGAAATGTACCGTTTTAAGAAAAAAAAGGCAATTTTGAATTTGATGGCTGCAACACATCTCTTTTTACACTCTTTTTTTACTATACTCTTTTTTATACCCAATCATGTTACTGACCTGTTGACAATTAACCTAATTAGTTGCAAAATGTTCCTTCGGCTTTTTCTTTTCAGTAACACTTACTTTTCCAGCCTTTTGTCGAAATTATTTCTGCTAAAGGGGGCAATACCAGCTTCTGAGGCCAAGGGTGCACTTACTTTTTCCACAGAAGAATATCACATCTACTGATATTTCTGTTGAATAAATGATTGAAAAAGCTCATTTTCCTTCTGGTTTTGTTCAGGTACATCAACTTTATTAATAGGCACTGTTTCAAAGACGATCAAAAATTTGCTTGTCCAAATATGTCCGAAAAAAAAAAAAATCCAAGGGGTGTACTTACCTTTTTGTTTACATGACACACTATTTTATTTTATTTTATTTATATATATATATATATATATATATATATATATATATATATATATATATATATATATATATATATATATATATATATATATATATATATATATATATATATATATAGCCTGCCCCCTCCAAAACTATTGGAACAGCAAAGCCAATTCATTTGTTTGTGCTATACACCAAAGACATTTGGGTTTTAGATCAAAAGATGGACACGAGAGAAGAGTTTCAGCTTTTATTGCCTGGTATTTACATCTAGATGTGTTGTATTCTCAATGTAAATATTTTTATTTTATGATGTTTTTTTTTTTACATTTGGTATATGCAAAGCTGTGCATCTTATTCAGCAGCTAAGGATAACCTGAAAATGAGCTCGCAATCAGTCCTGGATGTGGACTCAAGTATTCGGACCAAGTCTGACAATGCCCTAAATCACCCTACTGACCAGACATCCAACTCTGACTATATATCAATTTCAATTTCTCTTGAAATCATTTGACACCCCACTTGGTCTGGCATCTGTAAGGTCCAAAGACACTAACCTTTACATGCCAGATTATTAGACCAAATCTGAAATATAATAGCTTTATCTTTTAAAATAAATAAATAAAATAGATAAATAAATAAATTAATTAATAAACTCCATATGCAGCTGAACCCATCTCCTAATCTCTTTGAGGTGGATCAGATACAACAGCGGAAGACCACATCAGGTTCCACTTCAGTAAGCCAATAACAAGAACCTGATGTTATGATGGACGCAGGCTCTCCCAAACTGGACAGCGGAAAATTGGGAGTGCATGTAATTTCATTCCAATCAAGCAGAAGCCACACCTAAATCTATTGAAAGCCAAGATAAACTGATTAAACAGGTCGAATCAGATGTGGCTCCTGCATGATTGGAATGAAAACCTGCACCCACACCGGCCGTTTGCGTATAAGATTGGACACCCCTGTCGTAGGCCGAGACCAAGAAAAGAACGAGCAAAAGTTCACTCAGTACACAATTTTGAAAAGACCACATTTTGATGACCTAGAGCGTTGCCGTGTGGTCTCAAGAACAACAATACCCGAAATCACCGAACTGATCCGACAACCCAGAATTGGAAATCCTAAAGCGATCCTGTGGGTTACAGGTTCTTACCTCGTACTGAAACGTCGCATCACGCAGCAGCTCAGGAAGCATCCTCACGGCCAGCTCCTTACTGCCTCCGTCAGAGACATAATGAAGAAACAGAATTTCATCCTCTCGGAAACGGCCGTATCTTGCCATGGAGCGCATGGCCACCTCAAACTTGCTCTGCATTGTTTGGCTCGTGTTAATCTTAGTGAACATCATGAGAGCATGGTAGGTCTGTAATTTTCCTGCTCGGTTCTCCTCGCGACGCGCATTTCTGATGTCCATGGAGAGGTCAGCGTCGTTGCGGTTGGAGTTGAGACTCGCCTGCGTCTCCTTGATTCGCTTGGTGGTGCTGGAGAAGTTCTGTTTTTCCGAACCCAAATAGTAGAAAGCCGTCACAGCCAGGGCTGCAGCAAGGAGCAGAGCGAGCTGATGAGGTCTGAAGGTGCTGATTCTCGCAACGGTGTATGAAAGCACACGCAAAATGCCCATGGCTCCAAAACATACAGGGTGGAATCTGACTGAGGAGGAACAGAGAGAGAGCATAAAGAGCATGCATAAGCAGCATCATGAAGACCATAAAGCCCCATGAACCTGCACTACTTTGGTTTTTGATTTAGATGTGGGCAAGTGAGACAATTCACTGGTCTTCAAGGACCATCTGAAACTTTATCGTTATAATGGAGTGATGATCAGGTGAAAGCTTCATGATCAGATGAGAGCTCCATGATCAGATGAGAGCTCCATGATCATATGAGAGCTCCATGATCGGAGGAAAGCTCCATGATCATATGAGAGCTCCATGATCAGAGGAAAGCTCCATGATCAGATGAAAGCTCCATGATCAGATGAAAGCTTCATGTCACCTGTTTAACACTACAGTGTAAACAACAACTCTCATTAAACATAACGTTCATTAGAAAGACGAACGTTGTGCCAGTTATGTGACTTACCCATAATGCACTTACCGTTGTGTACACTCTTTCATTAACACACACTCAACACAGTAGCTTCAGTACAAACTCATGTGGTGAATTAATAAACGTTATTTCGAGTCTCGCTTCATGGCTGAACCCAAATAACAGCCCACTGCCCTTCAGGCGCGCTCTACATGGTGATTAGTATAACGGTTTCTAGCCGACATTACACTACACTACACACAGTTCCCTTATGGGGCTCTATTTGAGACGCGGCCTAACAACACGTGACGCCGGAAACACAAATGCATAAAAGTCATCGAAATTCCGTTTTTGCGTAGTAAAAAAAATAAATATACATTCGTTTATGGATTCGTTGGACATTTTATATACTGTTTCCCCACTATTAAGTACATACCATAATGCTAGATTACTCACATTTTTAAAAGATTAAAATGTAGTTATACTATAAGGATATAGTTAGCAGTAACTGTATCCACATTCATGATTAATCCCCTACTAAATACAATTTTTTATGTTGTGAGGGAAAATTATACATTAAGAAAGTAGGTAAATATAAAAGCAAAAAAATACATTTATGTAAAAAAAATCTTTTTAGAATAGAGGCATTTATTTTGACAAAAACCTTTTGATCTTAAACTAGCTAAACACGTTGACGTCGTCGCCATCTTCGAGAGGGCAATTTTCGAAATGCTACATTCATGACCAAGTGGGAACTGGGAAGTTTTCCCGAACTGGGAACAGGGTTTTATTTCCGACTTCACACGGCAGAGTAAACGCTCTAATCTGAGAAGTTCTGAGTTGTTATGAAGGCAGTATTTTCCCTGAATGTGCTGGAAAACGCCCTGAATACTCGGAGCATCCAAAACAGCGACATCTTGTGGTTTACAAAACACATAGCAATGATAAACTCAACATCAGAGGGATTTAGACTTTTCCCTCACCAGTCCCACTTGCTAGTTCTTTGAGATCTCGTGCCTCATCTCAACGTATATAATTATATTTATCATCATTTATATAAATAAAGTATTTTAAAACTGGGCGCACGGTGGCTTAGTGGTTAGCACGTTCGCCTCACACCTCCAGGGTCCGGGGTTCGATTCCCGCCGGTTTCCTCCCCCAGTCCAAAGACATGTATGGTAGGTTGCTTGGTAAATTGTCCGTAGTGTATGAATGGGTGTGTGAGTATGTATGTGATTGTGCCCTGCGATGGACTGGCACCCTGTCCAGGGTGTACCCCGCCTTGTGCCCGATGCTTCCTGGGATAGGCTCCAGGTTCCCCGCGACCCTGAAGCAGGAATAAGCGGTTGAAGATGGATGGATGGTATTTTAAAACTATCATTGAACTATTTGACAATTCAATCAGAGGGGACACGGTGGCTTAGTAGCACGTTTGCCTCACACCTCCAGGGTTGGAGGTTCGATTCTCACCACTGCCCTGTGTGTGAGGAGTTTGCATGTTCTCCCCGTGCTGTGAGGGTTTCCTCCAGGTTTCCTCCCCTAGTCCAAAGACATGCATAGTAGGCTGATTGGCATGTCCAAAGTGTGTGATTGTGCCCTGCAATGGATTGACATCCTGTCCAGTGTGTACCCCTATGCTCCCTGGGGATTCCCCATGACCCTGAAGGATAAGCAGTATAGAAGACGGGTGGAAGATATGCTTTTTTGTTTTTTATTTTTTTAATAAAGATTTCAAACAAACTTCTTTTATGTTGTCATTATGGGGTATTGTTTGTAGAATTTTGAGGAAAATAATGAATTTAATCCATTTTGGAATAAGACTGTAACATAACAAAATGTGGGAAAAGTAAAGCGCTGTGAATACTTTCCGGATGCACTGTAATTTCTAACCTTTACTAGGGTTTCTGCAAGGTCCATATTAGGTACAGTTTCCTCTGAAAGTATTGAAACAGCAGGGACAATTCTTTTGTTTTTGCTATACACAAAAGCCATTTGCGTTTGAGGTAATATATATATATACTATATAAGACGACAGACTCTTGTTGAGTTTTGGAATAAAAAAAATGCTAAATGAATGCACACACTGAAAATATAAAACCAAATTTATTTCTCAGTATATCCACATGATTATTCATTAAACTTTCTTCACAACGACTGGGATATAGACATTTCAAGGAACTTAATATTAGTGTAATTACAACTAATAAAGGGAATACTATAACTAGCTGACACTAAAATACGCCTTAAAACACTTCAAATTCTTAATTAGTTTAATTCTTAAATACATAAATTAATTCTATGAATTCTGAAACTTATATCACAAATAATACCTTTGCTGATTATACAACAGAAAGATGAGTGACATTAAGTGATATAGGGTTACAGAGGTATGTTTCCCTTACTGTTTCATAAGGCAGTTACTTCCCATCAAAGAGCCTTTAAACCTGTTAATAACATGTAAGTAGTATGCACTGAACAAGATTTGCAAATTACTGCTTGGTACGTAAGCATTAAATGCACATGTACAATGTGACCAAAGCACAAAGCACTGTATTTCTTGTAGCTGTGACATCATGTAGAACAATGGTGCATTTTAAACGCAGCTTAAGACGTCTTCTATGATTCTGCATTAAAAACCATACCATACAAAACCATAGCAAAGCATGACAATGTATACCTATTGTAAGCCACCCTAGTCGATGGTACATGAATCTGTGAGATACCATCCCATTTGTGATTATAAATTTTGGTGGCTTGGAATACGGCTTCCTAGTTTTCAGCTGCAGTCAGTACAACCCACTGGATGCTTTCACTAGCATTTTACTCACAGTGCTAGAGTGGTGTTTTGGGAGCTGATATGTGTTTCTGTTCTTGTCCAGAATCTGTACAAATAACAATAAAAAAATTGAGGCAATGTCTAAATCTTAAAAAGCATATTATTATTGTATTAAAGCAGGCAGTGACTTACATTCTGATATGACATTATGTGTCCTCATATGCTCTGTGAACGTCATGTTCAAAAATTGATGTTTTAGCCAGGTTGCACGATCTTCCTCAAATAATTTCCTCTGCAAAAGAAAATGTCCAAGCTTACATTTTAGCACTTTTGACATTTTATGTAGAAAGTTCTTGTTGTGTACGAAAATGAATTCCACTGAGTTTAAAGAATACTTGAAAAGTTGAAGAAACCTTGTCCAACAAAAATGCATACTGTAGCAACACATCCAAATACAGTTCCCTCTGAAAGTATTGTTCTTGTTGGCCAGGTATGCCCTGTTAGGTTGATTGTTTAAGCAGTTAATAGCTCTGAATGTCTACTCTTGGTTTGAGCCCTGAGTTTCGCCTGTGAAGACTGCATTTGTTCTTAAAATGGATAAACCAACAAGAAAACCAGAACGCTGTCTAAGGGAGAAAAGCAAGCCATTTTGAAACTTGGGTGTAGCCAATACAACAGTTTGGAATGTCCTGAAAAAGAAAGAAACCACTGGTGTATTAACAAAAAGATGTTGAACATGTAAAGGAAAACATCAGCAGTTGATGACAGAAACATTGTGAGAGCTGTGAAGAAAAGCCCCAAAACAACAGTGACATGGATGAATGATACCACAAAGAATTCAACAAGAAATACAGAGATGAACCACAAAAGTTCTGGAACCAAAATAAACCTCTACTTAAGTGATGGAAAGGCCAGAGTGTGGATCTGCCCATGATCCAAACCATACAAAGTCATTGGTCAAGCACGGTGGAGGTAGTGTCATTGCTTGGACTGACATGGCTCCTTCTGGAATGGGCTCCCTAATCTTTATGATGACGTAATTCCTGATGGTAACAGCAGAATGAAACAGAAACATAATGTCTGCCAATTTACAGAGAAATGCATCCAAACTTATTGGGAGGAACTTCATCATTAAGCAAGACAATGACCCAGAAAGCATTGCCAACACAGCACAGGATTTCAAGGGGAAGGATTTGCTCACCTAAAAATGAGATGGTCTGCCACCAAAGGTGCCATGTTCTAAATTGTTTAACACATCAAGGTGTAAATATCAGTAAATGCAAGCTGAAATTTGGATCCATCATCTCCTTTACATCTTTTAATCTCAAACCAAAATGTCTTCAGTGTATCGCAAAAACAAAAGAATTGGCCTTACTGTTCCAGTACTTTCAGACAGGACCATACAATTCAAAGCTTTATCACTCTCTTACTAATGCACATAGCTTTTGGCCAGCATCAGTGCCTGACCTCACTAAAGGTTGAATGAACACTAATCCCCACAGCTATGCTACAAAATCTAATGGAAAGCCTTCTACGACGAGTGGAGGTTATTATAACAGCTAAAGGAGAACTAAATCTGTTCAAAAAGCACATGCTGTGTGGGTGTAATGGTCAGGTGTCCAGATACTTTTAGACATATACAGTAATCTATGTCAAGACCACCCCCTTTAAATCAGGCACTTGACTTTGAACCCTCAAACTGCTAAAGGAGACTGCATTGTTTCCTTTGCTGTCAAATTTCAATTTAACATTGAAAGGTCTAAAAGTATCCCTTGATAAGTAACCCAAACCCTAGATCTAAAAGTAATGAGTAAGAGTAAATTAAGGCTGTGTCCTGATAATCATGTTTAATTAATGTTTAATAATATTAGAGTAGTCTAATATTCTCTACCTACAGCAGCTGAAGCTTAATCTCAGGTGGTGGTGATAACCACTGATTAACATCTGCTTCTGAGGGTTGCAGCAGAAGTCAATGAACCAGTCATGAAAAGATTGACATATTTTATTTCATGTGCCAACGTAACATAGCATCAGTGCAGCTCCAAAAACGTCAGGTCATATGGGGTGTTCCCCTGGTTGTTAGTACCTACCAAGACAACTGGTGAACTGGCAACAGAGTCATGGGAGCCCAAGGCTCATTGATGCATGTGGGGAGTGAAGGCTTGTCCGTCTGGTCCCATCCCACAGCGCTACTGTAGCACAAACTGCTGAAAAAGTTAATGCTGGCTATGACAGAAAGGTGTCAGAACACACAGTACATCGCAGCCTTCTGCATATGGGGTTGCGTAGCCGCAGAGCAGTCAGAGAGCCCATGCTGATCCCTGTCCACCACTGCAAGCGCCTGAAATGGGGATGTAAGCATCAGAACTGGACCATGGAGCAATCAAAGAAGGTGGCCTGGTCTAAGGAATCACGTTTTCTTTTACATCATGGGGATGGCCAGGTGCGTGTGCATTGCATACCTGGAGAAGAAATGGAACCAGAAAGCACCAAGGGAGCAAAGCAAGCCAGCAGAAGCAGTGTAAAGCTCTGTGATGTTCTGCTTGGAAATCTTGGGTCTTGGCACTCATGTGGATGTTATTTTGACATGTACCACCTACCTACCTTGATGCCGACCAAGTACACCCCTTTCAACAATATTCCCTAATGGCAGTTGCCTCTTTCAGCATGATAATCTGCCCTGCCACACTGCAAAAATTGTTCAGGAATGGTTTGAGGAACATGACAAAGAGTTCAAGGTGTTGACTCAGCCTTCAAATTCCCCAGATCTCAATCCAATCGAGCATCTGTGGAATGTGTTGGAGAATAAGGTCGGAGGCATGGAAGCCACACCTCACAATTTACAGGACTTCAGGACCTGAAGGGTCAGAGATGTTGATTGTGGCACAAGGGGGATCTACACAATATTAAGCAGGTGGTTTCAATGTTATAGCTGATGGGTGTATGTCTATTTGTGTAAATAATTGTATGGTTAAATTAATAAACCTTTGTGCATTAAATAAAACATTATAGCTTCAGCAGTGGTGATCGATATGATTAATTAATTCCTTGATTATTTAATCATTCATTAATTCATTCATCCTTTCATTAATCTTACATTGGTTTCAGAAAAATAAGTGAAGTCTCTCATTTCGATAAGTATTCAGGCCCTTTATTAAGTATTTTGTAATAGCACTCTTTGAGTTGCAGCTTTGAGTCTTTTTGGGTAAGTCTCTACAAGCTTTGCACACCTGGATTTGGGTAGCATCTGTGAACTGTACCAGATAGTTGTACTATAATTACAACTTCAGGTCTTTTCACAGATATTCTATGGAGTTCAAGTCTGGGTGTTGACTGGGCCACTCAAGGACATTATCCCAAACCCATTCCATTATTTTCTTGGCTGTATGGTTTGGGTTGTTGTTGTTGTTGTGCTGAAAGGTGAACCTTCACCACAGTCTGAGATTATGTGCACACTAGAGCAGGTTTTCTTCCAGGATGCCTCTGTATTTGGCTGCATTCATCATTTTGTCAATTCTGACCAGTCTCCCTATCCCTGCCACGGAGAAGCACCTCTATAGCACGATGCTGCCACCAGCATGCTTCATTGTAGGGATGTTGATGGGCAGTACCTGGAGTTTACCAGATGTAGAGCATGAAGCCCATTGTGCCCATTGTGCTTAAGATCTTTAGAAATGGTTTTTATACCATTCCCTAGGTCTGTGTCTCAAGACAATTTGATTGCAGAGGTCTATGAGGAGTTCGTTGGACTTCATGGCTTGGTTTTAGTCTGACATGCACTATGATTTGTGGGCGCTAATACATTGTAGTGTGTGCCTTTCTAAATCAGGTCCAATCAATTGAATTTGCAACAAGTGAACCTCAGTCAAGTTTTAGAGAGTCAAAATAGTCACAGCAAAAGATGCCAAGGGTCTGAATATTTAGATAAATGAAATATTTCAGTTTTTTCCATAATTATGCCTCTTCCATGCTGTTGTCTATGTAATCTGTAAATATATGGCGATGTCTGAGGTTTGAATACTGATGTGTGCAATTTCTGCTTAACTGCTCAACTCTGAATACTCCCCAAGATGACTAACCTCATGCCCCAATCTAATGGCTGCCTCTGTAAAACTCCTCCTCTCCATTTCAAAGTTCTTCCTCTGCTCCTCAAAGGTTCTCCATTCCTCTTTCAAGCGTTCCTTCTCCTCTAACATGTAGCAGTCATTCAGGACAGCTGCAGTCTCCTCATCACATGGAGTATTTAGCTGTTCCTATTGATTACAGAAGTACAAAGAAGGTTGAAGTTGAATTTAATTTCCCTAACCATCAAATACATCATATGATTATGTAGCTGTTCACCTGCAAGAGCTGCTGCTGAGTCTGAATAAAATCCATGCATTGCTGGATCTCCATTTTGAGTCTCTCTGTTTCTTCCTGATGTGCTTGCTTAGAAATCATCTCCTCATCGACCTCCTTTCCCAACTGCAAAACAAATGCTGCAATACAAACAGTTCCGAAATCAAAATTTCATTCAAAATTCATAACATGTTGAAAAGGATCATATATGGAAGTAAATGGTGCTAATTAATTATGCATTACATTTTATACTACTCTTTTTATATTAGTGCCCCTGGATCAGAGAGGGGTAAGGGTCTTGCTCAAGGGCCCAACATTGGCACCTTGGCAGTGCTGGGGCTTGAACCCCCACCCTTTCAATCAGTAACCCAGAGGCTTAACCGTTAAGCCACTACTGCCAACAATATCTTTGCTGTTATATAATAATCTCGACTCTTCTGGGAAGGCTTTCCACTAGATTTTGGAGTGTTGCTGTGGGGTTTTGTGCTCATTCAGCCACAAGAACATTAATGAGGTCAGGCACAGATGTTGGGTGGGGAGCCATGGAATGTTCAGTGGGGTTGAGGACAGGGTTTCCACTCTAAACTTTACACAACATGTCTTCATCAAGCTCACTTTGTGGAGAGGAGCATTGTCATACTGGAACAGGTTTGGGCCTCTTAGTTTCAATGAAGGGAAACTCTAATGCTACAGCGTATAAAGACATACAATTGTGTGCTTCTAGTTTTCTGCAACAGTTTGTGGAAGAACCACACATCGGTGTGATGGTCAGGTGTCCACATACTTTTGGCCACATACCTTTGCTGTCAAGGCTTTCCATATGATATTTCAATTTTCTCCACTGCTCCCGAATGCTGTTGGTAAGCTTCTCGCGAGCATGCTCACACGACATCTCTATAGTCCCTTTAAAAGAAGTCTCCTCTTCATCAGCTATTTGCTAGGTATCCAGTATTATGAGGAACAACATGCAAAGAACAACAAATAAAAAAAATATTAAACCAACACTGGATTTGAGATTGGAAGGAATTTGATGTATAACGTGTCTTCGTCATCAAGAAAACTCTAATCGACTGACCTGATCTGTGAATTCAGTGAATGTCTCCTGTCTTTTGGTGTGGTTCTTTGGACTTAATATGACCACCATTTCTTGTTTCATTTGCTGGAGCACTTTTTTCAGCTCAAAATTTTCCAGCACCAGCTCTCTCTGGCGTTTATCAAACTCATTCAGAAGAGTCCGGCACACTTCAGTCTCATGTCTGATAAAGAAAATGAATCAAATCAGATAAAAGTGAAATCATAGGACGAAGATCATGTTCATGACTGTCTGGTCAAGAGCACAGTGTTTTAAATTAGGCCACTAGTTTATATTTATGTTTACATACTTATATTTTTGGGAAAAAACTACAAAAGTACAAACTATCTGCACATGCATAAATGTCTAGTTGAGACCAATTTATGAACTGACGTAGAAATGTCAGAATTCACACACCATGCTGACAGTACTGCCATTTTTACTTATTAGTGATGTAACCGAATACAAATACATCAAATAGAACAGACAAAACAGACCGTGAGCTTGTGCAAGTACTTTGCGCTGTGCTTAAGAATACCCTTACCAGTGATAAAATTACTATAATACAGCTCTCTGGTGGTTTAAAATATAGTCCATGGCGCTATTCTTGCTGAAAACGCACTCAAATAAAATGCAAGGGAATACAGCAGACAACACCACAAGATGAAGGTACCTTGAATGTGCCCATCCAGTTTTCCACTGACCTCTCCTGCCATCAGACCCCTCAACATAATTCAACATCTCCATCCCTGATAGAGAGCACATACATACATTCATTAAAGTTTGTTCTCCTAGTGTTAAATGTAATGCTATGATTAAGGGTGTAAAGTTACGTGTGAGTTCTGTTCATGATGACAAAAGCAGGCTGTAGGGAGTTATTGTACCATGAGGAGGGACTCCAAAATACTTCCAAACTTTTGACTTTGGAGTGTGTTGCGGGGGGTCTCTCTCTCTCTCTCTCTCTCTCTCTCTCTCTCTCGGCTAAGGATTAGCCATAAGGACTAAACTCTTTGCTTGCTTGCTTGTTTAAATGGGAGGAATGAGGAAGCCATGCAACAGCACCACACACATTTTTACCATGAAATGAAATATGCATGGCTTCTTTGAAAGAAAGAAAAAAAGTAGAACTGTAACCACGTATAAGTCGTGAGTCACAACTCATGTATAATTAATATTAGTCACTACATGATAACCTCCTCCTACTATTAAAGTTGGCTTTACATGATAGGAAAATGACACCCACACTTGGCCAGGATTGGGTTTTGGTTTGCTGGCAGGTTGTGCAATGCTGTTCGGTGGTAAAGTGCTCCTGAACACACCCACACTAAACACACAGTTTCAGTCAAATATTTAGTACTAATACATTTATACTAATGCATGAAAATGATAGTTTTCTTTTTCATGTAAAAGAACACGGAATGCAGGATGACAATAACGTTTCCATACTCTGTTTCATGTCCTTCTTGTCAATAAGTAACTGATTGAGGTGATCTTTAAGCCTGCTGAACTCTCTCTCTTTCCTCTTCATACTGTGGTTGTACTGTGTGGCACGGCTTGCAATGATGCTCTGAAGCTTCTGAACCTTTTGAACATATATAACAGTGTTACAGTCGTCGAACATACATCCAAAATACTGGGCATATTTGAATACAAGAACATGGCTTATTGAAACGACATAGAAATACATATTGCTACATTATAAATATGCTATTATATATTACAACACTATAAGCAATATGTAATGTAAGTAAAGTGGCCTTATTATTCTCCTATTTGTAGATAACTTCCTTACCTCCTCTTTTTCTTTTTTCAAACATCTTTGTAAAGCCTTTATATTAGTTTCTAACTGCTGTTCTCGCTTACATAACTTGCCATTTTCATTCTTAGAAAGTTCAAGCTGGTCCTAGAAAATGGGATCGAGACACACAAGACTTAAGTGTTATTCACACAAATCATGACTGGTCATTTTATAACTTTCAAACTTTGCACTTCTTGATGTCAAAATCTTTATTTTGTTTGTCAGTAAGATGTTGTAGTTTCACTTAACCTTGAAAAAAAGCCTGAATTCCCATGGATAAAAAGAACAAAATGTTTTGAGTTTGAGCTGAAGAGATGCAAGCAGTGGCACTACTGACCTTAAGCTGTGTCACTTCATGTTCATCTACACTTCCCACAGCAAAGTGATGGAGCTGCAGAAGCTCATACATGTTATTTAGGATCAAAATGATATCAAGTTCTTGATTTCTATTTGAGTCATAGAAAACCGATGGCAAACCCAGAGATGACAGTTCCTGTGTATGTAATACAGAGAATAGCCAAGTAAAACGTTCTACATTCCAGGGATTTTATGTTCTTTTAAATGATCTAAATGAACTTCCTACAGTATACTTACTTTGCTGATGTACTGCATGCACTCTATGACATTTTCCTCTGTACAGAAGACACTGGAACCACTGTAAGCTCTAAAAGGCAGAGGAGGCCTTATGGATTGGTTGTACGGCCTTGCAGGGGGCATAGTGAGGTTTGTTTTGTCTTCTGTACAAATAAGAATAAATAAGACAAAGTTGAATTTTTGTTCTCAGTATTTTGCAAACAACAGTGTGCAATCGTATAATAGAA